>BPTQ01000002.1:45770685-45849593 GCA_019973895.1 Chrysanthemum seticuspe
AGCCCGGATTTGGCTTGAAAAACAACCCCCTCAGTCTATTGAGACATGGGAAGATCTGGTGAAGAAATTTGTGAATGAATTCTATCCACCTTCCAAAACCACGAGTCTCAAAAATGAAATCATCAAGTTCACTCAGAAGTTTGATGAACCCTTCAGTGAATCGTGGGATCGTTTCAAGGAATTGCTTCGCAAATGTCCTCACCATGGTTTCTCCGAGTTGATGCAACTCGATACTTTCTACAATGGAGTGAGTCAATCTGATCAAGATTCTCTCAATTCCTCCGCGGGAGGAAATTTCCTAAGCAAAACCGTCAAAGAAGCTTTAGCGATAATCGAAAACAAGTCTAAAGTCCGCACTGCACGAAGCAAGCCGGTTGTTTCCCAAGTCAGTGTTGGTCCTTCTTCTTCTTCATCGCCCGTGAGTCAGTCTAGCACCGATGCTAAGATTGATAAACTCACGGAAGCTATTCAAGCTTTGGTTCTCTCCAACCAGAAGAAAGTCTCTTTTCCACAAACTTCACCTCCTGCTGAGGTTAAGAAAGTGGAAGTCTGTGTTACCTGTGGTGGCCCCCATGCTTATTATAACTGTATGGCCACCGATGGTAACCCTTTTGAAGCCAATGCTGTGGGCGGGATGTCTAATCAAGGAGGCAATCAATATCGTGCTCCTGTAGACCCGAACCACCGTCCTAACCACTTCTCTGGACCTCCCGGTTTCAATCAAAACCGTAATCAGAATCAAAACAGACCAAACCAAGGTTTCCAAAACCAAGGTAATTTCAGTCCAAACAACGGTTTTCAGAATCAGAATCAAAATTTCCAACACCAAGGAAATTTCAATAGAAACCCAGGTCAGGGAAATTTCAACCAAGGGTATTTTCATGCCAATAATCAAGGAAATTTTCAGAATCAAGGCCCTAATCCTAACAATAGAGGCCAGAATTTTCCTGTGCAAACTCAAGCTATTGTTCCAACTGGACCATCATCTGATGAGTTGTTGAAACAATTCATGAAATCCCAAGAGGAAATGAATCGGTTGTTGGTCAGCCAGATTTCTGACATCAAGAAGTCTTTAAATGATCGACCCTCGGGCTCAGGTACTTTACCTAGCAACACGATCGCTAATCCGAGGGGCGATGCAAAGGCGATCACAACCAGAAGTGGTGCTTCTTATGATGGACCCGCTATTCCTACTACCTCTTCTTCTTCTCTCCCGAAGGTAGTGGAAAGCGAACCTGAGGCGACAAAGGACAAGGAACTTCCTACTAATAACGGAAGTACCCGTAATGTCCATCCTCAGGTTGTCCCCAACCCCAAAACCAAACCCGGAGTTGTTTTTGAACCTCCAGTTGGTAACCCAAAATCCAAAACTTCTATTCCTTACCCCTCACGTTTACATGAGCAAAAGCTCCGCGAGAAGGCTAGTCATCAGATGGAAAAATTCTTTCAAATTTTCCAAGAACTTCACTTTGACATAAGCTTCGCGGATGCCATCATGTTAATGCCCAAGTTTGCATCTACTCTGAAACACATGTTGAGCAACAAGGAAAAGCTGTTTGAAATGGCTAAGACTCCTTTGAATGAGAATTGCTCAGCTGTCTTGTTAAAGAAGCTTCCCGAGAAGCTAGGAGACCCCGGAAAATTTCTTCTTCCTTGTGTTTTTCCTGGGATGATTGAATGCTTTGCCCTTGCCGATCTTGGTGCAAGCATCAATCTGATGCCGTATTCAGTGTGGAAGAAACTGTCTCTTCCGGAACTTATTCCTACCTGCATGACTCTTGAGCTTGCAGATCGTTCTATCTCGCGTCCTCTTGGCATCGCCGAGGATGTATTCGTGAAAGTAGGAAAGTTCCATTTTCCAGCTGACTTCGTGGTTGTTGATTTCGATGCCGATCATCGGGTTCCTCTCATTGTTGGACGAGGATTCCTGAGAACAGGCCATGCTCTTATTGATGTATTTGAGCAAGAAATCACTTTACGTGTGGGTAATGAAGCTGTTACCTTTAACCTCGATCAAACTTCGAGATACTCCTCAAATTATGATTCTGAATCAGTTAATCGAGTTGATTTAATTGATATTGCTTCAGAGGAGTACTCTCAAGAGTTTCTTGGTTATCTTCATAATTCTGTGAGTGGGGATTCCACCACATCTTCTCAACCTATCATTGCCGACTCTTCCCCCTCTCTCACTCCGTTTGAGGGAGGTGACTTCCTTCTGGAAGAGATCGATGAATTTCTTGCTACTGATGAATCAATTCCGCCTGGAATTGATGGTGTTTATGATTCGGAGGGAGATATTCTTTATCTTGAGCAATTGCTTAATGAAGATCTATTACCTTCACTCCCTCCGAAAGAGATCACGATTGAGGAAATCAAATCAGTACAAACATCTACTGAAGAATTTCCCGAGGTTGAACTTAAGGACCTACCTCCTCATCTCGAGTATGCATTCTTGGAGGGTGATGATAAATTACCCGTCATAATTGCTAAAGACTTGACTGAGGAGGAGAAAACTGCTCTCATAAAGGTCTTGAAGTCACACAAGCAAGCAATTGCTTGGAAACTCTCCGATATTAAGGGTATCAACCCTGAGTTTTGTACTCACAAAATCTTAATGGAGGATGACTTCAAACCAGCAGTCCAACATCAGAGAAGGGTGAATCCTAAGATTCACGAGGTTATCAAACAAGAGGTTCTCAAACTTCTTGATGCCGGTTTAATTTATCCTATCTCTGATAGTCCTTGGGTTAGCCCAATTCATTGCGTTCCAAAAAAGGGTGGCATTACTGTTGTCACAAATGAAGAAAACGAGTTAATTCCAACTCGATTGGTTACGGGATGGCGTGTATGTATTGACTATCGCAAGTTAAACGAAGCCACCCGTAAAGACCATTTTCCTCTACCCTTCATGGACCAGATGCTTGAGAGATTAGCAGGGAACGAATACTATTGTTTCCTTGATGGTTTCTCGGGTTACTTTCAGATCCCCATTGATCCACTGGATCAAGAAAAGACCACATTCACCTGCCCATACGGGACATTTGCCTACAGACGTATGCCTTTTGGCTTATGCAATGCTCCTGGCACGTTCCAACGATGTATGATGGCAATTTTCCACGACATGATCGGGGAAACTATGGAGGTATTTATGGATGACTTCTCGGTCATTGGGGACTCATTTCATACATGTCTCTCCCATTTAGACAAAATGCTTAAAAGGTGTGAAGACACAAATCTATGTCTAAACTGGGAGAAGAGCCACTTTATGGTCAAAGAAGGCATAGTCCTTGGCCATAAGATTTCCAAGAACGGGATTGAGGTAGATAGAGCAAAAGTTGATGTTATTGCTAAACTACCTCATCCTACTACCGTCAAAGGTATTAGGAGTTTTCTAGGTCATGCCGGGTTTTATCGTAGATTCATTCAAGATTTCTCTAAAATCGCTCGGCCTATGACCCATCTTCTCGAAAAAGATGCTCCTTTTATCTTTTCTCCTGAGTGCATCGAAGCTTTTGAAACATTGAAGAAAAAGCTTACGGAAGCACCCATTCTAGTTGCCCCCGACTGGGATTTACCCTTCGAGCTCATGTGCGATGCAAGTGATTTTGCTATCGGTGCAGTCTTGGGGCAACGCAAAACCAAGCATTTTCAGCCAATCCACTACGCAAGCAAAACTATGACTGAAGCTCAGACCCATTACACCACTACAGAAAAAGAATTATTAGCTGTGGTGTATGCATTTGAAAAGTTTCGGCCATACCTTATCTTGACCAAATGCGTAGTGTATACGGATCACTCGGCTCTCAAATATCTCTTTGCAAAACAAGATGCAAAGCCGAGATTGCTCCGTTGGGTTCTCCTCCTACAAGAATTTGATATCATTATTCGTGATAAAAAAGGAGCTGAGAACCTGGCTGCTGATCATCTATCCCGATTAGAGAACCCTCACCAAGATGTGTTCGAGAAAAAGGAAATAAACGAAACATTTCCTCTCGAAACACTCAATATGGTTTCTTTTCGTGGAGACTCTTCTACCCCATGGTTTGCTGACTTTGCAAATTACCATGCGGGTAACTTTGTGGTGAAAGGGATGTCGTCCCAACAGAAAAATAAATTCTTTAAAGATGTGAAACATTATTTCTGGGACGACCCCTACTTGTTTAAAATTTGCGCGGATCAAGTCATCCGGCGATGTGTGTATGGTCAGGAAGCTATTGACATTCTCAAAGCTTGCCATTCTGGACCTACTGGGGGACATCATAGCCCCAACTACACCGCCAAGAAGGTGTTTGATTCCGGATTCTATTGGCCCACAATCTACAAGGATGCCCATGAATTCGTCAAAACCTGTGACGCTTGTCAACGTCACGGGAATATCTCACAAAGGAATGAAATGCCGCAAAACGCCATTCAAGTGTGTGAGATTTTTGACATATGGGGCATTGACTTTATGGGGCCATTTCCTTCTTCCCGTGGTAACAAATACATACTCGTGGCCGTTGACTACTTGTCAAAATGGGTTGAAGCTAAAGCTTTACCCACCAACGATGCCCGAGTTGTGGTGAAATTCTTAAAATCTCTGTTTGCTAGGTTTGGAACTCCACGAGCCATAATCAGTGATCGTGGTACGCATTTCTGCAATGACCAATTTGAAAGAGTCATGCAAAAGTATGGTGTAACTCACCGTCTATCTACTGCATACCACCCCCAAACAAGTGGGCAAGTGGAAGTTTCTAACCGGGGGATAAAAAGAATTCTTGAGAGGACGGTTGGTGAAAATCGTGCCTCTTGGTCGGATAAGCTAGATGACGCACTCTGGGCCTTCCGTACAGCTTACAAAACACCCATCGGGTGCACTCCATACAAGCTGGTATACGGGAAGGCATGTCATCTACCGGTTGAGCTCGAGCACAAGGCATACTGGGCCTTGAAACATGCCAACTTTGATATTCAGACAGCTGGTGATCATCAGAAAGTTCAAATGAATGAATTAAATGAACTCCGTGATCAAGCTTACGAGAACTCTTTAATCTACAAACAAAAGACAAAGAAGATTCATGACTCAAAAATCAAGAACCGCGTTTTCAACGTTGGTGATCGAGTCCTTCTTTTTAATTCAAGATTGAAGATTTTCTCGGGAAAGCTCAAGTCCCGCTGGTCTGGTCCATTTACTATCGCTAAGGTTTATCCTTATGGTACCATTGAGTTATCTCAACCCGATGGTCCTAATTTTAAAGTGAATGGTCATCGAGTGAAGCATTACTTTGGAGAGGACATTCCCCCTGTGGTTGTCCCAGATTTACAAACTTTCCCCATGAACCAATGAATGCGGGGATCGAGTCAAGCTAGCGACTCGGTAATCAAAAACAGTAGCATGCCATATGGGTTTTCACCCATATTTCTGAGCTGTCTTAAGTTTGTTACGGTTAGCCATTCACAAGTGGCTAGCTTGTGTGACAAAACTTGACAGTTTAGCTTCTTCTCTCTACTTTCTACCACCCTAGTATGTGGGGGGGGGGGGGGGTTGCCCCACATGTTTTGTATATAAGTCTTATTCAAAAAAAAAAAAAAAAAAAAAAAAAAAAAAAAATCTTCTTTCTAAATAATGGCCGTAGTATTTCCCTTTTACGTTCTTTGTTTCGGCATAACCGCCGGTACTTTGAATATTGAGGGCAATATTCATTTCTAAGTGTGGGGGGGAATTCTCACGAATTTTATCATGTAATTATACCACCTAATTCCCCCGTTTTTGGCCAAAATGTTTTTTGGAGTAAGTGTTTTACACTTTCTCATTTGGTTATCAGTCCGCCTTGTCTAATAAACTAAAGGATTGGCTAATCCAGGAGCAAACGGCTCTTGGTAAAGATATCTCAAATCCGTTGACGGCTTGCAATTTGCCCAAAATTGTATGGTATTCAGCTCACCATATCCTAAAAAGTGAAGAGTTGGCTAGCCCGCAAGTTTATGGCTTGTGGTAAAGGCAGTGGAAAAACCATAATTGGTAATCAACTCACCAAAGATAATATCGATAATTTATCTAAGAGTTGGCTAGTCCAGAGCAAACGGCTTCTGGTAAAGACAAATCAAATCCGTTGGAAGCTGGTGGTTTGCTCAAAATCACATGGTTATCGGTGTACCATGGTTCTTACTTGAACTAAAACATTTGGCTACTCCAGAAGTAATGGCTTTTGGTAAAGAGATTCAAATCCATTAAGTTTTTCTCAAAAGATTGCTAGGGACTAGCAATAGTTTAGTGTGGGGGATTGATGAGTGTGAAAATACTCATCATTTTTAATCAAATCTGAACTGCAAAACGTCTAAAAATGCTCAGAAATGCATCAAAATACTGAAAATATTCCAAAATTGCATTTTATATGTTTCAGATGCAAAATGTTCAAAATCAGATGAAAAATGAGCAAAGTTTGCAAAATTGGCAGTTTCAGTCCCCCAAGTTTCAAAAGTTGTCAAAAACAGTCCCTGAGCACATAATTTCAAAAGAAAAATCACCAAAGGTCCTTTTTAAATCATAACTTGTCATAATTAGTCCTTTGGTGAAAAATGTCAAAAGTTTGAGAAAATTACAAGTTTGGTCCTCCAACTTTGAAATTTGGCAAAAATGGCCCCTGGAAAATTGGAAAATGGCAAGTTTGGTCCTTGCACTATTGAAAATTGTCACTTTTAGTCCTTGGAACAACTTGGCAGAATTGGCAGATATGGTCCTTGCAATTTTCAGAAGTTACGCATAGGCCCTTGTCATTTATAACCCTTTCAAAACCTTTTGGCCTGGTCAATACATTTTGGCCCCCTGTCATCTAACCATTTTGGACCCCCCTTTGATTATTAACCCCGGTCAAATCCTTGGTCAAACCACCAAACACGCGCCAAAGTCTTCATCTTCTACCTGCTTTGTCTGCAACAAGATACAACCCATCCCCCCAGCTCAAAACCCATTTTCCATGTCCCCCCACCTACAACTAACATCCAAGATGCATTTAATGCACCTTCCCCCCCCCCCCTCACTCAACCTCACTGTCAAATACTTCATTTTGGCGCCAAAATCCTTTTCAATGGCCAGGATCATTTTTGGTCATCCAATGGTGGAGATTAGTGATGGGATATATTCAGAAGAGAGAGAGAAGATACTTGGATTATAAAAGAAAGCAAAGGGAAGCAAGAAAAGTAGTCTTGTAGTTTTTAATTTTATCTTAAGTGTCGTTTTTAACTTAAAGTCTTTAATTTAGTATAAAACCTGTAATATCTTGTTTCTTTGTATCAAACTAAGGTATTTGTATCATTATAACTTGTTTCCAAGTATCAATTCAGTTTATGTTAAAATTCCTTGTTTAAAGCCTACTGTTGAAATTTTCATTTTCAATTCTCACACAAAAGCTTCCAATAGCTTGTTTCTCAGTTCCACTAAGCTTATATGAGCTTAGCATAGCTTTTTATAAGCTAAAGTTTAAGTTTCAACCAATATTGAGTTTGGTCAAAGAAAGTCAAACTGGGCCAAATTTGGATTCAGAAATGGACATGGGTTGGTGCAGCATGGAAATGGGGTGATTTGGAATGATTTGGGTGGACATACTTAGGATAGAGGTTCTGTGATTGTTTAAATTCAAGCCATAGTGGCTGGGACCATTTGTAAGTCAATCCCAAGTTCCATTGCATATTCTTCAATTATAGTCATATCTAGTTTTAATCTGTTTAATAAGTAGTATTTAGGTTATTAAAGTTCAGTTGGATTGTCTGCATTGTCTATTTTAGCATTTAGCTTCATTTTGTTTGCAAAACAGTCATTAAAGGAGTGTTTGGATTTGCTGATAAATCTGTCTCATAGGTTTGTTCAGTGATCTAGGTCTGTTTGTTCATGCTTGTTCAGTTCATATATACTCATATCTGTCAAAGTTTTGAGCCTGCACAGGCTCAAAGTCAAAATCCCATGAAATCTGTCCTAATCAGTTAACTGTTGAGATTTTGCAATGATAAAAAGTTGATTTGTGTTTAGAATTGAGAAACATAGCTTGTGTTAGTTTCATTTCACCCATTAACATCATATTCAGTCCTTGAAGTTAGCTTAAATCTCACCAAAGTCAAAATATCAAGATTGCTTTAAAAAGTCAAAAACTGAAAAGTGGTTTTCAGCCAATCTAAGAGGAATTTTCTAGGATTCATTACTGGGCCAAATTCAGTGAAGTTTGTTGTTTTAAGTACCTCACTTGGTCTATTTCTTTATCCTCATTTTATCAGATTTTTGTCAAATTTGTAATAGCTTCAAAAACACTTGACAATATGGTACAAAATGCCCTGTACACACTCAGAGTGAACTGAGTGTGCACAGGTAGTTTGTGCAGGCTTGTCACAAGCTCAAAACTAGTTGTCTAAGTCTAATTTTTGGTTGACAAACTCTTGACCAGGTCTTGATTAAGTTTCAAATTCTGTTTTTCCATTTCAGCTTATCTAGAAGCTTGTGCTTAAGCCCAAAGTTGGTCCCAAAATCTGATTTAGCACATTTACTCCATAAGTCAAATCTGTTAATCTGGTAATTCAGAGGCTATAGCTTGTTGATTTGTGTTGCATTTTGGTTATTTTAGCATATTAGACCTTCTGTTTCAGTTTGGTGCTTGTTGTGTCCCATTTGCTTGTTTCAAGTGCTTATTTCTAAGCACTTGAGATAGCAGCCTCAATTTCTCACACACAACACCTTGTTTTTTTTATTTTTCTTAGATTCCTAATATAATTTTAGAGTTTTCCTGAAATTTTCAGATTTTTCTAAGTTGATTTGCTATTTTTCTTAATTTAAATTAGTTTTTAAGCATTTTTAATTAGCTTTTAATACAAATAATTAAGAAAAGTTTCAAAAAAATAATTTTTCATTTTTCTTAAGTTTAGATAAATATAAAAAGACAAAAAAATATTTTTTTAGATTTTTCTTAGTTAAATTTGTATTTTTAAGCAATTTAATTAGTTTTTAATAGTTTTTAATTCCTAGAAAATACAAAAATAATCAGAAAAATATAAAAATAGTTTTGAAATTTCTATTTTGTTATTTTAGATTTTTCTAAGTCAAAATTTTATTTTTCTAGCTTTGTTTCCTATTTTGTTGTATTTTAGGCTAATATTAAATAGTTAAAAATAGTTTTTAATTAATAATAATTTATTAAATAGTCATAAAAATAATTTTCTTTTTCTATAAATTTTCTTTTATCATTAGGATTGTAAAAATGTATTTTTCATATTTTTAGGACTTTTATTTCTTAGATCTCACTTTTTATTTTGTACGTTTACGTAATTTTATTTTAAACGTAAGTTTTAAGTTTTAAACGTTCATCAATTTTAAAAATAGTGATAGCGTTTATTTAATAGTTTTTATCTTTTTAATTTCCTTTAATTTGCATTTAAGCCGTTGTAATTTGTTGGCTTTTTCCTGTAGTTATAATATCACTCAAATCCCTTTTTCGTTCAAATTCCTCGATCACTTTACGTTTGATAATCCATTGCATAGCTCGCTGGGACATAACGACCCGGGGAGACCCTATACTCCTCAGATCTTCATTGCATTCGTGCTTAGGCAGTTTTAAGCTTATTACGGTCTGCCATTCACAAGTGGCAGGCTTGAGTGATTTAGCTTAACTGTTTGGCACGCATCAATGCATCACAAAACAAGTTCTAGAATCTAATATACTACCGGTTCACACTCTAAGCATTAAAGATGAATGCTTTAATTCCTAATAATCTAATGGCGATCCTCACATTTTGGGTGGAATTTAGGTGGTCAAGGGTTTTTGTACTAGTCATGCAACTTCCTATCCATAAGACGCTTTATTAAGACTAATGGCCTATTCTTATATGTCATGAAAAATTTTAAATTTGGTGCCAAAGTTACCCTAACAGACATTTTCTCATGGTTTATTACACAAATACAATTGGACAAAGCAAATAGTCAAGGATAAGCATAGTTTCAAAGTTCCTGTTTTATTTTCCCTCCCTGCACTTAAACAGAACATTGTCCTCAATGTTCCCCGAAAGTATCAAAGTTATGATAATAGAAGGCAATTAAAAATTAAAGAAACTAATACTCCCCTGATTAGCTCGGTAGGATCCGTGTGTGAAGCAGTAGTTACATTTCTTCAAGAAGAACGTATGCGTGAAAAGCTCCCTCCAATCTTATGTATCTTCTTCTTGATAAATAAAACCTGCACACTTGAAGAAAACAAACAACCCAATGCATCAAACCGAACAAAGAAAAAAAAAACACAACAAGATGTAATTCCAGACTTAAATAAGATATAATGCTTGTGGAATGGATGTTTGCAGATTTGCTAGAAAATTAAGACCTTGAAAATTCCAAAAATTTATAAGTAGCACAGAAAACGAGAAAAAGTAGTAAGCAGTTTCTACTCCTTCTGACGCCATCAGGTTGCGACCCTGACGCCGTCAGGTTATCATGACAGAAACTGGTCTGCGATTTTCTGAAAAAAAATTTTGGAAAATTTTTATCTTTAAAATCTAGAAAATTTTCCTGCAATAACATCCATTATGACTCGATACAAGCATTTGACTCGAACAAACACACATGTATATCTTTTAAATAATTGTAATTCTCATGTTCACGTTTCTTTTGAAAAACGTGTGTAATCCTCCCTACACTTATCCCTTATGTAAAATACCTTTATATGTAATTAAGACGAGGTTAAAGACAAAATAAAGCATTTTTACAAATTCAAACATGAGAATAAACAATTAATAAAAGATATACGACACACAAATGAAAATGAAAAACAAATACACATGGGTTGCCTCCCAAGAAGCGCTTGTTTTTGTTTGAGTCACGAGCCTGACTCTACCCTTATTTAACAGATAAAGGGGAAGTTTTCCCTACACTTAAGTTTAAGTGCGGGTGATAGTAGCGATACACACCCTTAAGGTGGAAATATGCCACGTGAGGTGAAAGGGGTGTGTGAATGGCTTCCTTCATCCTAAAACTACCCAGACTAAATTGGTTGATGGGTGGGTCGGTTCCTCGTTTATCCAAGGATGGAGGTAAAGCTTGAGGTTCAGGTTCATCAACACTAGGAAATTCCCTAGAACTAAGAGTAAGACTGAGACTACAAGTATTCAAACCTATATTCTCCAGTTGCGTTTGGTTCAAATGTTCTACCTCCATTGGGATTCCTAAAGTCTCTCCTACTACTTCCGGGTAAGTCACGTGCGGTGTGTATGCCTTAAATGATGGTGGGACTTGTGGGATACCTTGTGGGTCTAGGATTTTCACCTCATCCTCAATCACATCTACATCATCTATATGCTCGTCATGTATTATTTCCTTATGTCGTGATGAAACCAATTCTAGTAATTGATCCAACTTATGGTTTAATTCTTGGTTGCTTACCATAATGTTTTCATAAATTTGGTCAGTTCTCCTAAGGGCCTCACTAAAAATAGTTTCCAAACACGGACGTTGTTCACAAAAGTCTATCCTAGGTGAAGGCTCAAACGAAGCATAGGTTTCACTAGATGAGGTATTTTGTGGGCTTGATGGAATGGTGAAACCCTCAAAAGGTTTATGGACTTGGTTACTTTCTTCCCACCATCTTGAATAATCCGCTTTAGGAATATCATAATTTTTTATGAAAAAACCTAATCGCGGATATGGTGGATTCGCGTTCTCCATAATGGTGAACGGAAGAGTCAATGGACAAGTTTTACGAACAAAGGCATAAAGAAGGGGGATAGACTACAAGGAAGCTAATAAAAAGAAAAAAAAAAACTCACTTGATAGGAATCTTGTGAGTAGACCTAAACGAGATATAAATCAAGCCTAAACAATAACTATTCCCCGGCAGCGGCCAAAAACTTGATAACGCTACACGCGTCGTTCGGGGTCAAAGGAACTTCCTTTTCGTCGAGCAAGTTTTATAACACCCTAGGCAGTGAACCTAATCGTTGTAGTGTAGTATTAGGGTAAGCCACGGGTATTGATATCGTTCTTTAGGGGAATAGTGTCATTAGGCTGAAGTGTATGTCGATTTAAGTCTAAAGGTGAGGGATGATTATTTTTGTATTTTTATATTTTATGAATCTCGGTTGTGAAGGGTAGGGTGGAATTAGTTGCTAGTCAACTATCCCAAATGATACTAACTAAATTATGGGTCTACCAGGAACGTGAAGCGTATCTACTTATGATGTATTACTCCTTGCTAGCTATCCAATTCTACCTACTGAATTGTCACGTCCTATTGATGGTTGAATTGTCACGTCCTTATTCTTAACGCGTTGTGTTTTATAAGGTCGTAAGGTGTGCATTCCCTAACTCTTTGAAGTCACCTTTAAGTGTAGTAGACGAAATCCACTAAGTCATTCATAAACTAACTTTGAGGTTATCTTTGGGTTTAGTAAACGAAATCCATTAAGTCATTCATAAACTATCCAAGATTTATCAAGTATTAAACACAACGATAGCCTAGTCGCACTCCTAAGCCAATTACAATTAAGATAAGAGTCAACCAATCAAACAAGAGACAGTAGGGTGCAAGAATTATAAACTAAACCAATTAGACTCATTAAAATTGTCACACCCCTAATGATGAAGATAGACACAAGCATCATTAAAAAATCAATAAGATCTAATTAATTATATACAAGTTTCATACAATCATAAGCAAACACTAGATGAATTAGCCAAGCATAATTAATGAAGAGCAAGCAACAATTATGATAATTGAAGACATACCATAGGATTGGATTAACAAACAAATCATTACACGATGTTTATGGAGTGTTTGAAACCCTTTAAGTTGCTGGAAAAACACCTACCTAAACCCTAGAATCGGACTTAGGGTTTAGGGCTTACAAAAAGTGAAGTTATAATGTTATATTTATAGGCAGATTTTCTGTCGGCAAAGAGCAACGGCGTCACACCTAAAGAGTGATGGCGTCATGACCATTTTTTTCACCAAATTGTAGATTTTCTCATTCCGGTCGCGTGGGCTTTTGAACCACTTAAATCCGAGTTCGTATGCAAAAGTTATGGCCAAAACAGTATCAGCTACTTCACGTGCATCTTGTAGCTTGTGACGGCGTCACCTTATGCCTGTGACACCGTCCCCTTCAATCTTTTAAAACCTGAAGCCGTCACTTGTAAATAAGAGTTTTGGCTTCTGTCCCGTCACAAAATCCTACGACGGCGTCGCAGTTAAGCAGTGACGCCGTCACCTTGTCCTTCAGCAGCTTTGAGTGTCTCGATTCTTGAGTTTGGCCATTTTCTTTGTATATTCGCGCCTTTTCGTCCAAATAAGTGCCATTACAGCAATTTGCCTTCAAGAGACCTAAAAAGTGAAAAGGAACGATATTAAGTAATAACGGATACAAAAGTGATCAAATAAGGGCTTAAATGACCCCTAAAAAAGGTACATTTTAAAACCTTATCAGATATCTCAAATCCGTTATATAGTTGACAACTTGCTAATAAGTTGTATGGTAATCAACTCACCATATCAACAATGTAAAGAGTTGGCTAGCCCACAAGAAAATGGCTTGTGGTAAAGGCTGTGGAAAAACCATTTATATGGTAATTAGTTCACCATAGTTGAAAGAACTAACTAGTCCAAAAGGGTACAGCTTTTGGAAAAGACAAATCAAATATGTTGATAGTTGATGATTTGCTAAAAATCATATGGTTATCAATGTACCATGGTCTTACACACCTAAACATTTGGCTACTCCAGAGTTAATGGCTTTGGTAAAGAGACATCAAAATCCATTAAATTTCAATGATTCACCTCTCACAAGAGTTTACACACCTGGAAGTGATGAGAATAGACTGAAACTTAAACTGAACTGATGTACAAATTGTCATATGTTGCTGAGTTGCTGAAAAGATGGAGCTTGTTGTTTGTTGCTGAAAAGAATTACTGATAAAGATTACTTTGATGATGATGATATAAGCACAGAATCTACAGAGACGAAATTTGAAGATAAAGCCACAATCTCTCTTTGAAGACAAAAGATGTTAAAGTTGAATATACAAAGGAACTTGAAGTCAAACAAGTAGAATTCAAGTTAGGGGAGGATTGTTGGGATATAGAAAGTTAAAGTGCTGAAGTATTAAAGTACTGAAGAGTTAAAGTACTGAAGTAAAAGTGCTGCTAAAGAATGAAGTCAAAGTACTGCTCGATTCATCAAAGTACTGCATGCTTAAAGGACTAATATGTAAAAGCGTTAAGGATTATATTGTAATTCTAGAATGTTCTAAGTTTAATACTTTGAATTACTTGACGTACAAAGTTTGTATTTGTAAACCGACTAGGGTTATCCTTAAGCCTATAAAAGGACCCCTAAATTGGCATTAGATGTACGTGCGTTTTTAGAGTTTTAGAGAAGTATGACATTAGAGTTTTAGAGTTGTTAAAGAATCTGCATAACAAGCAGATTCAGAGTTATTAATAAAATCGTTGAAAGTTAAAGTTAATTCTTCTTAGCTTTGTTAAGTAAATTCCGCATACTTAATAGAGTTTGCTCAGTGTTTCATTGTTAATAACTTAGGATTTATCAGAGGTTATTAAACCCTTAACAAGCTATATAAGTTAGTTTGGTTAGAGTACATCGATCCAACACAAGTTTTGTTGAAATTTATTTTTGCAATTGTCTACTTGATAATATTGCATACTAGTTCATTCTTTCATTCTGTGTTGCTATTAATTTTAGAGAGAGAAGTAGAAATTTAGAGAGAGAAGCAGGAAAAGAGATAAAGGGAGGGTGGTGATAGTGATGATATAACTTTATTGATTAAATACACTGTTAGTCCCTAAGTTGTACCAGTCTTACCACCAAAATAATTAACCAAAACAATGGAATGACCATTTTGCCTTCATGTGCAAGGCACATGAGGAAAATAATAGACGTTGAATAACGTAAAATGGGTCAAGGGACTAATTTAGACTATAAAAACCTTGTTTTGGACTCCCCACGATGAAAAAAGCAAGGTTTGTCCCAGGGTGACGCTTTTGTATAAGATTAGGGATGAAACGTGTATTTTACTCTATATTTAATTACTCCAACAATATACTTTCAAATTTTGTCCAACTTCACCAATATGATCCTGAAATGACTATATTACCCTTATCTTCTTTTATGTTTTCGTCCTTTTTTACACGATTTCATCCATTTTCTTTTATGTTTTCGTCCGTTTTTACATGGTTTTCGTTCGTTTTTTTATGTTTTGATCCGTATTTACGCATTTTTTTCGTCTTTACACGTTTTTGTTCGTATTTGCATGTGTTTATCCGTTTTACACGATTTCGTCCCGTTTTTCATGTTTTCGAACGCTTTTACACAATTTCGTTCGTTTTTCTACGTTTTGATTGTTTTTACATGTTTTCGTTCGTATTTTCACGTGTTCGTCTGTTTTAAACGATTACGTCAGGTTTTTTACGTTTTCATCCGTTTTTGTTCGTTTTTATATGTTTTGATCAGTATTTACGCGTTTTTTTTTTCGTTTTTACACGTTTTTGTTCGTATTTGCACGTGTTCGTCTAGCTTTACACGTTTCATATGTATTACACGAGTTCATCCCTTTTTACGTTTTCGTCCATTTTTAGACGTTTTCGTTTGTTTTTACACGTTTTCGTCCGTTTTTATACGTTTGAATTCGTATTTACACGTTTTTGTCTGTTTTTACACGTTTTCATTCGTTTTTGCACGCGTTCTTCCGGTTTTACACGTTTTCATCCTTTTTTATCCGCTTTTACACGTTTTCGTTCGTTTTTACACGTTTTCGTTCATTTTTTCACGTTTACGTCCATTTTTACACAATTTCGTCTGTTTGATATGTTTTCGACCTTTTATCACGTTTTTATTCGAGCTGTTCTATTTATATGTTTTCGACCTTTTATCACGTTTTCATCCGTTTTTTCAAGTTTTCGTTCATTTTTGCACTTTTTTTCTTCCTTACACGTTTTTCTTTCTCTATTTTTACACGTTTTATTTTCATGCAAAAACAGAAAAAAAAACGTGTAAAAATGAATGAAAACGTGTAAAAATGGAGAAAATCGTAAAATAGCGAATGAGCTCGTGTAAAAACGAAAAAAACCTGGATGAAATCATGCAAAAATGAACGAAATCACGTAAAAATAGACGAAAACGTGTTAAAACAGACTAAAAGATGTAAAAACGGATCAAAATGTATAAAAACGTACGAAAACATGTAAAATCGGACCAACACGTGCAAAAATGAAAAGAAACGTGTAAAAGGGGATAAAACGCGTAAATACAAATCAAAACGTATAAAAAGAGACAAAAACGTGTAAAACCGGACGAAAACGTGCAAAAACGAATGAAGCAGTGTAAAAATGGATTAAAAATGTGTAAAGCAGATCAAAACGTATAAAACGAGCGAAAACTTGTAAAAACGGACAAAAACATAAAAAACGGACCAAATCGTGTTAAACGGATGAACACGTGTAAAACCGGACGAACACATGCAAGAACAAACAAAAACGTGTAAAAACGGACAAAACCAAGTAAGTAAGGATCAAAACGTATAAAAATGAACGAAAACGTGCAAAAACAGATGAAAACGTGTAAAAACAAACAAAAACGTGTAAAAACAGACGGAACGTGTAAAATGGATCAAAGCGTATGAACACGAACGTAAACGTGTAAAAACGGACGTAAACGTGTGAAAATAGACGAAGACATGTGAAAAAAGACGGAAACATGCAAAAACGAACGAAAACGTGTAAAACGGACGAAGACGTAAAAGAATGGACGAAATCATGTAAAGACGGTTGAAAATGTAGAAATACGGACGAAAATGTGCAAAAGGACTAACGATCATTAGTTTAAAGGACTAACAATACAAGTGAGGGACCATTTAAAGAGGACAAGGGCGTGATCACGTTAAAGAAGATAAGGGTAATATAGTCATTTTACGGTCATATTGGTGAAGTCGGATAAAATTTGAAAGTACGTTGTTGAAGTAATTGAATAAAAAAGTAAGTGTTTTAAATCGGCATAAATTTAAAATACGTGGCTATTTTATAGCTTTTACTCGTTTTTTTATAAGCATATGCATCTTGGCAACATGAGTTCTCTAGATCCATAATTAATCGCCTCTTACGTTCTATGTTTGATGTGAGTGTTTGTCAAGCAATATTTTGGGTAAAAGTGTTAATTCACCCTGGTAAAATTCAATTATACCAAAAAAAACATTTAAGTACAAATGACATGGATGAATCCCATGCCCTCAGCCCGATCAGGGCAAAAAAATATGCACAACACGTGCAACTTACATGTAACCACTATATGTTGATCCCAGTTGAGCAAACGATCCTTTATAGAAACTGACTTAAACAATATTCTATTAAACACTACGCGGAATATAATGTTTAATCTTAAGAAGATGAACAATAGTAATCACTAAACACCTCAATAATATTAATATGAATACTCTGAATAGTATTAGGGTTTTACAACCTTGAAGTGTATCGACTTTAGATATATCTAACACACGTATATCTAACTCTAACCTAGGACCTCCTTTTATAGGCTAAGGAGTCCTTTACAATATACAATACGTAACCTACAAGATAAATATCTTTTCCATATTTATTTAATACAAAATATTAAACCGACATATCTAACTAGCAGTGCTTACAATACATTAGCAGTGGTTACATAGACTACTAGCCGTGGTTTAACATAGCAGTGGATTCAACTCTTTTAGCTGTGGTTTCTTTTGCTTTAGCAGTGGTTCCATACTTAGAATAATTCCTTTCAGTGGAACCTAAAACCCAACAATCCTCCCCTAAACTTGATATTTATCAACAAAATAATCAAGTTTCTCTTAAAGCTCATACAATCATCACTTGGAGGATGTATCCAAACACTTACCATGCTGTAATAACTTCTCAAATTTTCTCAGCAACCTGTAAGCTTGATAATCAAAGGGTTTCTGCAATTTTAACCCACGAGGCTGTAACATCTGAGTAATGACTTCTAGATGATTATTCAATTTAGGATAATCTCTTTCTACACACATATGAATAACATTTCCAAAAACAGTTAATGCATGAACTCCACAAGACTGATATAAATACCAACTTGTAACACTGCCATTGAAGAGTCCATTCCATTCAGGTTCATCATGAGTAGGTTCAAATATGATCTTCAAATTATAATACATAATCCTCTCATGATAATCATCTGGTGCCACATCTCCAAACCTGTCTTTGTATAACTTCCAGATGGTCATCAAATCATCTCTTTCCAAGAAGTAAAGCATTTGAGAAAACTTAACAAAACCATAACTTTCACCATTGGTTCTATTAAACTTCCAAGATCCTCCACTTTCATTAAACTCAAAAGTATATGAAATAATCTGATGATGTCCTGAAAGAGGTGATGTACAACTAACCTCTGGCTCCTTCAGTGAAGACAATTTTGTTAGAACCATCAGTCTTTTCTTATTTTCTTCAACCTCCTCTTCAATTTCTTTCTCAGATGTGTAATCCACAACTTTAGACCTATTAGCCTTCCTCTTCAGTCTTTCTTGAGGTTTTGCCTTGATTGCCAAAGAACCCTGTAGATCTGCAATCTTTTCAATCTTGTGGAACAGTTGATCAATCATAGGATTTGTGGGCTTTGTCCCCTGTGGAGCAAGTTTGGCTTCCAACATTTTTCTGGAAACATTCTTTGATAATGGATAATCCTTATCAATAAACATGAAGAACTTCTCTTTTGTAGTCTGCACAGCATGAACTCTGCAAGGTTGATACATCATCCACTCAACCACCTCACAATCTTCTCAAAATTCATCATCTGGATTAGGCTGGCACAAGTTCTTTATAGAAGTCCATATAAATGTAGCTAATTATCCAGTTGGCCCAAACTTTCCATATCTAAATTCCATTACCTTCCATAGTTGCTCCAGATCAACCTTCTTCAAACAAGACAACAAACCTCCAAAATTGAAGTATGTGCTTCTCCATCCATCAGCACTTGTTATTTTAATCATCTCACTATCATTAGCAGTGATGATCTGCCAATCTTCAATAGGATGTATGGCTCTTACTGGAGTAGAATTGATAGGTTCTAGTTGATCACACTCCAGAAGATATTGATTCAGTCTTGTTTCTTTCTCCATCTCTTCATCCACTTTCTATCTTTTTGAACTAGATTCCTCCCGAGCATCAGCTTTTCTATTTTGTATATTCTATATCCATTCAGCTTCTTTCTCAGAATTCATAGGAATGAAGTCATCATTTCTTCTTTTACAAGCTTGATAAATCTCGACAACCTCCTTATATGTACACTTTCTCAAATTTACACTAATATGCTGGTCCATATGTCTGATAACCTTCATCATTTGATTTCTCATTTCAGTCTTAGTTGGAGGTTTCCTCCTTTTAGCTTGCTTTTTCTCCAGAATTATCTTTCTTGCCTTCTCAGCTAAAACTTTGGACCTTGTAGCAACATCTAGTAGTGCCCATTCAAGAGTAGTGTATTCAGTTCTTATTTGTTCAGAGGCTTGAAGAAAAGGTTGTTCATTGTTCCATTCCTCAATCAATTTTATAGTAGTTAAAGTAGCTTCCTATTCCTCTTGTTTTCTCTTCTCTTCAGCAGCAAATTCATCAGCTTGCAATTTCTTAGAAAGCTCTTCATCATGTAGAATTTGCTCTTGCCTATTTTTGAACTTCAAAACAGGCTCAGCAATACCTTTCCCTTTTCCAATGTCTGGTAGAACCACCTTAGTCTTCACAGGTTTACAAATTTTCAAACCTTTACCCAAGGGTTTAGGTCCAGTTGGTTTTAGAATAATGGGTACAGGTGCAATAGTAGGTGCAGGGTTTGATGAAGTTTTGCTTAAGTTGAGCAGGCTACCAGAAGCCTCCTTCTCAACTTCTTTAGACTTGGGTGGTGGTGTGATAGTGGTTGTAACAATGGTAGCAGTGGTTGTAATGGCTTTAGGTGTATCTGAAGCAACAGTGTTTAGAATTACCTCAAAAGTGGTTGCAGCAGTGGTTTGGTTTGAACTGGCAGTGGTTGCAGGAACATTAGCAGTGGTTGTTGCCTACACCACTTCCTCCATCTTTTCTTCAATTGAAACCTTTGAAGATTCAATCACTACTTCTTTGCCATCTTTATCAGTCACCACATACTCATCTCCATGATCTCCACTCTCCAAATCCAAATCATCATCCAAATTCAAAGCCTCCCCTGAATCTATGCAATCACTCCTCCCCTGTTTGGATGCATCCTCCAAACCTTGTTCCTTTGAAGAGCTTGCCTTCTTGTGCACCCTCTTAGCCTTCCTAAAAGCAGTAATCCCTGGCCTCCTTATTCTTTCCAAGACAGACACCATGTGCTTCAATCGTCTGATCTGTCTACCCTGAAACACTGCAAGTTCCTGAAGACCAGTGATAATATCCTCCATTTTGGTACACTTATCCGTCAATTCATTCAATTGTTCAAGAATATCCTCACCACTTCGACCTGTGTAACCTGGTCCGAGAGGTGGATCCTTGGAAAAGTCATTGTGTACATTTGCAGTACCCGTCAATTCAGTATCATATCCCAAACTACCATCATCACTTCGAGCTGTGTAACCTGATCTGAGAGGTGAATCATGGGGTGTAGAAAACATGGCATCAGGCCTAGTCTGATCATCCATGCACCTTGAGATAGCCAGTTGGCTAGGGATTTATCCACCTGTGTTGAGCTCAAAAGAACTCTCCACATTAGGAGTTGCCAGTGGTTGGGTCTTACTTATGTTTTCACTGTCCTGTTCAGCACCTAGGCCTGAATCAGTAGTGAAAGCCCTTCCACTCATGCCACCTCCACTTCTTGTGACAGCCTCATTAACTACACCACTAACACCAGCCTGAGGTAGCTTGGTTCCCTTTCTCCTCCTCCTAGTAAACAAAATCCTTTGTGGTTCAGAAGTTGAAGTTAAGGGTTCAGCAGTGGGTTCATGGTGGGTAGCAGTGGTTGTAGTTGTGGTAGCAGTGGGTTCAGCTTTAGTGGTTTGGGTGTGTTGTGGTTCAGAAACCTCTTCATTCTCAGGTATTTCTGGCAAATTTAGCATATCTAGGCCCCCAAATCAAAAGCTGAATCCTTAGAATACCAAAGGCCCAATTTAGGATGACCCTTAAGATATCTAAAGATTCTTTTCACAGCATTCATGTGTGATGTGTTTGGTGTGACTTGAAATCTTGCACATACACATACTGAGAACATAATATATGGCCTAGAAGCAGTGAGATACATCAAAGACCCAACCATGGATCTATACAGCTTCAAATCAACTTTAGGACTTACATCATCCGGTAGCAGTGGTTTCTGAGTCTCTATGGGTGTACTAGCACTCTTTACATCCTGGAAACCAAACTTCTTCAAAATATCTGCTACATACTTTTCTTGACTAATGAAGATACCATCAGTCCTTTGTTGAACCTGTAGCCCCAAAAAGAAAGTGAGTTCACCCATAGAACTCATCTGAAACTTATCATGCGTAAGTTTCTCAAAGTCTTTGCATAGCTCCTTATTTGTTGAGCCAAAGATGATGTCATCAACATAAACCTGAACCGGCAATATATCATCCTTGAGCTTCCTTATGAACAAGGTCTTATCAATCAGTCCCCTCTTGAAACCATTGTCTATCAAATAAGTAGAAAGGCATTCATACCATGCCCTTGGAGCTTGATGCAAACCATACATAGCCTTCTTCACCATGTATACCTTATCAGGATGATCAGGATCTTCAAAACCAGGAGGTTGACATACATATACCTCCTCATCAATAGTACCATATAAAAAGGCACTCTTAACATCCATTTGATACACCACAATATTTTTGAATGAAGCATATGCCAAAAACAATCTGATAGCTTCAATTCTTGCAACAGGGGCAAATACTTCATCATAATCCAAACCTTCAGTTTGTGTGTATTCTTGAGCAACCAACCTTGATTTATTCCTTACCACAATGCCCCTTTCATCCCTTTTGTTTTTGAATACCCATTTAGTACTAATAGCCCTCTTACCATTAGGAAGGTCAACCAATGTACACACTTCTTGAAGCTTGAATTGTAGCAACTCCTCTTGCATGGATTCAATCCAACCTTCTTCTCCTAATGCTTCTTCAACTCTTTTGGGCTCCTTTTGTGACAAAAAGCAAGCAAAAAAACAGTTTTGCAGATCTTGATGACTGTTCCTTTTGTGAAGTGATCTGGCAAAGAAACCTTGTTCAGGAAAGGTTTTAGTGTTCAAAGCCCTGCTTCTTGTTTGAACTGGAGTATGCAAATCTCCAAGAATTTTCTCTTTGGGATGATTCTTATGCACTCTGGTGGTAGGAATTGGACTTTCTGTAATGATAGTTTCCAAATTAGTAATATCAGCATTATTGAAAAAGTCATCCATATTTTCATAATCAGTGGGAGTATCCATTTCTTCCAAAGGAGGCATATCAGGATCAGTTGGATACTCATCTTCACCAAATAGTGGCTTGGCAGGGGTTCCAAAATAATTATTGTCATCAGTACTTGCAGCAGGGGATTTAGATGAACTAGCAGTGGTAGAATTTGGCCTAGCAGTGCTTTCATTATGCTTAGCAGTGCTTTCATAAATTTTCTTCTGCTTTTTAATTTCTTCTACCGACACTGAGTTATCTTTCAACAACTCTTCCTTATCTTGATGATGATCTCGTTTGTAGCATGAATCCAGACCATCACCTTCTGAGGGACTCTGCTTTTCAATGATGGGTTTGACAAAACTAGCTTTCCACTTTTCAACCAAATAGAACTCTTTTGGAGAATCATCTTCCTTAGAATTTGTTTCTGCATCAGAATTCTTTTGTGTACCTGTATCATCATTAGTGGAAGCACCTGCAGTGATTGGCTCATAACTCATAGATTTGGTTAGCATATCAATATTAAACAGCCAATCTGGTCCTTTTGTCTCAACACTAGAAGTCTCTTCATTAAACTTAACATGAAGGTTTTCTTCAACAATTCTAGTCCTCCTATTGTATACTCTAAAGGCTTTTCTATTGAAAGAATAGCCAAGAAAATATCCATCATCTGCTTTTTCTTGAAATTTTCCTAGGTAGTCTATGGTATTCAAGATAGTAACAGGACACCCAAAAGGTTTTAGAAAAGCTATCAAAGGCTTCCTATCATGTAACAGCTCATAGGGGGTCTTGTCATGAGGCTTCACTACCTTGCTTCTATTCTGCACATAACATGCAGTTCCTACAGTTTCAGCCCAAAAAATAGTTGGTAACTTAGATTCTGATAACATTATCCTTGCAGCCTCAATTAGTGTTCTATTTTTCCTTTCAGCTACACCATTCTGTTGAGGTGTCCTAGCAACACTAAACTGTTTGTCTATACCCTTAGCCACACTGAACTGATTCATCACATCATTTTTAAACTCAGTTCCATTATCACAGTAATGACTAGGCAGTACTGCTTATGGTTCAAACTTTTAACAAAGGTAGGGCCAAATAAGTCCATATGAAGCTTAAACAGTGGTTGAGTAATGGTGTTAATAGTCTTGGTCTTACAAGAGGCTCTATGTTGTTTTCCTTTCTGACAAGCCACGCAAAGTTCTTTACATTCAAAAACCTTAGAAGGTAACCCTCTCACTAAGTTGCCCTTTACCAGTTTATTGATGGGTTTGAATTTAAGGTGACCTAGCCTTCTATGCCACAATTTTAACTCATCAACTGATGCCTTGGCAAACAAACAAGTTAAGGACATATTAGGAATTACATCTTTCATGTTAAAGCAGTATATGTTTTCTTTCCTAGGTACCCTTAACTGCACATATTTTTCATCAGGCATTTTAAAATCAGGTGACAACACCACACACTCAGTATCCCCAAAAAGTACCCAGTTTTTCTTATCACACATTTGAGAAACACTGAATAGATTGTACTTCAGTCCCTGTACCAGATAAACCTTCTCAAAATCCAGCTTTCCTGTTCTGATAGTTCCTCTGCCAACTATTTTTCCTCCTTTTGGATCATTGCCAAATGCCATATGTCCTCCATCATAAGCTTCAAAATCTTCAAGGTTGCTCCCATCCCATGTCATGTACCTAAAGAAATCACTATCAAAAATTCCTTTGTCTTTTAGCTCATCCTGTAGATTACCCTGCACATGAGTTTAAACAAGTTAGTTCCTTTTGTGGACCCAAGCCAATACTGACTTGGGTCTGCCCTGTGCATCAACATAATCAAATTTCTTTAGGTCCATTGATGCACTATTGGCATTATGTAAAACCTTGGTCTTAGGTTTCCATTGCCAGCTAGCTGAGGCCTTTACAGCATAGAAATGGCTTCCAACCACTGTGTCAGTTATCACCTTTGGAATAGTTAAAACTTCTTTTGACTCATTAGTGATATTCTGCTTAGCAGTGGAAACTTTTTGCTCAGCAGTGTTTACCTTTGGCTTAGCAGTGGTTGGGACCCATTTGGTTGTAGCAGTGATTATAGTCTTTGTTTTACCATTTTTCATTAGCACTGCTTTTGGAACCATGTTTTTATTTGGGTGAGGGATGGTGTTCTTTGAAAAGTGATGTGTCTCGCGACCACTAGTTTTAAATTTATAAAAAGGATTACCGAATTAAGCTAAGAACACACGGGCAAGTATGACCCTTTCGTATGTAGTTAGTTTTGGTTGGTAAGCCGAGGTCGTTCACTAGGATTTGGGTGTTTTCAATTGTGAAGAATCAATGTAATAACAAGTAACATAAAAGTGGTAAATGGTTGTCACGTCCCAAAATACCATATAAGCAACAAGTAACATGAAATAATGATTAAGGGAATTCAATAAGATTAAAACTACACTTGCTTAAACTAGTTTCTTATCCTTGATTAGTATGATTGTGTCAACCTCTTCTAAACATGTTGGTTATGATAATTAGTTGGTGTACTAATCTATTGTTCTTACAAGTTAAACCTTCGTCAAGATTTTAGTTCATAAAAAAAAGCATTAAGTTTAACCAATCAATTCAAGATCAATTCAAGTTTCATAAGTTTACTTTCATAAACTTAAACACAAAAACATCCGTTTGTCTTATCAAATTTGCTTAAGAAATGGTCAATACAAAAGGTAATCGATTATAAACAAAAGGTTACAACTGATTGTAAACAACCAATCTTACGACCTTTTAGATGTTTCCAATCAATCCAACTTGATAATCAAAAAGCGTTCTTATTGCAACCACACTTTAGTTTCTTTGATTAACCAAGAATAATGGGTAAAAACAATCATCCATAGACAAAATGATTATAACTAGTTGAATAACAATAAGTTCTTTCGACCTCTACGATTACTATCAACTAGTCAAACTTGATTAACAAATGCCACTATGAAACTTAAGCACAATTGGATCTTAGAATCAACTTGAAATTGAATTAAAACATGTTAACACAATCATAAACTAATAATACGATAATCAACATCATTTAAGCAAGTGCATAAAGAAACTAGCCACTCATAGCAAACATAAACATAAACTCAGAACTTTGAACATTAAAAAACATGATTAAGAGTCTTACAATGCTTGGAATAAGATTACAAATGGTTAAGTAATGATTCTCAAAGTATTGGGGTAGACTCCTTGGGGGGTTTTGACCTCCAAATATGGTACTTCTGGAACTCCAAACTTTCCTGGACTTCTAAGGATGAATTTAAGAGCTAAGAGCTTTGTTTGATGAGTAGAGAGAGTTGTATTGAGGTGTGTGTCTCATATGCTCACAAGAGGTCTCTATTTATACTAGTTCCAAGGCCTTGGGTATTAATTGCTGAACTTGGCCTACAAGGAGTTAAGAAGGGACTAAAATACACCAAAGAAAGGACCTAGAATTGTTTGGATGCAATGAGGAAGCTTAATGATGAAGGAATGGCAGAATCAGGCCTCCTAGCTGAATCGGTTGAGCTTCAGCCGTTTCGGCTGGTCTGAAAACTTTGCTCCAACCGAAACGGTTGCGGGCTCCTACCAATTGGTTGGAGCCTTTTAACAGAAAATGACAAAAACCAAACTTGTAGATCTTTCTCTTAGCTTTCCGTGGCCGTGAATGGGGGGTCAAACGGAGTCCGTATGCAAAAGTTATGGCCAAAATGGTGAAGGTATGTCGGGAACAACGGGGCTTCCAATATTTCTTCGTTTAAGCTTCTTTTCTTCATTTCTTTCTCGTTTTCCTTTTTAAACTTTATTCTTGAGTCTTTGAACCACTAACTTGATGACTTTATCTTCTCGAATATACTCCACAAGTCTTGCTTTTGTCTGGAATTCTTCGTATATGGAGAAATCTTCGTATTTTACTTCTGTTTCCGTCTTTTTCTCCACTTTCCTGTACTTGGCTACAAATGAACTAGCAAACACACTTTGATACGATTAAGCAACAAAAGCATATGATTAGAGCCAAATAACACACATAAAAGCACGAATAACGCTACTAAAAATATGCACAATTTGAGCGTTATCAAAAAGTTTTTGTGATTCACCCTCCTCCAATGATACCAGACTTGTGGTTGGTTTTTATAACAGTTTCTTTGTAGATGCTCAAAACTACCACATTTAAAACAAGCCTTTTTGACACATTGAAATTCCTCCCCTAATCTATTTGAGATTAAGCCATTGAAGTTTCTTTGATTACCCCTAAGTATGTATCTTTCATCTGTTCCCTAGGAATCTCATTATAGTCTACAACTTTCCTAGAAATTGATGCTCCAAATCTAGGCATAAGGTTGGCTTGTTTAGAATCAACATGCTTAACATTTTCTAACTTCTCAGACTGTGTTGATTCAGACCTGTTTTCCTCAGAATCTGATTCCCAATCTTCAATTATTTGACCATCAGATGACCTATCATAACCTATTTTAGGTGATTCAGACTTACTAATCTCACCTACTGGTTTGTTGAAACTAAACTCACTGCTAAATGACAATTTAGTTCCATTAGGTGCATGTTTCATTAGAGAGGGTAGTGGCATATTGTTGTATCCTATCCCAGAACCCTTTTTCATCAATTGACACTCTATCGATTTATGTACCAAATCAGAAGCAAATTGTGTTTTCGCAACCCTAACTACATGTTTCTCCTTTTCTTCTAGGGTTTCTTTTTTTACACTCTCTACTTCTTTAAGTTTCTGTTTAAGCATCTTGATTTCTCTATCCTTAAGTTCAATTTCACCACATAGTATGTTTATCTTATCTACATACTCAAACTCACATTTTATACAAAAGTTAAGTTTCTCTTCTACATTCTCAAGACCAACTTTATAACCTAAGTTATCAAAAGCAAGTCTATCTACCTCTTTTCTTAAACTCTCATTAATATCTTTAAGTGATTCTAAGTTATCCTGACAAGATTTAAAAAAACAAGTAGAACTTTTTGACTCATTAGATACCTCAGAATCAGAACCAGAGGATGAAGCATAGGCCATGAGAGCAAAGTTATGCTCTTTTGAAGCTTCACTGGCAAGGAAGGCAGCATTGGGTCCTTCTTCAATTTGATCACTCCAGTCATAATCACCAAGTCCATCCTGTGCAACCAAAGCAGAAGAAGAAACTGGTTTTTCAGTAGCCTTCTTGTAGCCTTCACCAATCCTCTTAGGAGCTCTACATTCCCTAGCAAAATGCCCTTTCTTCTTGCAGTTGAGGCATTCCATCTTGCTTTTATCAAACCCTGCCTTTCTTTGACCATCATACTTGACCTGTCTTCCAGTTCTCCTTAAAACCCTCCTAGCTTGCAATGTTAGCATTTCCATTTGCCACTGAAGATTGATTTCATCAAGATCATCAAGATCAATTTGATCCAGATCCTAATTTAGCACAGTAACACTGGTTGTTAGATCAGTCAGGAAAGCACATATGGCTCCATCACTAATGTTATCACTAACAGTGGTATTATTAGCAATAGCAGTGGAAACTCCATAAGCAGCAGTGGATGCTTCCTGAGAACTTTTATTATTTGTAGACACAAAAGCAATGTTCTGTGAAGCAGAGGATGAGCCAGCAATGGTCTTTTCAGACTCATAGACCTTCAAGTTGTTGTAGAGATTGTCCAGAGTCATTGTATCAAAATTATCTTTATTTCTCCACACAAGTGTGTGCATAGTCCATTCTGGTGACAAACTTCTGATGAACTTAAGATTGATATCTTCTTGATTAATTTTATAGTCCACCAGTTTCAAATGACTTATAAGCTTCTGCAATCTGTTGTAGGTTCCATCAAGATTCTCCCCATTGAGAGCAATGAAGTTTTCAAGTTGATGTTTGAGCATATTCTTCCTGAATTTCTTAGTAGCATCATTTCCAGCAAATCTTGTTTCAAGAGCATCCATAAGCTCCTTTGCAGTTTCATACTCTTGAAGGTCCAAAGCAAACTCATTAGGTATTCCCATACAGAGAATACTGTGAGCCTCTATCTCCAGCTTTCTTTTAGCCTTGTCAACTTCACTAACAATACTAATAACTTTACCATAATCACCCTTTTTAGGTAGAGTATCACCATTCTCAACAACTTCCCAGATAGTGTAGTCAATCATGCGAATGTATTGCCTCATTCGCATTCTCCAAACTTGAAACTCACCCTGCTTCAACATGGTAACCTTTGATGCAGTAACCATATGTGTTTCGTCAGACATCTTGAACTTCTTGAATAAAACAGATTAGGGTAAAAACGACTTCTTCTTAATTATAGTTTCTAGATCACAAGCTCTGATACCACTTGTTGATCCCAGTTGAGCAAACGATCATTTATAGAAACTGACTTAAACAATATTCTATTAAACACTACGCGGAATATAATGTTTAATCTTAAGAAGATGAACAATAGTAATCACTAAACACCTCAATATTATTAATACGAATACTCTGAATAGTATTAGGGTTTTACAACCTTGAAGTGTATCGACTTTAGATATATCTAACACACGTATATCTAACTCTAACCTAGGACATCCTTTTATAGGCTAAGGTGTCCTTTAGAATATACAATACGTAACCTACCAGATAAATATCTTTCCCATATTTATCTAATACAAAATATTAAACCGACCTATCTAACTAGCAGTGCTTACAATACATTAGCAGTGGTTACATAGACCACTAGCCGTGGTTTAACATAGCAGTGGATTCAACTCTTCTAGCCGTGGTTTCTTTTGCTCTAGCAGTGGTTCCATACTTAGAATAATTCCTTTCAGTGGAACCTAAAACCCA
Source organism: Chrysanthemum seticuspe (assembly GCA_019973895.1). Lineage (NCBI taxonomy): Eukaryota > Viridiplantae > Streptophyta > Magnoliopsida > Asterales > Asteraceae > Chrysanthemum > Chrysanthemum seticuspe. Next base: position 45,799,914 of record BPTQ01000002.1, read on the forward strand.
ACACTATAGAAGAATGACAGGCCATTCTTATAACTTACAACTACAATGACTATACAAGAGATATAAAAATGAGAATTAAACGCTAACATCTGAGCCATATTCATTAAAGTACTTCCAATAAACTTCCATGCGAACCAGAAAGCTCGTAGACAAACATGAGGCGCATCTGACATCCACATTGAAGCTTGAACCACATGAAGAAGCCCTAACCACACACGAGCATCTTCAACCACTAATAAAACCATTGGTACGAGAAATATGGTAGATGAACCACTTCACTGAGTACCAAATTTCCAAGAAAGAGCAGCCAAGCAACCACTACAAATCCAATGCAACTTAACGCAAGATAGCATAATATCCACCATATGGGAATGAAACACGTGGTAGCATGGATCAGAAAAACAAAGAATATGGTTTAATAAAACCTTAATGTCCTATAAAATTAGCCCCAACAATTACAAACTCTGAAACTATACGAAACAAAGAAGGAACTAGTGACTAGAACAAGATGAAACCATCCGATGATAGATGCATCCAAACAGGCTTAAGAAAGCATGCCACACCTTACATCGAAACAGGAATAGGGTAAAAAGACCCTAACATACCCTCGACATACTACCATGGTATACAAGAACTGACCCTACATACCATGGCAATAACGAACAGCCCCATAAACAATATCATAATCATGTGAATCAAAAACAGCCCGGGCCATCAAAGAAACAAGAGATAGGGTTTGCAAACCCTAACATCCACTCAACCTCTCATCGGAACAGAAGCAAAGACGCACCATAGGGTTTAATCACCAACCCTAACATACCAACAACAGTTCTCATCGATGCACCAGATGTGATTAACGACCAAGTAGAAATCTGAGAACACCATAAGCGATTTTTGAATAAGAACCAACAAGAAACTTAACATCCACTCTCCCATAAACCCACGTAACCCCACATCCATGAACCAGTCAACGTGCAAACAGCCGGAAACCCAAACAAGGGTTACATTCAAACTGATAAAAACCGAACCCTAAAATAGGGATTCGATTATCCATGATGAGCACTAGTGTAGGATCGACCAAAGAAAAGAACAGTAATAACATGCCAATCCCAACAGCAAGAAACAAATCGTACAAAACCATTAGAGATCCATCAGATCTCCACTTTTAAGAACATACGATTAAGCCAAGCAACACAAACCTTAATAAAATGATTCAAAGAAATCGTGTATACAATACGCTTGAAAGGGTTTATGCTTCAAGCAATCTTTGCAATAGGCTTGTTTGTTGTACCGATTATTACATATTCTAGTTCCACACTTGGCTTGTTTGTTTGTCTTTAACGATTTAAGAAAAACAACTCGTCAAGGTAAAAACATCAACAATTTATTGAAAGTGAGAGCTAATAATTATAGTCCATTGACTATTATATTCTAGTATAAATGTTCTAAGCCATGTAGAAACCAAATTTTGCTCGAGTTTTCTAAGTCAAGTTGTGTGTGCCTTATGAGAATGTCCGATGGATAAGAAGAATGTTGTTATTAGAAAAGAAGGTGACATGGGACACCATTGGACATTGGTCAAGGTAGATGTTGGAAATTTAATGCTACTCAGAGTTTCAGGTCATATTCGAAAATGATTGTCATTGATCTCACTTAATGAAAAGACTTATCAAAGCTTTGTCTTAAAAATGCTACGTAGTAATTAAATGATTCATATAAAACCACCTAATTTGATAAACACCTCCTTAAATGTTAACATATAAATATTTGATTTTGGACAAAACATATAAAGCATAAATATATTCGTACATCAATCTATCCATATGATATTTAAGTCGAAACTAGATACTAAGAAATAAACCACCCCAACAAAATAAAAGATGATGGCGGATGAGGGCCATCTGAACCGTTCAATCCGGCACAATCCAAACGAAAACCGTATATGCTATACATGTAAGTATAGCCACGACAAGAAAAATTAGAAAAAAGATATTTTAGAACTTACTTTAGTGATGTATTCCAAGATAGCTAGTAAGATCATATTCGTGTGGTAACAATCCCATTCTTACAGAAACTTTCACGCTATTATAACAGAAAACTCCTAAGGCTAATTAAAAACATTCATGTACTGAATATGCTTATGAAAAGCATAATTCGTGTTAATACGTTATACATTTTATGTTATTGATACGAGTTAAAGCTTTATTCAACTGCTTAAAACTTACTAAATTCTTTAGTACTTAAAAGTATAACGAATACTATCTAAACACATATTACCATATAATTAGTTATAATTAGTATAACGAATACTATCTAAACACATTTTGTTGGTTTTATTTTGGTTAGGGCATATTATTGCAAAATTAGTTACTTAACTTTACCAAAATAACTATCGTGTGTAGTTAGCTTTCAAATTTCTTATTAAACGTACTAAACTTGTTTGTCATTTTGTTGGTTTTATTTTGTATTCAGACAATTAAAATTGTACCATCATGTATTCATCTTTAAAAGGAATTTACATTGTATTTAATCAAAATACACGCAATAAAAGAGGAAAACTACTTAAAAATTTGTAAGGTTGAGCACATACAATTAATTTTGCTAAAGTTTTACTGGATCATTATGATTGAGTTTAACTTAGCCATACATGATACAGCTAGTTTGTTTAGCCTCAAACAATTTGTTTAGCCTCTAAATATAATCAATAATTTATTCTTAGTTCATATATAGTCAGTGAAAGTATTTGAAGTATTATACTATGTAGTTGTGGTTGTACCAGATAACTACTAAATTAAGGAAGTTTGGACTTTTGTATGCTGTGGCCAGGTTAAATGCATAAGATGGATGCTCTATTTAAGGCGACAACAAGATACCGTTGGTTGGAGGTAACAGAAACTATTATATTATCCCTACTACTTATGTATTTTAATCTCGTCCTCTAAGAAACTTATATCTGTAAAGATGCATAAGTAAACGTATTATTAAGATAATAGAAAGTATTAACTTCTAACAGAAACGCAGACATTGTTATACAACCTAGCTTAATATGTTTAAGGATGCATAAGTACGTAAACGTATTATTAAGACAATAGAAATTAAAGTATTAATTTCAAATAGAAACGTAGACATCGTTTTAAAAACGATAGGCAATATAGCTGTAATTACAAATTGTTAGATGAGGTAAAGGTAAACATTAAACGCTTCCTCTATTAGCGTTTTAAATATGAGAGTTTATTTATTTTAGACGGCACGACATTTGAAATCTGATCCCCGAGTTAGATCATCTAAACGTGCAGGCCTCACTCCCCGAACCACTAGGAGAGCCCACGAAGGAAACCTTTAAAACTCACGGCTTCGTACTAGGAGGAAAACCTGAATTGTTTGTTTCTTACGAGACTCGGAGGGTTTTTACTTTTCTCTTAGTGGAGAGAAAAGTGAGCCCAAAACCTTTAATCTCTTTTAATTGGGGAGAGACAATAAAGCTTGTCTCTCTCCTATAAGAGGCTTATATATACTTTCATATATACTCATTTAATTTAATAAACACACTCTCAAACTCTTAGTAAAACCTTCCCCAAACTTCAAAAAGAGCCAAAGTGATTAACTGAGTTAAAAAGCCAAGCACTCGATGCCAAATAATCATCGCATCCATAACACATGATGCTAATAACACAACCTAGACTTGAACATTGAACAAATATGTAGAGTACTTGACTTCTTTGTTAAATGAAAGTAAGTTACAACTTAATACGGAGTAATAAATGTAAAAAGAAGGCGATGAATATAGTATGTTACGCGTAGCAAGAAAAGAATCAAGTAACGTGGGACGACCGGAACTGGCGATTGGCCTCGGTGAGATTCCCGGGGCCCCCGGAGATGGTAACACCCCCACCGACTCCTTTCTGACTTTCATTGGTTTATATAAAAAAAAATCAATTATTTAATATAAATTTCATTTATTCCACTAGATAACCAAACTATTCCCATTTTATTTATAAAACTCTCCATTGATTCCAACGGATAACAAACTAATTTCCATTTGGATAACATAGCCACGTATACGTAAACACATAACCAATCACATATCTAAAATCTTGCACAAAAAAAAAAAAAAAAAAAAAAAAAAAATCATTTCAGTTAGCAAACAAAAACGGCTATGCAAACTTCATTTTCATCTTCATTGTTTACTTCACCAAGTTTCAATACCAATTCCAACAAATCATCGTCACAATTATTTCCAAGTTGTGTACAATATAAAAGATCGACAATCTCAGCTGCTTACGCGACAGCCGAAAGAACATCGACAGAGACAATGTTACGTGGTTCTAGTTCTTCGTCTTTGTACGATGTACTTGGAGTTCGAGTTGGAGCTGATGCGCGAGAAGTGAAAGCTGCTTATCGTAAACTAGCTAGGGTTTTGCATCCTGATGCTGGAAGTGGAGACTCGTCGGCTGATGAGTTTATGAAAGTGCATGCCGCTTTATACTACGCTTTCTGACCCAGAAAAACGAGCGGATTATGATCGGACTTTGTTTCAAAGGCGAGTAGTGAGAAGTTCGTCTCCTTTGAGATCAACAAGTGGTTATAAAAGCCGAAGATGGGAGACCGATCAGTGCTGGTAGATATAAAAAAATGGTCACGAGCTAATAGGTAGCTAGAGATTTAAAAGATGTTGCGTGTTTCACACCTTTGGCTACCATTGCATGGACGTGTCGGTATATGTTGTGTCACGTACTGTAATTTGATCGATGTTTTAGAGATCACAGTTGAGCTTGTAAATATGGAGGAACCAGTCTCACGATACTTTGATCGATTTTTAAGTCATAGTATTTCATTTTGGGGATTAGAGTTTCATTTCTTGTATGTTAGTGTTTTTCTAATTGAATAATTTCTTATTAATGTTATGGAAAAATGGCACGAAAAGTCATCAAACTTGACACTTATTGTCATTGTGTGTAGCGACTTATTTTTTTTGTCATTGTGACACAAACCTTTTGGGATCGTGCTATTGTGTGTATCGGTGACTTGTTTAACTTGTTGTAGCAGGTCATGTTAACGACCGTTAACTTTTTTATTGCACAGTTAGTCCTTTTCGTCGGTTTTTAACGACCGTTATTATATTATTGCACCGTTAGTCATTTTCGCCCGTTTTTTACATGTTTTCGTCCGTTTTTGCACTTTTCCGTCCGTTTTTGCACGGTTTCGTCCGTTTTTACACGTTTTCATCCGTTTTCACACGTTTTCGTTCGTTTTTACATGTTTTTACACGTTTTTACACGTTTCGTCCGTTTTTACACGTTTTCGTCCGTTTTTACACGTGTTCATCCGTTTTTACACGTTTTCGTCCGTTTTTACACGTTTTCGTCCGTTTTTACACGCTTTTACACGTGCTCTTCCGTTTTTACACGTTTTCTTTCGTTTTCGTCCGTTTTTACACGCTTTTACACGTGTTCTTCCGTTTTTACACGTTTTCGTCCCTTTTTACACGTTTTCGTCCGTTTTTACACGATTTCGTCCGTTTTTACACGTTTTCGTCCGTTTTTACACGTTTTCTTTCGTTTTGGTCCGTTTTTACACGCTTTTACACGTCTTCTTCCGTTTTTACACGTTTTCGTCCGTTTTTAAACGATTTCGTCCGTTTTTACACGTTTTCGTCTGTTTTTACACGTTTTTACACGTTTTCTTTCGTTTTCGTCCGTTTTTACACTTTTTTACACGCTTTTACACATGTTCTTCCGTTTTTACATGTTTTCGTCCGTTTTTACACGTTTTCGTCCGTTTTTACACGATTTCGTCCGTTTTTACACGTTTTCGTCCGTTTTTACACGTTTTCGTCCGTTTTTACACGCTTTTACACGTGTTATTCCGTTTTTACACGATTTCGTCCGTTTTTACACGTACGAAAACGAAAACGAAAACGTGTAAGAAATAAAAAAAAAACGGACGCAAAACGAAAAAAAAACGTGTAAAACGAAAAAAAACGTGTAAAACGGACTAAAACGTGTAAAAAAACGAGCGAAAACATGTAAAAACGTACGAAAACGTGTAAAGTCGAAAACGAAAACGAAAACGAAAAAAAACGTGTAAAACAAAACATGTAAAAAAAACGTTTTTACACGTACGAAAACAAAAAAAACGTGTAAAATGGACGAAAACGTGTAAAAACGGACGAAGACGTGTAAAAACGGAAGAACACGTGTAAAAACGTATAAAAACGGACGAAAACGTGTAAAAACGGAAGAACACCTGTAAAAGCGTGTAAAAACGGAAAAAAACCGTGTAAAAACGTGTAAAAACGGACGAAAACGTGTAAAAACGAAAGAACACGTGTAAAAGCGGACGAAAATGTGTAAAAACGTGTAAAAACGGACGAAAACGTGTAAAAACGGACGAAAACATGTAAAACGGATGAACACGTGTAAAAACGGACGAAACGTGTAAAAACGAACGAAAACGTGTAAAAACATGTAAAAACGAACGAAAACGTGTAAAAACGTGTGAAAACGGACGAAAACGTGTAAAAACGGACGAAACCGTGCAAAAACGGGCGGAAAAGTGCAAAAACGGACGAAAACATGTAAAAAACGGGCGAAAATGACTAACGGTGCAATAATATAATAACGGTCGTTAAAAACAGACGAAAAGGACTAACGGTGCAATAAAAAAGTTAACGGTCGTTAATATGACCTGCTACAACAAGTTAAACAAGTCACCGATACACACAATAGCACGATCCCAAAAGGTTTGTGTCACAATGACAAAAAAAATAGGTCGCTACACACAATGACAATAAGTATCAAGTTTGATGACTTTTCGTGCCATTTTGTTTCCATATTTTAGATTTCGAGTTTGTATATTTTTTGTGTCTGTTCTTGTTATCATTCAATTCCAGAGCACGAAATATAGATTCTCCTTTCTTGTTTATGAGTTTAGTTTTAATTCATTATCACCAAACACGAGTTTTAATTGAATAGTTTGCTTAGTATCTTGTTTTTAAAATGGTTATTAAACTTAAAATGTATAGCACATCGTAAACACGTCAAGAGAGGTTTAGAAAATATCATTTACATAGAGTGTAACTAAGTTATTAGAATGAATTATTGAAGTTGTTTATACAATTAAAAAAAAAAGGATAAAGAAAGATTTACTTTAAAAACTAAAATTTCAATAAGTTTGGACTTTTATACGTGTTGTTGCATGCCGGCAGGTCCCATAGATAGCATTGGTCCCGGAGGTTGACCATTAAGGTCAGTTTAATATTCATGTCGATAGACAATACGTTACAATATATCTTCTCATCCATTCCAAAATAGACATCTCCAAAATTATAAAACTTCTCATCCAATCAATAATACTTTTACTTGTTCAAATAATGATCGAAGCTTCGGTAAGATTTAATTTGAACTTACAGTTGGAAAATTGGTTGTAGTTTACAATAGCTCGTAAACTAAACTTGATTAATGTTGTAATAGTATATTAGCTCTTTGAAACTTTTAGCAAGAACTTTGAGATAAAGATCTCTTATATAAGTATTCTTGCACACACGACCGAATACAATTTAGATGCAGGCATATGCATTTCACATCTTCAGTATGAGGGATGTTATAACTGGAATTTGCCTATTAGTTTAGGTAGTTCGTCTTGCACTCTCGTGTTGGTTCGTCTTCCGAGATGGTCTAGCTTATGGCCATCATTAAACAGTTGGTCCTGTGTTGTTTTAATTTGGTGTTCGTTTTCTTTTCCTAGGCCGGTATTGTCAATTGCGCGCGACTTCTTTGTTTATTCTAGATTTGTAACTATCTTTTGCCATTTTCTTTGTTCTCGCTTGGCCTGAACGATTTAGCCATTCGATCTTTCTGGAAGATAGTAAACTTCAATTATCATAAAAGCAATTTATCTACGTAAAAACGTCAACTAATTAAGAAAATGAAGGTTAAAAGTCTAGTCCATTGAATATCTTAACTGTCGTGGTGTTTTAAAAGCTTCTAGTAGTTTAATTTGAAAATAAATTTAAGAAGGTTTGGACTTTTCAATTGTTTACAGTCACCGTTGTATGTGACATGATGTGAAGTGGTCCATTGAAAAAAATGGACGTCGTTATTAAAAAGGAAAGCGACATGGGACACAATTGGAAATCAACTTGAATACAACCTTTTACAACTTAAAAATAGTGGATAACATTTTTAAATAATATTGCAATATAAAATATTTGCAAATTCCTTCAAATTAGACTTGCCAAAAAGTAAAGGCTATTTTTACAAAACTAATGGTGTGATTATAATTGACTAGATATTTAACATAGACTAATACTAATAAGACAACCAAAACTACCCCACATACCGGTATATCAGCGTCATATTAGCATTCTCTTTCTTCAGACATCACCTAAATCAAACCTAGACCAAACACTCGTAGTAAAGAGACCAACTCGGTTTTTTTTATTATATCGCAAACAAACAAAATGTAACGGTAATAAATTTTAAAACATCCATTTTCACCTACAAATACTCCATTCTCACCTAAACAAATTACATACATTTAACACATATCACAATTTCAATACACTTTTTCTTTTCAAAAACCATGGCGTGTAATCTCCCACACACTGTCGAAGAAGTCAATGATGGCGTTCAGAAACTGATTGACTACGATAACATTCGCAAGGAAAAAATTTATGAGTTATCCGAGATATTTAGCCAAGCAATAACCTCGAAGGAGGATCCGAGGAAACAATACACTAAGTGCAAAGACATTTCATCGGAAAGACATGATGTCATTGAAATTTTTTTAGCCGAGGGTTTGGAAAGATTACGAGATTGAGAAAACATTGGGGAGATGTGTGTCTCAAATACAAGATAACGTAAGTTACAATATCCGTTGGATGCATAAGGAAAACATTATAGGTGGTTCGATTTCACAACAGCTTCATTAGCATAGGGTAGATGAAGATGAATTGGTTGATGAGCATGGATTTACTGCGAGACAACATCATCAGTGGATGAAAGATGAAGAGGCTTTAAGAGAAATAGAGGAAGAATAAGCAATGGTTGATGCAGAAAATACAAGGCGTCAACAAGAGTTGTGTGAGGTTAATCCTGAATATAACTTTTCATGCACGAAGTATCCTGAATATGATTTTGCATGCGGAGAGTATTCAAATTAATCTATGGCTGAAGAACTTATGTGTCCTTTTATTCTTATCGTATTGTATTTTAGTTCGTATGTTATTTTCGTATCATATTGTGTTGTAATTTTAATTTATGTTTAAATAAAATGTGTTTGTATTAAGTTTATGTTGGGGTGTTTTTTGTTGTTTTCTTTTCAAATCGTTCGATCCATTAATGAACCAAACCAATTGGGTGTGAGAGGGAGGGGGGGGGGGGGGGGGGGGGGGTGGACTCCTATTATGTTCAGCCTTATAATATTCATTCATATGGTGAAAAAGTAAAATCACTTTACCAAAAATAAACTTAAATATTCGTAATATAAATTTTGGTCAGATACACGTGAAAATACTAGAGCTGGAACATATATATACATCACTACAAAATTATGACATTTACTCATTAAAACTTTTACCCACTAAAACTTATAAAAGTGACTAAATCAAAATTAAATTTAAATAATAATAATAATAATAATAATACTAAAATTAAAACAAAAAATATAAAAGATAGCTCGTTGTATACCCCGATCCAAAATCTCGCCAAACACACTCCACCACTCCATCCTAAATATCACACACAAGTCGTTATTGACAACCACACCACCACCAAAACCCTAACTCCGCCGCTTTATTCAATCAACAATCAAATATTTAACCTCTTTAATTTCAATTAATAATCAAATTGCCTCTTATTCAATCAATCAGAGTTTCGATTTGTTTAATTTTGTGTTAAATGTTGAAATTAGGATCTTTGTTTGATTGAGTGATCGGATTGATTGTTCAATATGATTAGCGTTAGGTAATCGGTAACGGTTCGGGACCTTATTGACGAGTCGAAAAAATGACTTGTTTTGATGGTGGTCTGTGGTGTTGGATTGTCCTATTTGATGAGTTGTAAAGATATATATATATATATATATATATATATATATATATATATATATATATATATATATATATATATATATATATATAGGGAAAGGATCCAGTAAGAAGAAAAATTAAAATGAGAATGATAAGAAGGATTTCTAGCCACACATTTTAAATAAGTGGGAGATTTTTAAGGGGAGATGCATCTAATTTTATAGGTGCATCTAAAATGTGTGGTTGTTGTTACTTCTTATCCTTCTTATTTTTGTTATTCTTCTTATTTGATCCTAACTCTATATATATATATATATATATATATATATATATATATATATATATATATATATATATATATATATATATATATTTAAGTCAGAATTTTGTTTATTGCAGTTATTTTACGGTTGTTTGCATTTTGTTAATAGATTGTAGTAAGTTATTGGCATGGTTTAAGTTTTACTTTCTATGAATAATAATAATTAGGTAGTGGTTCAATATTGTTTAGATTTAAGGGCGTTTTCGTTGCGAGAATTAAGAGGTGTGTAGGTTGAAATTTTGTTAGGTTTTTTATTATTTTGGTAAACGTGTTGCAGAACGACATGTGCGTAAGATTAAATAAAATATTGTGTTAAGTGAGGATGACTTTTGTATTGAATGGTTTACAACGAGATATTTAGGTTATTGGGGATATACTTGTTGCACAACAGCATGTGTGCAAAAGTAAAGATGGATTTATAGCAAGTATTGATAGATAATTGCCTACAACATTTTGCAATTCTATAGGTAATAAACTAAATAAGAATCAGGATGCACAACCTTGAGCTAGACCTTGGTTATGTATGATTTTTGGAGAAGAATAAGGTAACAAGTTACAAGTAGCTATACGTCTATATATGCCACTTAGTTAGACTCACACCTTTTTGTCATTTACCAATCGAATCCGCTAATTATAACGATTCTATAGGTGTTATTTAATGCTCATGTAAAAGAGAATATAGGAACATACGTTTTTTTTTTTCTAGAATGGCAAGTTTTAACACCAACATTTACTATATTTGCATGCGTGTTGATTGTTTGAGCTCACTATCTTGCATAACAACCACATACCACAACATAATGGTTTCGATACTATGTGCAAGTTGCTTCCACTTTTCCAACTTTGAATTCTATTATAATCCCATAAGCAAAGTTAATGAGGATGAGTTATTATAGCTTTGTTTTTATTGTTGATTTAAACTAGTTAGGCAATTACTGATCTATTACTAGTGTGTTTTTACTTAATTGTTTTAAAATCTTTTTGGTGCGCCAAATAGTTTGAGATGAAAAAAGTGTAGTCGTTTTATGTTGTATTTAAGATTTTAGGTCTCTATCTTTTTCTAAACGTGAACGAATGCAAATGTAGAATCTATTACATGTTAGTCATCTATGGACATAGTCACGTAAATAAACCTGCTATTAAGAATTAAGATATACAGCCAAAACAACTACATTTAGGATACAAGTCTTTGTCAACACCAGTCAACCTGTAGAACATACCTGCCATTAAGAATTAAATTTCACTTGTTAATTAGTGAAAGGATTGTATCTGTCGTTACTTATAATTTGATTTGTGGCTTATGTGGTGCTTTATTTTCTTTTAAAGACTATTATTCTTACTCGTATCTTATTTCCGGCTGCAGACATATATTTTCTCAAATTTTATACTGTATCCATCATTGAAACCCTCTCAGGCAATGTTTTGAAAGGCTCAAGGCGCACTAAGGCGCGAAGGGGACCAAAGATCCTCGAGGCAAGGCGCATACCAAGGCGTGGGATTCACGAATACGAGACGCACTAAATATATTAAGTTTTTTTTTTTTCTTTTTTTTTTCTTTTTAATATATGTGACCATTTATGTAGCTTAAATAATACAAAATAACATTAAATACTTAATATATGACACATATAGCCATTATAAAGATTAAAATGGATCAGTTGTCACTTCTCAAACGGATCAACTCTTTGGCTCGATAAACTACATATAGATTAAAATCCATATCAGACTAAATATGCTTGTGTCCTACACTTGCAGACTTACATCTAACAAAGCTCACAATTTAACCCAAAATATCAAGCAAGCAACATATTAATATTCAAGGCATAATACCACATTTTCATGATAATATGTCATAAAGAAAATACTTAATGAAACAAATTAACTTGTTAAAAAATAACAATCAATAAAATAAACATAAAATCAGTTCAATATTACAAATCATACCAATACTCACCCTATGATGTGATGCTTGAAGATAAAATAAACTTATGACGTTATTTACAAATCAATAAAATAAACAATCAATAAAAATCAGTTCAAGATATAAACTTATGACGTGAGAGAGATTACATATTTGTAAAATGATCAGAATCTTTAGTTACCCACTTGATTGTGTGCTTTTGTTATTTTCCAAATTAGGGTTATTAGATATAACTTAAAAAAATTCATCCATATAACTTATAAGGCCCATGTATTTTATCTTAATATTTAGAAAAAGCCCCAAAACCTATTACATCTCCAAGGCGCAAAAATCCTCAAGGCGCAAAGGCGCAAAAAGCCCCCCAAGCGCTGCACTTTTTATGAAATTCATGCATGTCGTGAGCCTCGATCCGAAAAAATCCCTAGAGCTTGAGCCTTGAGCCGAGGCGCGCCTTTTAAAACTATGCTCTCAGGTGAACTCCATTTCCATGTTCTTTTATATATAAGTTATCTACCAGTGTTGTTTCCTTGCATTGACCATTTTTATATGTTTTGTATGTTTAGTTAATTCTACCACAAATGTTCGTAAAAGGAATACAAAAGTTGGTACTACTGGTGTTTATTTTGTTGGCGATCCCTTAAGCTCTAGGAGAGAACTTTCAGATGGTGTGATAAAAAAATTCTTATCAGAAATTAAAAAATAGCTCTTTGACTGATGGGTCAAAAACATCTAAGGTGAATGTAGGTTTTTCTCTTGGAAAGCCTGGGAAACGATCGGAGGATTCTGATAGTGACCGTGAAATTTCTGTTCCAAGTGAGGTTTTTTTATATAGCCATCTTTTCTCTCTCCATATACTTGTAGATTAGATATGTATAACAACCTTTGCCAAAAACAATCCTTTTTTTGACTTCAATGGTGGATGAGTCATTTTCATGTTATAAAACGAGCTTTGCCAAAATCAATCCATTAGTGGGACTTTAATGTACTATAATGAATTTGTTCTCTAAAACGCAACTCCATATCCTAAGCTAAGTACAACTATTTTCTTCGTACACAACATTTGAAGGAGATGATTAGCGACTTCGTCGGAAACAAGCAGAAGGATGATGCACAAACTTGATCCTGAGCAGCATATGGAAAAACAGGAAAAACAAAGTGAAATGTGGAGACTAAACTTATAGATGCTTCACAACATTTTCTCTATTCTTTACGTTTTAGTTATAAACCTTTCTGGCTTTCATCATCTTTTAAAAGTTACAACAGATCTTTCAGGGTCCGCTTGGTTCAAAGTGGGGAAAGGAAAAGGGAAAGGGAAAGGAATGCAAAGGAATGAGTGAGGTGGGTAATCAATACCTTACCCCCCAATTTACTCTATAATGGTTCATTACCCACTACGGGGTAATCAAACCCTTACCCCTCCCCAACCAAGCATCAATTTATTTGTGATGTGGGCCCTTTTGAATACTTTACCCATTCCCTTCCCCCCCCCCCCCCTCTTAACCCCTAACCAAGCACGCCCTTAGTTATAATCAAATTTTCCTGATTATCAGCTTTTAAATTCATTGTAGATGTAAGTGAAATGACGATACATTCTTAAGGCAAATCTTGAGGTTCGCGGGCAAGGTTTACTAAACATGTCAGGACTAGGTGACTGTATTGAACCACAACGGTTGGGTCTTTTGTTGTTTTATGGCATTAATGTAAGTATCTAGCTATCTACGACTTTTTTTTTTTTTTATTTGCTATGATTTTATCGTAATCTATTTATGTTACATCTGACTCTGAGTAAGAATTGGTAAGATAAAGAACGACCATGGACACTTTTATTTGTTTTCATATTAGAACTTGTTTACACTACATATACTATGTGATTTGTCCTTAGTACATTATCAATGATATCCTCCAATTAACTGATCTTGTTGCCTCTTTTGGTTTGAAGGTCGATCCAGGCTATGTTCTGCGTAGAGGTGGCAATTTAAGACCCAATGGTTAAATTTGGGTCTAGTTGGGTAAAGTTTCTTAATGAGATAAGTCTAAATGAGTTTAGTTTATTTTAATAGATGGGTCTAGTTGGGTATAGTTTATTTTAATTAATTAATATTGATGGGTCTAATAATATACCCACATGAGTCTAGTACAATATTTACATGGTTTAAGTTGATTGTTAACTAAAATTATAAAAATCACTCACAGTCTAATTTTATCATTTTCGTCCGTTTTTATACGTTTTGTCCGTTTTTAACGGTTTTTTACGTTTTTGTCCGTTTTTACACGTTTTCGTCTGTTTTTTGACGTTTTTGTCCGTTTTACACGTTTTCGTCTGTTTTTTTACGTTTTTGTCCGTTTTCGTCTGTTTTTTTACGTTTTCGCCTGTTTTTTCACGTTTCCTTCTGTTTTTTTTACGATTTTGTCCGTTTTTACACGATTTCGTCTTTTTTTTTACGTTTTTGTCCGTTTTTTGACAAATTTTTTACGTTTTTGCACGTTTTTATCCGTTTTACACGTTTTCGTCCCGTTTTTTTACGTTTTCGTCAGTTTTTACACGTTTTTGTCCGTTTTTACACGTTTACGTCCGTTTTTTACGTTTTCGCCCGTTTTTTCACGTTTCCGTCTACCTTTTTACGATTTTGTCCGTTTTTACACGTTTTCGTCTGTTTTTTTTACGTTTTTGTCCGTTTTTTGATAATTTTTTACGCTTTTTGCACGTTTTTGTCAGGTTTTTTTACGTTTTTGTCCATTTTAACGTTTTCGCCCGGTTTTTTTACGTTTTCGTCAGTTTTTACACGTTTTCGTCTGTATTTTTACGTTTTTGTCCGTTTTTACACGTTTTCGTCCGTTTTTTTACGTTTTCCTCCGTTTTTACTCGTTTTCGTCTGTTTTTTACGTTTTCGCCCGTATTTTAACTTTTTTTTTTACGTTTTGTCCGTTTTTACACGTTTTCGTCCGTTTTTTTATGTTTTCGTCTGTTTTGTTACGTTTTTGCCTATTTTCACACGTTTTCGTCCGTTTTTTTACGTTTTTCTCCGTTTTTACTCGTTTTTTTCTGTTTTTTTACGTTTTCGCCCGTATTTTACCATTTTTTAAAGTTTTTGCCCGTTTTTTACGTTTTCGTCCGTTTTTACACGTTTTCGTCCGTTTTTTTACGTTTTTGTCCGTTTTTACACGTTTTCGTCCGTTTTTACACGTTTTCGTCCGGTTTTTTACGTTTTCGTCTTTTTTTTTACGTTTTCGCCCGTATTTTAACATTTTTTTACGTTTTTTTCCGTTTTTCACGTTTTCGTCAGGTTTTTTACGTTTATATCCGTTTTTACACGTTTCCGTCCGTTTTTTTACATTGTTGTCCGTTTTTACATGGTTTCATCCATTATTTTACGTTTTCGTCCGTATTAATACGTTTTTGTCAGTTTTTTACGTTTTCCTCCGTTTTTACATGCTTTTGTCTATTTTTTACGTTTTTTAAGACGAAAACGTGAAAAAACGAAAAAAAATGTAAAACAACTAATGAAAACGTGTAAAAACGGAAAAAACATACAAAAATCGGACGAAAACGTGCAAAAACGGACAAAAACATTAAAAACGGATGAAAACGTAAAAAAATTGCCGAAAACGTGTAAAAACGGACAAAAACGTAAAAAAGCGGACGAAAAGGTGAAAAAACGGGCGAAAACGTAAAAAACGGGCGAAAACGTGTGAAAACGGGCAAAAACGTAATAAAACAGACGAAACCGTGTAAAAACGTAAAAAAACGGACGAAAACGTGTAAAAACGGGCAAAAACGTAATAAAACAGACGAAAACATGCAAAAACGAACAAAAACGGACGAAAATGTAAAAAAACAGGCGAAAACGTGTAAAAACGGACAAAAACGTAATAAAACAGACGAAAACGTGCAAAAACGAACAAAAACGTAAAAAAACGGACGAAAACGTGTAAAAACGGACAAAAACGTAAAAAACGGACGAAAACGTATAAAAACTGACGAAAACGTAAAAAAAACGTTAAAAACGGACGAAAACGTAAAAAAACTGGCGAAAACGTGTAAAAACGAACAAAAATGTAAAAAAGCGGACGAAAACGTGAAAAAACGGGCGAAAATGTAAAAAAACTGACCAAAAGGTGTGTAAACGGGCAAAAACGTAATAAAACAGACGAAAACGTGTAAAAACGGACAAAAACGTAAAAAAATCGTTAAAAAACGGACGAAAACGTGTAAAAACGGACAAAAACGTAAAAAAATGTTAAAAAAGGGACGAAAACGTGTAAAAACGGACAAAAACGTAAAAAAAGGACGAAAAAGTGTAAAAACTGACGAAAACGTAAAAAACGGGACGAAAACGTGTAAAACGGACAAAAACGTAAAAAAAACCTGACGAAAACGTGCAAAAACGGATAAAAACGTTAAAAATGGACGAAATCGAAAAAAACTGACGAAAACGTGTAAAAACGGACAAAAACGTTAACAAGCGAACGAAAACGTGAAAAAACGGGCGAAAACGTAAAAAAAGGGACGAAAACGTAAAAAAATGGATATTGAATACTTTTTGTCTTTGTTTACAATAATTAATTATTATGTTCCATGATGAAACAAAAAAAACTAGCAAAACCCAAAAAAACCCGACCCGACCAACTCTTACCCATTTGTACCCATACCCATCTAGACCCATCCTTCCAAGTGACCCATCTAGACCCATACCCATATAGACCCATACCCATCTAAGACCCAAGACCCAACCCAACCCAACCCAACCATTTTGCCACCTCTAGTTCTGCGTGGTCCTTTAGAAAATGCTACAAATGACATTGTGTAAGTTGGTTGCTCTTTCATAGAGGTGGTATCTACCCATTTATTTATACATGGGTTGGTTTTTGTTGTGATTTTGTCCCAAATAGGTCGAACTATATGATTCTATTGTTAATGTATCTGTTTATATAAACTTTAATATGGATAAAAATTTGTTTGCGGGTCAACTCTTCCTGTTCGATTTGTTTACTGTACAAAAATGTCCAAATCCACCCATCTAGCCAATTTTACTCTTATATCATCTTTGCTTTACCTAAGCATGCTTTATTTTTGCTGAACTGGATCTATTTTATTATTGGATATGATACCAGGACCCCGAATATGAATTGTAATTCGCCAGTATGTCCGGAGGAACTTCTTCGTTCACGTGATGACTGCAATATGAATGATTCATTATCCTTAACTTGTTAGGTGATTTTAGTTTACAATAGTTACCAATTTAGATGAAAGGTGGGTGTTTTTTTTTGTGTTATGTCAGTTCTATATATATATTTGGGACAAAATCACAACAAATATATATATATATATATATATATATATATATATATATATATATATATATATATATATATATATATATATATATATATATATATATATATATATATATATATATATATATATATATAGGGAAGGGATCGGGTGTGTTCCAGCTTTAAAGTACGGATGGTACGGATGAATGTCAGCCGCACTATCAAGCGTCCATCTGATCTACGTTAAAAAAAACGCGGTGGCATTTTCGTAATTAATCTATATTATTATAATATCAGTGTAGATCAGAATAACAAAACATACAAAAACATAAACTAAAAAAAAATCAAAAAAAAAATCTAAAAAAAAATGATTTCATCAAGTTTAAGATTTGCAGAAATAAACGAAGGTAAGTTTCTTAATTTCGAATTTAAGAATTTTTTTATGATAGTTAGTCTGATATTAGAGATATCTGATGATAGATAATCTAATATTAAGAATATTGCTATTCTGATATAATTCAAACTGAAGATAGCTATTCTGATATTAACATAATTAATTTTTTTCTTAAGATACTTATTCTGATATTAATTTTAACTGAAGCTTTCTAATATGATATTAAGATATTTCCATTCTTATTAACATTTTTATTAAATGAATATAGCTAATTTAACATTAACACAATAAAAAATTCTTAAAAATTTTATTCAGATATTAAGATATTTTCGTTTTTGTTTTCATTTTTATTCTGATATTAACGGTGTCTGAAACTGAAGTTCGATTTTCAAATATTAATTGTAAACTGAAGATTACTTATATGATATTAATAAATTCTTAACATTTTTTATTCAGATATTAATTGTAAACTGAAGATTACTTATATGATATTAATAAATTTACGTTTTCGTTATCATTTTTATTCTGATATTAAAGGTGTCTGATGAGAGCTAATCTGATATTAACGAATTCCCTTTTTCTTAACATTGTCATTCTGATAATAACTATAAGAAAATTCTTTTTTTTTCTTTATGTGCTTATTCTGATATGTAAACTCAAGATTGCTTATATCATATTAAGATCTTTAATTTTTTTCGTTATAATGTTTATTTCTGATATTAATTGTGTCTGATTATACCTATTCTGATATTAACGAAATTTCGATTTTCTTATCATTTTTATTCTGTTAATAATTATAAACTGAAAAAGGGCATATGATAATAATTGTAGTTAATCAATTATTAAGAAATTTCTTTCATGTTTATAAATTGTCTCTGAAAAATTATTATGATAGGTAATCTGATATCAAGAAATTTCTTTCATGTTTATAAATTGTCTCTGAAAAATTATTATGATAGGTAATCTGATATCAAGAATTATTAAGAAATTTCTTTCATATTACTTACTTAATAAATTTGATAAAGTAGTTAATTCAGATAATCTGATAATTAATTCAAATTAGTACTAGTAGCAAAAAATAGTAACTTAGTACTAGTAGCTGATAGTTAATCTGATATTAAAAAATCTTAACTATCGCCTTGTTATATAAAACAGAAGGAGAAGAAAGATTAGTTGATGAAGAAGAAAGTTCAGCAGTGGATGATTTTTTGTCTGATTATAAGCAAAAAATGCGAAAATGCTTGAGCCAAGTTAAACAAGAAATTAAGGCTGCAAATTCTTTATTAACTGAAACATTAAAATATTTGACATGCGGCAATTATCCTTATGACACAACAAATATATGTGTGCTACACTACCATCTCAAAAAGCTGGAGAAAAGAATGGAAGTATTTGAAGATTTTTCTATTTGTGACAGTCACATTTACTTTGATTTGCTAGAATACGATAAGGATCAGGTATTATTGCTTTATATAATCATAATAAAGTTTTGCATATGCTATTATAAATTTATAAAAAAATTTGATATACTATCTATTTCTTGTATAGATTCATGAAACTTGTCTAGACAAAGTAAGAGTGATAGTTGATGCTGCAGCTTTGATGATTGTAAATGCTGTTAAAGAATTTAATTTGCCACCTTTGAAAGATGAAATACATCCAGCTATATTGGAAGCTCTTTGCAAGATAAGCAACGAAATTAAAGATATTAGAGATCCAAAATTTTTTACATTTGAAGATGTAGAAATATTTGATAAGTGTGCAGAAGAGGCAACAGGAAAAAAAAATGGTCAATGATGTTAGTCAGATTTTAATTGTCCTTATTCTTACGTGATATTAAGAAATTTTGATATTATTTATGATGATTTAGAGAGATATTAAGAAATTTCTGATTTTTGTAATATAGATTTTATTATTCAGAAGGAAGACTGTCTGATGATAGTAAACTGTATGGTACTCGCAATTTTAATATCAGAACAAGTTTGGTGTAACTAAAATATTACTGCTGCTGCAACAAATTTTTCTGCTGCTGCAAACAAATTTTTCTATTGCTGAACAGAATATTTTATGTTGGTGATTCTATTGCTAATGAAAAATTTCTACTTCTGTTTCTAGTATAGAATTTAAATGTGACAATCATAGCGTAAAAAAAGACATTAATATCAGAATTACTTTGACTTGTTTTAATAGAGATATGCATAATTGCATCTTACATTACACAGCAATTGTTTATATCACAACAGTTGTTTAAAAAATAAAAAACATTAGCAACTAATTAAGAAATTTCATACTGGAAAAGTCAAGAAAGATATTAAGAAATTTCTGATTTTTGTAATATAGATTTTATTACTCTAGTAAACTGTATGGTACTCCCAGTTTTAATATTAGAACAAGTTTGGTGTAACTAAAATATTACTGCTGCTACAATAAATTGATCTGCTGCTTCAACAAATTTTTATGATGCTGCACAGAAATATTTTATGTTGTAGATTCTATTGCTAATGAAAAATTTCTACTGCTGTTTCTAGTATAGAATTTAAATGTGACAATCATAGCGTAAAAAAAGACATTAATATCAGAATTACATAATTCTTCATTTAAGAATTATCTTGAGTACATTACACACTCGTCTCAAACGCTCAATCATTTATATCACAAAAGCGTGAGCAGCAACAGTTATCAAAACACGATTCAAAATTTGAAACCAAAATAAAAAACACCAACAAAACAAATATATATTCTTCATAGCCTATCTTGACTACGTTACGTCCTCGTCTCGAACGCTCGTTCATTTTTTTCCCGAAGAACCAAGCATATTCGAGAATTGAGAGACTGATGCTCCTTTCAATGGCAATATTATCAAATCTTCTGGAGAGATTGTGATATTTATCTGTTGACATTCCAGCTGCTTAGATTTGATAAAATTCGGTAAAATATTTAGGTTTCATTGAAAAATATATACAAAATAATAATTCCAGCATTCTGGGGGAAAAAAAGATATAATCAGTCTAAAGAATTAATAAATATAAATTAAAAGTTATTAAAAGGAAATCACTAACCTTTTTGTAAAAAGGAGCTTCCATAGATTAAGATTTCAAAGAAAAAAAAAAAAAAAAAAAAAAAAAACTTTTCTTAAAAAAGATATGTAATATTCCCTTTTTTTAAACACTTTTTTTTATTACATTATTGAAGTGGGAATGATCAAATCTATATAGCAAAATAAGGATAAGGTTGTTGTTGAAATTTATTTCAAAACTAATAAATATAAACTGACATTGGTAGGTATATTTTCTGACATTATATTAAAATCAACTTTAAAGATTAAAACAGACAGTGATATTTTGTGTCTCGAGGAGATATCTTTAACCACTATAAAAATAGTATCTGACAAACAAACTATGATATTAAGACAATTTAAAGATTAAAACAGAAGACTCTGATATTAAGATTAAAACAGAAGACTCTGATATTAAGACAATATCATATATTAAAGACAACTAACTTTGATATTAAGACAAATATCATATTTGACTATCTGTTTGACTAAGAAAAATACATATATTATGAAATTTAAATACACTGTGATATTAAATAAAAATAGAACAAGTAACTCTGATATTTGAGTATTTGACATGCGGCAATTATCCTTATGAAACAACAAATATAATCATAATAAAGTTTTGCTACACAACCATCTCAAAAAATTGAAGTATATTATCTTTTGTGTATGACTTTTCCAGTATGAAACAAAAAATATAATCATAGTATATTATTCGATTTTCTAGATTACGATAAGGATCAGATATTATTGCTTTATATAATCATAGTTGATGCTGCAGCTTTGATGATTGTAAATGCTGTTAAATAATTTAATTTGCCACCTTTGAAAGATGAAATACATCCATCTATATGGGAAGCTCTTTGCAAGATAAGCAACGATATTAAAGATATTAGAGATCCAAATTTTTTTAGTCAGATTTTAATTGTCCTTATTCTTATGTGATATTAAGAAATTTTGATATTATTTCTGATCTTTTAGAGAAATATAAAGATGTAGAAAATATTTGATAAGTGTGCAGAAGAGGCAACAGGAAAAAAAAATGGTCAATGATATTAGTCAGATTTTAATTGTCCTTATTCTTATGTGATATTAAGAAATTTTGATATTATTTCTGATGATTTAGAGAGATATTAAGAATTTCTGCTGATAGTTAATCTGATATTAAAAAATCTTAACTATCGGCTTGTTATATTCAACAGAAGGAAAAGAAAGGTTAGTTGATGAAGAAGGAGAAGAAGGTTATTATGATTTTTTGTCTGATTATAAGCAAAAAATGCGAAAATGCTTGAGTCAAGTTAAACAAGAAAATAAGGCTGCAAATTCTTTATTAACTGAAACATTAAAATATTTGACATGCGGCAATTATCCTTATGACACAACAAATATATGTGTAATATTAAGAAATGACCTTATTCTTATGTGATATTAAGAAATTTTGTGACATTAAATATTGTTGTTAGTCAGATTTTAATTGACCTTATTCTTATATAATATTAAGAAATTTTGATATTATTTTTGATGATTTAGAAAGATATTAAGAAATTTCTGATTTTTGTAATATAGATTTTATTATTCAGAAAGCATGAATGTCTGATTATAGTAAACTGTATGGTACTCCCATTTTTAATATCAGAATATCTTTGTTGTAACTAAATATTACTGCTGCTTCAACAAATTTTTCTGCTGCTGCAACAAATTTTTCTGCTGCTAATAAAAATTGTATGGTTCTCCCAGTTTTAATATCAGAATAAGTTTTAGTGCAAGTAAATATAGAAATTAAATGTGACAATCATATTAAAATATAAATTTAAGTTATCATTGATTTTCATAGCATAAAATATAAAAAAAAATATATTAATATCAGAATTACTATGACTTGTTGAAATAGATATATGCATAATTGCATTTTACATTACACAGCAGTTGTTTTTCATACTGAAAGTCATACATAAAAAGACATCAAAAAATAAAAAAACATTAGCAACTACTTGATTGTCATCTTCATCGTAATTATAAACTCATTCCTTGATCCCACTTCTTTCACCCCAAACCTCTTCTGCTTCATCAACTGTGACTACTGCAAAGCATGATCATATAGCATCATTTCTAAGCTTTGTTGATGAAAATGGAAAAACAAAAATGTTCAATGACATATGATTTTGATAGAATAAGGTTTTAAAAAGCAACAAAAAAACTGTTTGCAGCTTTATACAGATTATCATACACCATTGATTATTCTTGAAGATGAAATACTTAAGGGTTTAGGATTTAGGGTTTTGGGTAACACTTAGTGAGACAACTTGATGATTTGTAAGAAAAATTGTTTACTTGTAAGTTGTTTCACTTTGAATATTCGGTAAAATATCTAGATTTCATATATTAACGAAGCAAAAAAATAAAATTATACAGCAAAATGATCATCAATCTTTTTGAATATAGATTGAAATTTATAATGAGTTGATTGCTTGGTCTGTTTTTTTGTGAGATCGGAAATGGTCATATTTATAGAGGAAAAATAATAAGTTTTATATGTACTATAAGAAAAATACAAGTAGGACTTTTGATACTCTGACATTAACACAAATATCATATATTAAAAATATGAAATTAAAAAAAAAATATACTGCTGTAAAAAGAAAAATTACTACTGCTTACAAATTACTATGATATTAATGTCATATTAAGTTACTGTGATATTAAATAATTATTTAACACGGTACATCAAAGTTGTTTTAAAGTAAAACATCTTTATTAAACTATGAAATTTACATACTCTAATAATATTAAAATAAGTTTAATATCACAGTAAATTTAAAATTATTTAGTAAATTTAAATAAAAACGAAAATATATTTTAAAAAGCAACATAATTGAAAAACTATATTAAAATTAAATGAAAAACTTTGACATTGATTGATATTTTAAGTCTCGAGGAAGAATTTTTCATCACTATCTGACATGTATGTCAGTGTGTTATTGAATATAGATTAAAATTACTTAATAAATATATACGTCAAAGCCAAAACTAAGTCTGATATTAAGATAATATTAATATACATAGCTCTTTAGAACATGCAATTATAAAAAAAAATGATTTTATTTTTAAATAGGAATGTGAATATTAATTTTTAGTTTTAGAAACTCTGATAATAAAACAAAGTCATATATTAAGACAACTAACTCTGATATTAAGGAAATATCGTATATTAAAAAATATGAAATTTAAGTAACATCTTGTTATCTAATTAAATTAAAATTATATTCATTAATGTCTTGTGTATTGTCAAAATCAACTTTAAAAGATTAGAACAGACAGAGTGATATTTTGTGTCTCGAGGAGATATCTTTAACCACTATAAAAATAGTATCCAACATTTATGTCAGTTTGAAATTACTTAATAAATGTATAATATGCATAGTCAAACAAACAATGATATTAAGACAATTTTATTATGTATACGTCATAGAAGATTCAATTATAAAATTTTCTCTGATTTTTTTTTTTTTTTTTTTTTTTTTTTTTTTTTTTTTTTGACTATGATATTAAGACAATATCATATATTAAAGACAACTAACTTTGATATTAAGAAAAATATCATATATTAAAAATATATGTAATTTAAACACACTGTGATATTAAAATAAAAAAAATAACAATTAACTCTGATATTTGAATATCTGTTTGACTTAAGAAACTATAATAAAAATACAAGTATGTCAGTGTGATATTAAATAAACTATTAAGACAACTAAATTTGATATTAAAAAAAATACCATATATTAAAAAATATGAAATTTAAATAAAAATTTCAATGGTAATTATTCTAATACTTTATCTTCTAACACAGTGTGATACTAAAATAAAAAATGGAAACAACTAACTATCACATTAGAAAATGCAATTATAAATTTTCCTTTTATTTTGTTTTTAAATACGATGTGAAGATTAATATTTTATTTCAGAAATATGATATGTTAAAAAATGTTAAAAAATGGTATCATTTACTAGAAATAAAATTATTTACTAGAAAAATTATTTGTGATATTAATAGATAGAAAAAAAAATCTAAGTGTTATTTACTAGTGCTCATTCAAGTTTTTTATATGTTTTTTTGATATGATATTATTGAAAGTTTAACATCACTGTACAAGTGTACATCAACAATTTGTTTATATAGTGTTTCAAATTCAACCCTTATCCAGAAACGATATACTGAATATCAAAAACCTAACGTAAATCCTCATTTCCATAACTCAAAAAGACAAATCCAACTTCCAATAATACCATGTTGATCAATCGTATTAGCAACATGCCCGATATAGTGATCACTAATATTTTGAATCGTTTGCCTTTGTTAGAAGCGGTGAGAACCTCTAGTTTAGCGCGAAACTGGAGGTCTAAGTGGACATTGCTCACCGATGTCATAATTGATGAGGATTTCTTTTATTATTTAACATATGAGTTTGATGGGAAGCTTGTTACTAGACTCTTAAAACGGCTTATAGGTCCAATAAGAAAGTTTGTCTTCTCTGTTGAGCCAATATCAATGATTGGAAGACACAACTTTCATTATGAAGAGATTCGAGACTGGCTCTTGTTTTTGGCTGAACATGGAACTGAGGAGTTGATTATTACAAACTGGTATGGTGACCCAGTTACGATCCCAACCCAACTTTACTCTCATATCGAATTGAAACATATGGTACTTCATTTTTGTGCTATGGCTACTTTGGAATATTTTCATGGCTTCCCAAATCTACTGAGCTTAGAATTAATTCATGTAAATTTCCTAAGCGGTACAGTTTGGGACTTTATTGCTGGTTGTCCCTCACTTGAGTCTCTTAAAATGAATCGTCCTAGTACAAACGAGATGAGACTATGGG
Source organism: Chrysanthemum seticuspe (assembly GCA_019973895.1). NCBI lineage: Eukaryota > Viridiplantae > Streptophyta > Magnoliopsida > Asterales > Asteraceae > Chrysanthemum > Chrysanthemum seticuspe. Next base: position 45,825,799 of record BPTQ01000002.1, read on the forward strand.
ATATTGCAAAACTTAGGAATTTGAAGAAGTTGGATTTGAGATTCTGTCTTTATAATGTTGTGACGACAATCACAACATCCGATATCTTTCAACTGACGAGACTACAAAATCTTGAGACTCTTTCATTGGAATTTGGTGATTGCACGGTAAGAACAATTTGAGTTTTACAACTTATAATTACAATGTTAAAGAAATTTGTACACACTAATGAAATTTAATTTTTAAAACTTGTTGTAGTTGATACATGAAGCTAATTCTAGGATGAATGATCCTTTTGTATCCCTGATTAACCTTGAGCTGTCCGATGCCGATTTTGGGAATAGTCTTATGGTAGAGTTCACCATTGTAATGATTCGGGCATCTCCAAATTTGAAAATGCTGGATACCAGAGTAAGTGTAATGTTGTATTGCATATGTATCAAATAAACATTACTAAATTGCCATGTTTCGTATCCTAACACTATTTCATTTTTCAGGCTGCAAACACGCTTAGTGTTTTACCTTTGGAAAATTTTTCTAATGTTGTAGATAGAAACACATTCAGCCATGGCCAGTTACAGACCGTGGTATTTCGATATTTTCCTAGAACAGAGCATGAATTAACTTTAATAAAGTGTATACTTGCGTGTTCCCGGATGCTAAAGACAATCTATATCAGGCAAAGCGATAGGAGTCATGATAGGAATGAAAATATCAAAAACAACTGGGAGTTGGCTAGGAAGCTTTTGAAACTCGAACGAGCTTCCCCCAGAGCCATGGTAGATTTCTTTGAGTGATTTTAGTTTATTTGTTGGTTGAACAGGCTATGACAATTCATATTGTAATAATAATTGGTTTTTAACTTTATGTTCTTCTTCATCTTAAATTCTTGCATTGAATTTGAATTTTAAATAGTATGATAATATCATAATATATGAATTGATTAATCTTTGAAATTTTACCAACTCTAATATTAATTGAAATATTACTAACTCTGATATTAAGACACTCTGATAGTAATACAATATCATATATCTATACAACTAACTCTGATAGTAATACAAATATTGTAATACTTTGACTTAAATTGATATTTTAATATTTGACATGTATGTAAAGGCAAAACTAAGTTTGATATTAAGACAATATTAATAGATATACCTCATTATAACATGCAATTATAGAAAAAAATTAAAAAATAGGATGTGAATATCAATATTTTGTTTAAGACACTCTGATATTAAAATAGTGTGATATATTAAGACAACTAACTCTGATATTAAGTCAATATCATTTATTAAAAAATGTGAAATTTAAAAAAAAAAATCAATGGTAACAAATATGATAATTAATATAAATAACATCTGAAATATATGTCAGTTTCAAATTACTTAATAAATGTAGACTAACTATGATATTAAGAGAATATTAATATGTATACGTCATAGAACATGCAAAATAATAAATTTTTTTGATTTTGATTTTAAATATTTTGTTTCAAAACTATGATATCAACAGAATATCATATATTAAGACAACTAACTCTGACTTTGATATTAAATCTGATATTAAAAAAATAACTTTATAAAGAAAAGTAATTCTTATATTAAGACAATATTAATTTTAAATAGTATGATAATATCATAATATATGAATTGATTAATCTTTGAAATTTTACTAACTCTGATATTAATTGAAATTTTACTAACTCTGATATTAAGACACTATGATAGTAATACAATATCATATATTTATACAACTAACACTGATATTAATACAAATATCTTGAATGTCAAAAATATACTTAAAAACAACATGAATTAAAAAAAATCAAACATTATCGAAAAACTATATTAAAATTTAATGTAAAACTTTGACTTAAATTGATATTTTAATTTAATGTAAAACTTTGACATGTATGTAAAGGCAAAACTAAGTATGATATTAAGACAATATTAATAGATATACCTCATTATAACATGCAATTATAAAAAAAAAATTAAAAAATAGGATGTGAATATCAACTAACTCTGATATTAAGTCAATATCATTTATTAAAAAATGTGAAATTAAAAAAAAAAAAAATCCTAATCTACAAATTTACATTCTGAAATATATGTCAGTTGCAAATTAGTTAATAAATGTAAACTAACTATGATATTAAGAGAATATTAACATGTATTCGTCATAGAACATAAAAAATAATAAATTTTTTTGATTTTGATTTTAAATATTTTGTTTCAAAACTATGATATCAACAGAATATCATATATTAAGACAACTAACTCTGACTTTGATATTAAATCTGATATTAAAAAAATATCTTTATAAAAAAAAGTAATTCTTATATTAAGACAATATTAATTTTAAATAGTATGATAATATCATAATATATGAATTGATTAATCTTTGAAATTTTAATAACTCTGATATTAATTGAAATTTTACTAACTCTGATATTAAGACACTCTGATAGTAATACAGTATCATATTATGCAACTAACTTTGATAGTAATACAATATCTTGAATTTCAAAAAAAATTGAAACTTACTCATTAAAAATATTGAAATTTACTACGTCATAGGCCAACTAACTCTGATATTAAGAGAATATCAATATGTATACGTCATATTAAATTTTTAATATCCAAAATATTAAATTTGTTTGATTTTGATTTTAAATATTAACATAATATTAAGACAACTAATATTTTAAATAAATATATTTATGAAATATGAAAGTTATATTCATTAATTTTTGCGTATAGACAAAATCAACTTTGAAGATTATCTATCATATATGTTAGTTGGAAATTACTTTAATTTCTTTGACTTTCTATGACATATATGTCAGTTGGACATAAAAGTAAATATTTTGAGTTTCGAGAAGATATTTTTCATCATTATAAAATCTGACATGTATCTTAGCGTGTTATGCATCTAAATTTCCAACAGATAGTCAAACTAGTTAATGAAACAGATATGCAAATCATAGGCCAACTTACTCTGATATTAATAAAACATTAATATATATACGTCATTTATATTTTACAAAAAATATTAAATTTGTTTCATTTTGATTATAAATATTTTGTTTCAAAACTATGATATTAACAGAATATCATATATTAAGACAACTAACTCTGATATTAAAATTTTGATTTTGTTTTTAAATAGAAAGGGAAGCTTAATATTTTTTCTCACAAAATCTGATATTAAGAAAATATCTTTATTAAGAAAAGTAACTCTGATATTAAGACAATAATAATTTAAAAATAATATGTATTATATTTAAAATTTTAAATAACTATATTTATGAAATATGATAACTATATACATTAATTTCTTATGTACAGTCAAAATCAACTTTAAAGATTATCTGACATATATGTCAGTTGGACATAAAAAGTAATATTTTGTGTCTCGAGGAGGTACTTTTCATCATTATAAAATCGATGAGGTACAATAAAAACACAATAATATATTAAAAATTGTCAAAATTAAACACCAAACTTAAAAAAGGTTTTGATAGAAAGTGATGATTAATATTTTTTCTTAGAAAATCTGACATTAAGAAAATGTCTTTATTAATAAAAGTAACTCTGATATTAAGACAATAATAATTTAAAAATAATATATGTTATATTTAACATTTTAAATAACTATATTTATAAAATCTAAAATTTATTTTAAAATAAAGTTTATTTTAAAAGTTACATGCCGTGAATAAGTCTATATATAACATTGATATTGAAAGTAATGTCTCATTTTTCGAGTTGTCGTGTTAAAAATAATAAACTGTTTTTTCAAAATGAGTAATGGTTTCGTGCCATTTACAGAGGTGCCTCCATCAATTATTATTCATATCTTACAATCTATGCACAATTCAACTCGTGATAGGAACCATTTCCAGGAGACATTAGAAAGTATACCCAGTATACCATCATATTTAGTTCATTTTATCATGGGAAGGTATCGTGAAGATGTTCTCCAACTTGAAGAACAAGATATAGTTGAAATAATTGGTGTTTCAGAACAAAATATGATTTTTGATGGTTCGGGATTGACAAAAGAAACTATAAGGAAAAATCTTCATGACAATATAATGCTTGACAAGGTTGAAGGCGTTTGTGCGATTTGTTTAGAAGAATACAAAGAATATGAAAGCATAAGCACATTGATTTGCAGCCATGAGTTTCATGCAGATTGTATTAGACGTTGGATGCTACACAAGAACATTTGTCCATTATGTAAAAGTGTCGGACTGAATATCTAATAGTATTATTTAATATCACAGTAATGTTATTTCTTATGTAATGTTAATTGTTGTTTTGAAAATTTTATATAATGTTAATTCTATATATATTTTACTTCACTTATTGTTGTAATAAAAATTAATAATGTAATGTAGTGTTAAAAGTTTATCTTAAAAGGAATAAGAAATATAACAAGAACAGACAACTAATATTGAAAAATACAATAACAATTGATCTTTATCTTCATATAATTCTTCATCTTCATTTCTTTTTAAAAATCTTCATCTTCATCTTCCATAATTGATCTTCAACTTCATGTTCTTCCGTTTCTTACATTATACGAGTAATAACTTTTATTAGGAGTAGGCACACAAATATACCTTGTATCAACAATGCTGGACTTCCATCTCTCGGGCTTAAGGTCTTGTCTATCATTACACATGTGGCACCGTTTTGTATCTACACAACATGCAAGAAGTACCATTTAATATCACAGTAATGTTAATTCTTATGTAATGTTAATTCTTGTTTTGAAAATAGTCATGTTCTATTTAATAAAATTAAAAGTTTATCTTAAAATAAAATTAAAATTATCATGTTCTTATAATAAAATTATCATGTTCTATTTAATAAAATAACAAGAACATACAACTAATCTTGTAAAATATCTTCAGTTAAGACACAGATAATTTTAATCTTCATATAAAATCTTCAACGGCTTCATATATGGCTGAATTTAGTAGTTTTTGATGAAGAACATACACCTTCAAAAAAATATTGTCTTCAATCTGATCATGCTACATATTTGTAGTTTGGAATAACTCATCACCTTCCAAAATAACCAAAATTGGATAATAATGTTATCAACAAATGCTTTGTTAGAAAAAGCAAAGTTGAAGTTACAAATACTTTCGGTAGAATATCTAGATTTCGATTAAAAAAATAAAGAAATAAAAAAATCTTCCAAAGATAATAAATTATCGATGATACGAAAAAATAGATTTTTAATATAAAAACAATCATTATATTAAAGTTGCAAAAAAACATGAAATGAAAATGAAGAAAATTTTTGTTATTTTTTTCTATGTGTGATTGATGAAATATTTATAGGCAAAAAAGACAGTCATTTGTACAAACGAATATAGAGAGCCCTTAAAAAATAAATAATATTTAAAGTACAACTGCTTACTTTATTTCAGACTACCAATCGTCATATATAATAATAATATATATTTCAGACTGGCATACATTACATGTATTAAGAAGATACATTTTTGATAGTAACAACACAGTAAATGTAATTAGACAATACAATAACATCCACACTAGGGAATCTTGATGTCAAAACAATTACTCATTATAAAATAGCATAAAAGGGCACATATTTAGGGGCATACCCGTCAACTATGTGGCGGCTGAAAACTATGGCATCTGCTCCAAGCCTCATAGAACTGGTTTTGAAGCTGAATATGAATGTTCTGTACAAATGCTTTGTTAGATTGCATTTGAAACAAATGTTATCAACAAATGCTTTGTTAGAAAAAGCAAAGTTGAAAAGTTAGTTGAAGAAAAACTTATATGGTCCTGAAATATAATGATTGATAAACATTTTTTTCTTCAATAACAAATACTTTCGGTAGAATATCTAGATTTCGATTTAAAAAATATAGAAATAAAAAAATCTTCCAAAGATAATAAATTATCGATGATACGAAAAAATAGATTTTTAATATAAAAACATTCATTATATTAAAACTGCAAAAAAAACATAAAATGAAAATGAAGAAATTTTTTTTTATGTTTTTCTATGTGTGATTGATGGAATATTTATAGGCAAAAAACATAGTGATTTGTACAAACGAATATAGAGATCCCTTAAAAAATGAATAATATTTAAAGTACAACTGTTTACTTTATTTCCTTATATGCTCAGATGTAGTGGTAATAATATTCTTAATAGTATTCTAAGAATAAAAATATTATATTTAGTTAGTATTAATTTTTTTTATTAAAATACAAACATTAATATGATATTTTTTATATATAATTCAATTTAAATTATCTAACTTTGATATTAAGATAATATCATAATTAAACAATAAAATTTGACATTAATACAATATTAATATCTTCTTTCAGTCATTCATTTTATTTACTCTGATATTAATTGAAATTTTACTATAGCATATATCTAGACACTGATAGAAATACAATATCATATATCTCTAGACAAATAACTCTGATATTATATATTTGTATAGTCAAATCATTTTAAATATTGTATTGTCAAATCATTTTAAATAGTATCTGACATTGAAAGCTCATATATCAATTTGAAAAAATGCTGCTAGGAATTTCGAAAGAATTACACTATTTTAATTTATTATGATATTAAGTTATTGTGATATTAAGTTACAGAGATATTAAAAATAGTATCTGACATTAGCTCATGTATCAGTTTGAAAAAATGCTGCTAGGAATTTCGAAAGAATTATCTGACATATATGTCAGTTGCACATAAAAAGTAATATTTTGTGTCTCGAGGAGGTACTTTTCATCATTATAAAATCTGACAAATTTACAAATTTACAAAAAAAAAATTTATTAAAAAATGTGAAATTTAAAAAAAAAATAAAAAAAATAAAAAAAAATCCTAATCTACAAATTTACATTCTGAAATATATGTCAGTTGCAAATTAGTTAATAAATGTAAACTAACTATGATATTAAGAGAATATTAACATGTATTCGTCATAGAACATAAAAAATAATATTTTTTTTTTATTTTGATTTTATATATTTTGTTTCAAAACTATGATATCAACATAATATCATATATTAAGACAACTAACTCTGACTTTGATATTAAATCTGATATTAAAAAAATATCTTTATAAAAAAAAGTAATTCTTATATTAAGACAATATTAATTTTAAATAGTATGATAATATCATAATAGTATGATAATAAATACTACACAATTAAATAAAATAAAAAGGTTGAGTACTCATGTTTATAAAAAGGTTGCCAAGAACTGTCCATGGTTCCCAACAATTAAATATATTCTGCTCCAACTGTACATGGGTCCCAACAAGTACAACAACCCCCATCTTGTTTTGTTTTATTAGGCAGCCACCCCCTAACATCCGTACATGGGGTGCCCTCATAGGAGGACCCATCTTTGAAATTTTAATAACTCTGATATTAATTGAAATTTTACTAACTCTGATATTAAGACACTCTGATAGTAATACAGTATTATATTATGCAACTAACTTTGATAGTAATACAATATCTTGAATTTCAAAAAATATTGAAACTTACTCATTAAAAATATTGAAATTTACTACGTCATAGGCCAACTAACTCTGATATTAAGAGAATGTCAATATGTATACGTCATATTAAATTTTTGAAAATATTATATTTAGTTAGTATTAATTTTTTTATTAAAATACAAACATTAATATGATATTTTTTATATATAATTCAATTTAAATTATCTAACTTTGATATTAAGATAATATCATAATTAAACAATAAAATTTGACATTAATACAATATTAATATCTTCTTTCAGCCATTCATTTTATTTACTCAGATATTAATTGAAATTTTACTATAGCATATATCTAGACACTGTGATAGAAATACAATATCATATATCTCTAGACAACTAACTCTGATATTATATATTTGTATAGTCAAATCATTTTAAATATTGTATTGTCAAATCATTTTAAATAGTATCTGACATTGATAGCTCATATATCAGTTTGAAAAAATGCTGCTAGGAATTTTGAAAGAATTATCTGACATATATGTCAGTTGCACATAAAAAGTAATATTTTGTGTCTCGAGGAGGTACTTTTCATCATTATAAAATCTGACATGTATAATAGCGTGTTATGTATATATGTTTTCAACAAATACTTTAATATTTAAAGTTTTCAAGAAATACTTTAATAACGTCAAAATTTATCTTAAGTCACTAAATATTTAAAGTTCTCATCCAGGTTACTAATTCTGATATTAATTGAAATTTTACTAACTGTGATATTAAGACAGTGATAGTAATATGCAACTAACTCTGATAGTAATACAAATATCTTGAATGTAAAAAATATATATAAAAAAATGAATTAAAAAAAGCAAACATTATTGAAAAACTATATGAAAATTAAATGTAAAACTTTGAGTTAATTTCATCACTATTTGACATGTATGTAAAAGTAAAACTAAGTGTGATATTTAGACAATATTAACATATATACCTCATTATAACATGCAATTATAATAAAATTAAAAAAAAATAGGATTTGAATATTAATATTTTGTTTAAGACAGTCTGATATTAAAATAGTGTGATATATTATAGAGAACTAACTTTGATATTTAATCTGATATTAAAAAAATATCTTAATATCACACTATTTTAATATTAATTTAAAATAGAATAATAATATCATAATATACGAATTGATTAATCTTTGCAATTTTACTAACTCTGATATTAGTTGAAATAACATTTTAGTGTGATATTAAGTTACACTATTTTTATTTTAGTGTGATAATAAGTTACTGTGATATTAATTTACTGAGATTTTAAACACATTTATTAAAATAAATGTTCCAAAATTAATATAACATTTTTTAAATAATATAGCTCAAATATCAGTTTAAAAAAATAATAGTAACGTCAAAAACTACTCAAAAATATATTAAATTAGAACATTTATATATTAAAATTTCTTTAAAGGTACACCGAATTGTTAGTATTTAAAACATCTTTTGTTTGACTTATAAAGTCAACAGATTAAAAAATGTAACAAAAATTCAATATTATAACAAAAAGAAACACACAAAACATATCAGTTAAGCTACAAAACATAGCATATCTTGGTAGGAATTCACTGAAATAAACTATAATTAATTTACATTAATTTAAATTTTAATAAAAACCATTAAAATTAAAATTTTTTTACAATAACAATTGATCTTCATCTTCATGTTCTTCTTCATCTTCATTTCTTTTTAAAAATCTTCATCTTCATCTTCAATAATTGATCTTCAACTTCATGTTCTTCAATTTCTTACATTATACGAGTAAGAATTTTTCAAAATGTTTAAATTCATGTACTCTCCCCATTCAGAATCTGAATCTGAAGAGATTGAAACACTTATAATTATAAGAAAAGAATAAATTATAAGAATATACTCAATATTCATATAATTTTTTCTTATCACAATATGAATAAAAACATTAATAAAAAAGTGGAAATGTGTCAAGCTCAATAGATTCAGAATATTTTAAAATACTCTATACACCTATCTAACTTATCACATTTCTGCTTTTGTACCATGGCGACATTCGGTAAAATATCTAGGTTTCATACCATGGTACTAACATGTATATAATAGATGTATAAGAAAATTTAAAATGATTTTACACATATTTAAATAGAGCTTCTACATCTATTACAAATTTCGGTAAAATATCTAAGTTTCTTAGCATATAAAAAACCATAGAATAACCTCCAGGGTCGTAAATAATATAGAAAAATATAAAAACGAAGTATATGGTTGCACTAAATATGACTTTTAGTTTTTGTAGAATGAAAGAAAGATTTATGTTATTTCTTTGTAATGGAAGAGTTTAATTTTATAGAAGCAAAGTGGTAAACAAAAAGGCTCTTTTATAGGAACAATAAATGAGTTTTTTATTTGATTTGATCGAATCTTGAGGAGAAAAATAATAAATGGCTTCTTATCTTTTTATTTTTTAACTCATAAAGTATTTTAACATAATTAAATTAAACTGTTATATTTAATTAAACATTATTACATTACAAAAGACATTGTTAAACATATTCGAAAAACAGACATAAAAATCCTAAAAATTATCAGCATCAGCAGCAACTTCTTTGAGTATGTTGATAAGGTTTTTGGCACATTCATCCATCTCTTGATATTTATCTTTGACAATAGCATTATGATTTTTCAAATTCTTTAAACTGGTTATCATCTCTTGATATTTTGCTTCAGCATCAACATTAAAATCTTTGTAAATCTTAAAATCAGCTATCGCCTCTTCAAACGTAGCTTCCAAGTTAGCGTTATCATCTTCGATCCTCTTGAAATGAGCTTTCATATCTTCATACTCACATTCATACTGTGGGAGTTGTTCAATAATTGTCTTCCTCTTAGAAATCAGCTCTTGTTTCTCTCTGAAATTTCCTTCTATTGGAAAAGTCTTTTCTGGCTCACAAGTAATTACCATTTTATTGAAACGATCTATCATGTCAATCTCATCTTTCAAAAAAGAATCCTGCAAATTAGCACAATTCGGAGTGCATGTACCCTCTGGACAGAAAGAACACGGCATTTCAAGTATACGTAAATGATTGTGATGAATGATTTATAATGTAATTGATATAAATGTTACAAATATTATAAGTGCATTCAACAAAAAGTTAAAATGAGATTTACTGAAATGGGCCTTAAAAATTGGGCCTAATTTTATGCAACTGTTTTATAGTGTATTCAAACTTTTACACGATTTTTGTCCAACTGTTTAACATTTAAAAAAAATCCAAGTATTTTTATATATGAAAAAAAAAATTACAATTTTGCTGCTTCCGCTGCTTCCGTTATAATCTCCTCCTTGAATTTGTTAGCATCACTTAATTAAATCTTTACAGCATACAAATTTCTCAATGATGCCAATTCATCTTTACTTCCATTTTGCTTAAATATAGATCTCCATTGTTTGTCCTCGCTTCCAGAATAGACTTCAAGGTGTCTCATAGTAAAAATGCCACAATCTGTTTTATTTTTCGATGTTTGCCATTGCATTTCAAGTCTTCGAGGAACACACTTTGAAATCTGTTCAAACTTTGAGTGGTTTGAAACATTTAGATAATGACAAAACAATTTGAACTGAAAAAACAAAAAAAAATTAAAAAATAAAAATATTAACCTTAAATTTGTTACATATATATAAAAATAATAATAACGATATTACCAGCTTTTGAGTTGTATTTCCATATATAGCACCACTTTCCTTTAGATTGTCAATAATGACAAATGACGGATTCAGGAGATTGAAGCAATAAACATAGAAATGATTTTGCCTACATACTGGGAAAAAAACCTGAAACAGAAAAAAGTAAAATATTAATAAAGAGTATAATAAAATTCAAATAAGTATATATTGTAATATTAAAATTAAATTTAATAGTTTTAAATGGAAATAACATAATTTTTAATGTGATATCAGATAAAGTGTTACAAATGTTACTGCTGCTGCAACAAAATGTTGCTACTGCTGAAACTACTGCTAGTACTATAACAACTCGTAAATTTCCCTACCGATTTTCGCGGCCATATTTTTTTTCTTCTTCTTCGTTTCGAACTTTAAACACGACAAGTCACGGGATATTTTTCACCTCGACCTCGATAATAAAAACTTTATAAAATAAATATATAATAAACTTTTATACTTTTATATTTCACCGGGCCTCTTAACCCAAACCCGATCCAACTCTTCTATCCTTTATCTTGGGCTCGTTAGACACAAACCAACCCAATCCTTTCTATTATTTCTTTTGAGCCAAGCCCATTTCCAAACTCCTAGCCCAACATATACACTTTGTCAAATATTGTGACAAATTATGATTTCTATGTTTCTGTGAATGCATGCGTGAACCCAACAAAGCACAAAACAAAAATTCAACATTCACCTTTAGTCAAATGCATCATGCGTGTAATCCAAATAGGAGACAAGTCTTTTTCTTCTTTTCTCTTGTGCAGTAAACGAAAAGCAAAGCCAAGAGGTACACCCATCTCTTTCAAAAACCTTGCTAATACATTGACCTTGGAACATGTTTTAAGATATAAACTTAATACCCAACATGTAACTAGGCATTTGACTTTGAGACATGAAGAAACATGTTCCCCATGCACACACAACTCATCTCATTTTTCTTCTTGTCCTTGTGGCTGCCGAATACCACTCAAAAACCACAAACCATTTGCTTGGTTTCTTAAATACTTCCTTGGTGCAAGTAAAATCAAGGTATCATGTATCCAAGCTCAACATAAACCCTTGGTCTTTAACCAAAGGCTCTTCTCCTCTTCCTCCTTAAAAACCAACGAGCCACAAGACTCATCACACATTCTCACATCTTTCACAAACCCACCTCTTGTTTCCACTCTCACAACACCAAGTAAAACTCAAACTCATTCTACTCTTTTGATTTACTGCCGAGAAGAAGAAGGACGAGAAACAAAGTTTCGGGTTTCATTTTCATAAGTTTACAAGTTCATTTTGGGTTAAGTGTTGTTCGAGTATAAGCTTTCGAAAGCTAGTTGGCACGTCGGGTTTCTTTCATCTCGAGCCCTTCTCACTCATTCACTCTACGTCTCATTCGAAACCTACTGTGAGCCTCTAACTCTCAAACTCATTTACCATTTCACTTCTTTTTCTTTTATGCATACAAATATGCCATGTATGTGATGCTTATAAACTTCACATTTATTTCTTTCTCTTTCATGCGTACATATATTTCATGCAAAACCAAAACAACTTGGTGCATCATGAGAGTCTTGTGTGGCTAAATGACTTAACAAACTAAGATATTGCTAATATACTATAACAATCGACATATATATGCACATTTACACAGTCAACCTTCAAGTGTACAAATGATTCATACAGCTTATTGTCAAATGGTAGTTACTTATTCGCTACATGAAAACTTATTTTACGTATCGAGTTTTAAACTAAAACCAAACCGAACTTATATCGAGCCACAAGGCCCAACCCGAGACCTCTTAGCTTATTAATGAGCAAAATGATGTAAAAATATTTATTTGAAAACATAAACTAACTCTTTAATCATCACACCCATCGGTTTACATTTTTGGTCACACTTGGAAGTTTGAGTTAAATAAACTCAAATGAGTCGAGACTCATTTGAGCTTATTTGGTCTCGTCCTTGTAAACATAAGCCGACTCTTGAACTTGGTAGTTTTTTTTTAAAAAAGATGGAAACTGGTTTGAGAAGGAAGGAATGAAACACAAAAGTTTTACATGCATATACATGATCACAATATACTGAGTGAACACTTAACAAATTTATAACAGCCTCACATCCATTAAAACTAACTACGCGCATAACTGAACCAAGCAACACCCTTAGCTCAGTTGGTTGTGTCGTTTGCATGTGAGCGAGGGGTCCTTAGTTCGAGTCCAAGCAGTGGCAGTTTTATTTTTAGTTATTTTTGCAACTTTGACAGTTTGGTAGTTTCAACCCTTCCAATTCAAATAACTTGCAACTTTTCTTAAAACTTATATGAGTTTTTAACTTATATTAATTTTCACACATTCAACCCCTCAAGTTTGATACTTTAACATTTTTTTGCCCTAAAACTTTTATAAGTTTAACTTGTACATTTTACTATTCTTCCGTCTAAATAAATATGTTTAACATAGTGGTTATAAAACATACAACTTAACGTTATTAACTGTTAACTTGAATATATAGAAAATGATTATTTTTACAAAAATCATCGATTCATTTAACTAAAGATATTCTACATTTACTACAACTTATTATTCACAACTTTTGATAGATTACACACATTATTATTCATAACAAGGAAATATAAACAATAACGATACTTTATACTTAACAAACAAGTTATATAGTATATAATTTTTTTTTAACTATAAACATTTTACCGCACAAGCCACCTTTGCCACAAAACAATTTTGTCATCCGACATTGTTTTAAATCATTATTCTTGATAAGTCGAACTTATCTCAAACTTCCATATTATTTAGGTTGCGTGTTGGAGCTACTTGTTACTTGATATCTTTGTGCCTTATTCACCGAACTCCTGAGATGAGTTTATAGCCCCACTTTTACTCTTATTTACTTGCTTTATAAAACTTTGGGGTGGGAAACATGCAAAACTCTTTTCGGACCTGAAACTGAAAACACTATTACGTGAAACAACCTTGAATCCCAACTATGCTACCGTTAGTTCCCTTTGGGGAGGCGCGATTGTTATGAATAGATCTATTGGGGATGACACCCCCGTTCGAGTTTGACCGGATAGGCAAACGTCGGGCGTATATCATATCGTATTGATTGAGTGTACTGGAAATACACTTGCTGGGCTTTTATTTATCATGCTTCTAGATGCATGCACACTGTCGTAGTTTCGGTCGCATGAACTTGGTACTAGCGTAATAGCCTCTTTTTGCATATAGTGTCATTCACGGAGATGCTATATGTGCAACTGTGGTCCAACTTGAAAACTTGATAACTTAAACCTATGAACTCACCAACCTTTGTGTTGACATTTTAGCATGTTTTTCTCAGGTTTACTTATTGGCGTGGGCATTGGCAAAGGCATTCGTTGAAGACTGGCATCCGAAGTGTTTCCAAACATTTTGATACAAATTTTAATGGGACAACATATATTTTTATGGGCTTTACTTCCGCACTTTGAAACAATTATGTAAAACTTTTTCTTAAACTCATATATCTTTTGAAAATGGAATAAAATTTCCAGTCTTTATTACCTTGTGTTGTGTATATTGATTTAGTAGCACCCCATGACCCGAACGCTTCCGCTGTGAAATTTTGGGGGTGTTACAAGTACAACTTCAATCACTGTTGGTTTAAAAGTTTTACTACAATAAATCGCAGTAAAACAACCACAACCACAATAAAATCGCAGAACAACCGCTTACTAATATTTAATTTGTAAATTTAGTAAATACTTAATTATAGCTCCTCAATTAATAAGTATAGATAAAGTACAACTTCTTGTTGTCTTAAAATATATGATTTCTAAAGTAGAAATAGTTAATTTCAAATAAACTGCTGTTGCAACAACAAAATACATAATGCAACAAATGTTCCTACTGTAGCAACAAACAAATGTTTTGTCACATTTAATGATTTAAGAAAAGAAAATTTAAACTTACCAGATTAACTGTCGATAGATTATTACAATTCAGAAAATTATTGCATGCAAAATTGATTGCATTCAAAAATTCTTCTTGTATCTTTTAATATCCAAGTCCCCTTTTTTCTCTTCGAGGTCCCTGAATTAAATTTGAAAATAAAAAGATTATAAACGCTTTGTTTTCTTAAAAAAATAATAACAGTGTAATAAAAAAAGAAAAACAAGAAGACATACCATTGCTTCAGTGTTAAGAAATAATCTTAAGCATGATCCAAGACTTCTATATTTTTCTTGAAAATTCAACACAATAGTCCAAATATCTATGATGTTTGAGGTAATCTGTTTTGTTTTATTAATCAGATCTTTAAAATAGCTCCGATTGACAACACAATAAAAATCTGACCCAAAAAAATGCTCCCTGTATTAAAATAATAAAAATAGTTAATAAATTTTGTATGATTTTATTCTGATAATAATAACATTAGTTAATAAATAAAATAAATAAACAAATAACTTACGCAATTTTGCTATTGTTCTTTTTCTTTATTAACTCTATCACAGACTTGTCGTTCTTATTTAATTTACTTTTTATATCAACTTTTCTAACATTGAATGGTGACTTCAAAACTGTTGTTGGATTCTTTTGTCTAATATTCTTTGAGTGTGTTTGTACATAAGTATCTACTTGTACAGAATCTTCATTATCAACTCTTTTGTTAACAATATTTCTTAAATTGTGAAGAGTTTCTGCTCCATCTATCATCTGCAAGTTTAAAATCAAAAAATAATTACAAAATGTAAAAAAAAAAAAAATAAAAAAAAAAAACCATGTGCAATCTACATTACTTATTTATCATCTACCTGAATCCGTTGAATATCGTCGGACTCATTTGAATCCTCTTCTTCATAATCATCATCATCAGATGACGAAGTTGACCGGAAAAAGTTTATTGGCTCAGGACACTCAATTAAAGCCTATTACGAATAAAAAAAGAAAAACTTACATTAAAAACATAATTTGTTTCACACATATAAAAATTTGTGCTCATATAAAATACTTACTACAGAATTACTTAATTCATTGAGTGCTTCAACAACAACCATAAGCTGAAATTATAATGTATGTTATTAAAATAAAAATAAGAACGACAAGTCTGTGATATATATATATATATATATATATATATATATATATATATATATATATATATATATATATATATATTTGAAATGTTAATAAAATTAGTTTAATGACAGTGTATGTTATTAAAATAAAAATAAAAAATAAACAAATAAAATAAAATACCATTTTGTTCGAATTTGAAGAAGCTTCATGAACATGATCATAATCAAACCCATCTACAAGCCCATCTATCTCTGGTTTTTCATCTGTCAGGGAAAGTAACTTCGTATTATTCCCATCTGTTTCTGAACTTTGATGTTTCTGTAAATTTAAAAACATTTCTAACAAAAATGAATTAAAATTAAAAAAAATTAAAAAAATTCTTACCTTTAAATCTTCGACTTCAAAATTCATTGCTTCTTCCTTGACCTTTTCAAATTCTGGATATTTTGATAAAGCTTTTGTCTTAAAATGTAATGCTCTCAAAACTCTCTTTTTGAATTTTGCATTTTGATCCGTTATGCACAACTTGAAAAAAACAACCATATGCAAAATCGAAAGATTAGTTATTCCAGAATAACTTTGAAAGCATTTCTTATTTTCCTTGTTTAAGTAACAAAGCCCTGCTTCAGGTTCTTCGTAATACTTAAGGTCTTGAAAGATGATACCATCTGGAACTCTTCGAAAACATGGACGATCTCCAGATAAAACTCTTCTACAACAATCTACAAAATACGGTTGATGAACAAAGGATGTGAAATGAGTCAACCCAATATATGATTGATAACACTCGTCAACTGTGATCTCATTCGAAAATGCTTTGAATTTCTTTTATGATTTTTTTCTTCAGATTGCACTCTGTATTACTTTTGTAAATACAGAACATAAAATCTTTCCATTCTTGAAGTCCTAAAAAAGGAAGATCTTGATGCGAAATTGTGTCTTTTGAATTGTATTCTAACATCAGCAAGTATCTTAAAGATCCATTCACTTGCTCAACATCGACTTTAATAATTCTTTTATATCCATAATGTCTTCTGAATCTGCAAAATTTCAAAACTTGCTCCATATTCCTTGAATCTAACGAAAGCTTACAGTCCAACAAAACTATCCTTTCTTCGTTGAATCTCTGTTGAATACTCATACCTTCTCTTTTAATGATTTTGCTAACTTTTGCTTTCGTTCCTTGATTCGTGTAAAGTGAGTGGTGAAAAACACAATATCAACGTATATCAAAATAACCGTAAAACCCGACAAATCAACCTTTTAGGAAAAGGGTTAACGTGCCAAATCTTACGGGAGTGATGAAAGTGATACCGGAAAAGTGATTTCCCGGGTCGTGTCCCAACGAGGTGTGAATGGAAGGAATCGTTGAGTTTCGTGATTTGAACTTGAATTGGTTTTTAATGATTTGTGGATTTGAGTTACGTTTTTCTACAAATTAAATAACGGGAAAGTAATTAAGGCAAGGGAACCCTAATAAGCTACAAACTAACTACTACTAAGCCTAAGAAAAGATAAAACAAGGCTAAACTAAGTCCTAGGGTGCTAAAACTAAAAAACGTAAAAACCGGCAACCACCCGAGCCATAAACGTAAAATTTTTGAAAATTAAGGGCTACGGGTGCGAAATCAATTTTCCTACGACCTAATTGACTAAAAATAATTTCAAAAAAAGACCGGGTATTTTTTTGACTTTTAAATTAATTACTACGAATTAAAAGCTATTAAACACTAATTAAATGATTAAAAATATTAAACTAATTAAGAAAAATGTGGAAACATCACAGAAAGTACTCTTAATGCTACTGATCCTAGGAAAATTTAAATATCTGGTGGTTGCTTTTAGAAATAAGCTACAAATAAGCTAAAGAAAGCTGAATTCCTAAACTGCCATATGTCCTTAAAGGATTAATTATGCAAATAATGACCAATAAAAGTCCCAAGGGCAATTGGTATCCAGGTACTCACTATCACTCTTCAAGGGCGGGAGGTCTCAGGTTCGAGCCTGCCTCCCACCTTTTTGTTCTTTTATTTTTTTTTCTTGATTTTCTTTTTGCACTTTGTTTATAAGACTAAAATAAGACTTTTTTTGTAAAAGTTCTTTTTGTCAAACACTAGGAATAAGCAGTTGGGACTGCTTATTTGTAACAGCCCACAATAAGAACCAAACAAACACCCTTTTGAACCTCAGACTTCATTCAACCAAACACCCTTGAAGAATCTTTTAATTTCACCAAACAAGCAGTAAAACTAACAAGCTAACTGTGGGGACAAATAAGCTAAACCAAGTTCGCCTTAATCTAAATAAGCTAAAACACCTAACTATGGGGAAAACAGTTGGCACATAAGCTATACTACGAGTGAGTCCTAAGCTAAAATTAATAAGCAAATATAAGATATAAATGAGAACTATGAGGAACTAAATAAGCCACTAATGATCTAACCTACACTAAGCATGACCTAAAGGATCTAAAGAGCAGAGTACAAAACTGATAAGCAAGAATAAAAAATGAATAGCGACCTGTTGCTGCTTACTGATGCAGGCTGAAAACAGCCCAACTGTGGCTGTTTGCAGCTTAATTTTGAGCTGAGATGGAGCATTTGAAAGCAATAAAAAGCTGCACAGGTAATGTTAAACCAGCATAGATGTTAAAATTAACAAATAGGACCCAAGAAAAAGCTGTTTATAGCTTAAAATTAAGCTGAGATCAGCATGGCTTTTGACATTTTTTCGTTTGCTGATGCAAGAAAAGTTGAAAGGGCAGATTTTAAATCTCATCCAAACTATGCTAAAGGACATTAAGTTGCAAACTATATTTGACACAAACTGAGTTAGGGACCTAAGGATTCAAGAAAAACAAATTTAGCACATTTGAAACTTCAATTAAGCTCCTAAACAGCAGCAGTGGGCTGCTGTTCTGAGACCTGATAAAATACAGCAAAAAGTTATCATTTTTTTTGGTGAAACAAACTAGGTACAACTGTAATGAAGCAACTTCTAAACATTAAAACTGTTCTAAACTTATTCAAAGTAATTTGACTTGCTAAGTCAAACGGGTAGAAACAAGTTTTTTGACCATTTTCTAACAACAAACAAACACCCCTTGAAGAGCCGAAAAACACTTTAACTGATTTTCAAGTACTGGTTTGACCCCCTTTTGTTTAGAAATTGTTATGTTACCTCAACTTAGAGCCTTTGACAACTTACAATTAGGACTTAGACAAATAAACATAAAATGCTTGACTGCTTAGTATGAAACAAGAACATAAAGTAGAAAAATGATTTTCATTGAATAAAAACGTAGTACAATTGAACTTAGAAAAACAGATAAACTAAAACTTTAAACTAAAGCTAGGGGGTGCCTTATACAATGGCTACAAGAGTTCTATTTATACTACTTCTTCATGGGCTCCAATTCTCTTGATGTGTTTCCTGTGTGAGTGCAACCAAGCAAAAACCAAATTTGTGCTTTCTTTCCATCAATCCTGGCCATCCAATAAGTAGGTATAGCCGTATAGATGGGAACAAATCCGAGCCATCTATTGGTGCTTTTAGACTTGGATTGCCATGGTGGCAGTGGGAAAAAGAGGAGGGAAAAGATTAGTGGGTTTGGGATTTGGGTATAACTGGGTAAAGGGATGATTGTAGGTTGAGTGTTTTGGGTTGGTGATGAGATTTGGGTAAAAGGGATGGTGAGGTTTAGGGTTCTGTATTTTGATATCAGAGAAAAGGGAAAAGGTTGTTTGGGAGGGAAAGTAGAATGGGACTTAGGGAAAGTGTTTTGGGTGTGGGTCGGGTTATTTGTGTTGGGCTTGGGTGGATTGGGTTTAAGCTTATTTTGGGTTTGTAGATAAATGGGACTTAGGATTAGTTATGAAGCCAAATGAAATTTCAAGGGCCAAACGTGTAAAATTTGAAACTCCAGGGACCAAAGCTGTAATTTTCCAAAAATTATTATAAGGGCCATAAATGACAAACTTTATTAACCAAGGGCCATAAATAATATTTTCCATTTTTTTTTTGAAATTCCCGGGGACTTTTTTTGTCATTTTTGAAAGTTGGGGGACTGAAACTGCCAATTATGCAAACTTTGTTCGTTTTTCATTTGTTTTCAATTATTTTGCATCTGAAACATATAAAACACAATTTTGAGATATTTTCAGAATTTTGATGCATTTCTAAGTGTTTTTAAATGTTTAGCAGTACAGATTTGACCAAAAATGATGAGTTTTTACACACTCATCAATCCCCCACACTAAACCATTGCTAGTCCCTAGCAATCTTTTGAGAAAACTTAATGGATTTGAATCTCTTTACCAAAATCCATTACTTCTGGAGTAGCCAAATGTTTCAGTTCAAGTAAGAACCTTGGTACAATGATAACCAAATGATTTTGAGCAAATCACCAGCTTTCAACGGTTTTGATTTGTCTTTACCAGAAGCCGTTTGCTTCTGGACTAGCCAACTCTTAGATAAAAAATCTTTGGTGAGCTGATTACCAATTATGGTTTTCCAACTGCCTTTACCACAAGCCATAAACTTGCGGGCTAGCCAACTCTTCACTAATTAAAGATATGGTGAGCTGAACACCATATAATTTTGGGCAAATTGCAAGCCGTCAACGGATTTGAGATATCTTTACCAAGAGACGTTTGCTCCTGGATTAGCCAATCCTTTTGTTTATTAGACATGGCGGACTGATAACCATAAGCTGAGTAAGTGCAAAACACTTACTCCAAAAAAAAAATTTGGCCAAAAATGGGGGAATAAGATGGTAATACATATGATAAAATTCGTGAGAATTCCCCCCCACACTAGAAATGAATATTGCCCTTAATATTCAAAGTACCGGCGGTTATGCCAAAACTGAGAACGTAAAAGGGAAATACTATGGCCATTATTTGAATTTTTTTTTTTTTGAAAGACTTTAAATACAACAGCGGGGGGCAACTCCCCCACACTAGGATGGTAGAAAGTAGAAAGAAGTCAGAAATACGGGTGAAAACCCATATAGTGTGCTACTGTTTTTGATTCCCGAGTCGCTAGCTTGACTCGACCCCGTATTCATTTGTTCTTGGGGAAGCAACGTGGAAAACCAATCTCGATCGGACTTTCGTTCACAGTGTTAATAAACATATGAACATCAGAAAGTTCCACACCGACGAGATACAACCCGGTATTGTTAATAGTAGAAACTATAAAGGATGATACCGGGGTCAAAGATGGTGTCCTCATTCCCGAAAGAGAAAAGGAAAAGAGCAACCACACCATCTGTGAAGAATGGAATATAGATGTGCATGAGAATGCAAGTCCATTCCTCATCAATAAAAAGCAAATCACCATTTTTGACATTTTTAAGCTTAGTCTTGAAGTTTGTGTGGTGATTGTCAACAGAATTTCCGGTAGGGAGGGTTGGAAACGGTTCTTCAATCAACAGATTTTCCAGAAAAAGGATGTCCCTCTCCGAATCAAAGTAAGTATTATCAATTCCTGTTGGAATCGACTCATCACTAAGAAAGGCATCGACTTCATTCCAAAAGTTGTCATCTTCCTCATCCGGAGTGAGAGAAGGGATGGAAGAGTCGGAAATAATAAGACTAGGGGATGATGGATCATTTTTGAGCAATTCTTCAATGGGAAGAATGTCTCCCATTGGATCACAAACATCATCATCCAATCCAGATGAAACTGAAGAGAGTTTCGTTTCATTCACAGAGTTAACAAACTCGACACGATAAACTGATTCCGGAGGTGGGACAAGTGGTGTGCTCTTAGAGCTAGCAATTTCCACCACTTCCGATAAAGTCTCCGATTCTAGATCATCATCATCAAGAACACTCTTGACTTCCTTGGTACAACTTTCAAACCATTTGTTTGAACTAGGGTTGATTTTCAAAGCTTTTAGCTCAGCACGTTTTTGGTGACTCCTCTTAACCGTGAAATTTGAGAGTGTTGCATTGATTCTTTCAGATTTTTGATCAATTGTGGCAACACTATGTTTGTATAGAGGTTTGGAGTTCTGGTTGATATTAAACGTGAGCTCTTCGTTGTCAACCCGTATGGTCAACTCTTCAGCAAATACATCAATTAGAGCACGGCTCGTTCTCAAGAAAGCTCTCCCTAAGATGAGGGGAACTCTAGGATCTGCATCAAAGTCTACTACAACAAAGTCAGTAGGAAAGTGAAACTTTCCTACTTTCACCACGACATCCTCGGCTATCCCAAGTGGACGAGTTTGGGTACGGTCCGCTAGCTCGAGTGTCATACAAGTGGATGTAAGTTTAGGAAGAGACAGTTTCTTCCATACTGAGAGTGGCATGAGGTTAATGCTTGCGCCAAGATCGGCCAAGGCGGAGCATTGAACCATCCCTAAGAAATCACACGGGATTAAAAACCTGCCGGGGTCTTCAAGCTTTTTGGGAAGCTTTTTGAGAAGGACTGCTGAGCATTGCTCATTGAGAGGGGTTTTAGCCATCTCGGATAACTTATCTTTGTTGCTCAGCAAGCCTTTAAGTGTGGATGCAAATTTGGGCATTAGAACGAGAGCATCAACGAAGCTTATATCAAAGTGCAGTTCATTGAAAATTTGGAAAAAAATTTCCATTTGCTCTTTGGTTTTGTCTTTGAGCTTCTCATCATGCAATATTGATGGGTAAGGAAGCTGACTAGACTTTTGAGCCGGGACGGAAGTCATTTCTGGCTTAGAATTTGTCTTCGGAACTTCGGGTTCCGGACTTAAAGCTTGGATTACCGAAGGTGGGACGTGTGCGGTACTTCGTGGGCTTGAGAAATGCACCTTGTCCGTTGTATCCTTGGTAACTTGACTCATTGCTCCTGGTGGAGGAGGCATTGGAGTCGAAGGTCCATTGTGCGTCTTACCACTACGAGTGGTGACGGCTTTCAACTCGGCATTTGGATTAGGAACTGTATTGCTTGGGAGTCCTCCAGAAGATGACGAAGCTTTGTTCATATTCATGTTCATGAAACTGCTCATCATATTCTTCAACTCATTTGTCTGCCGAGACATTGTGGTATCAATTTCCTTTTTTAGCTCAACTCTCATGTTATTGATCTGAGTTTGCATTGAACGTATGCTTGACTCAGTAATTTTCATGAAGTCATTTGGTAGGGGAGCTTGAGAAGGTTGTTGATAACTTTGCTGATTTGGAGCTTGATATGGTTGGTTGAAATTGTTCCGGTTCTGATTGAAATTTTGAGAGTTATTGAAGTTTTGTCCTTGATTTGGAACAAAACGATTCTGATTGCCATGGTTTTGCACAGGAGGAAAACCAGGTGGTGTCATACCGCTAGGTGCACGGTATTGAGGATCAGCTTGTGGTCGGTATTGATTGTGGTTTACAGAAGCTACGGGAGCTTGGTAAAAAGAAGCATCGGTTGCTTGACAATCATAATACGTGTGTGGACCACTACAAGTTTCACACACCTTGTTC
>BPTQ01000002.1:45860545-45967756 GCA_019973895.1 Chrysanthemum seticuspe
TGTGATTTCTACGCCTAAGGATACTTCATCAACATAGTTTCATTCGACTACAAAGATCCATCAACACAAGTTATCAAAAAAAAAAAAAAAAAAAAAAAAAATCAATTTTTACGCGAGACTAAATGTTCAATTTTTACGTGAGATTCAAATTTTGGTTTAACTGCGAAAATTTTGGTCAAAAATTCAAATTTTTGTGCCTAAATTCAAATTTTTCGGGTAAAATTTGGCGTCAAAATTGTCATAACTCAAATTTTTCTTACATCCTTAGAATTGAATTTTATAGTGAATTTCAAATTTTGAGAGTCAAAAGTTTTTCAAAATTATTTTTGGAGGGAAATTGAAATTAACTATATCAGCCTTCTGTGTGCTATATCGACTTTGCACCTTTTCTTCTCTTTGATTCTTATGTAGGGGGGTGAAATGGATTCTGATCATAAAGATCCATTTGTGGCATTGAATGAAGGATACATGGCTCTGGCTCTGGCATTGAAGCGTCAGACATCATCAAATTCCCGATATCCCTCAGTCGTGCAAGGTGAAAGAGTTGATGTACATGAAAGGAATGCTCAAATGGACGTTGAGAATGTTGTGATTACTGCATTTGTCGGTAATGCGGACAATGAGGTTGTAGCATTGGAAAAGCAGGATGACATCAGCAGATCTGGAGAAGATATCATAGTTAACTACGACACCGAGCCCAACTGTGACGAAGAACAAATGGTTGAGGAAGATATCTTACCCACCTATGACACTGACACAGAACAGATGGTCGAGGTACAATCTACTGTTGATCATTTTCTGACTGCAAATGCGACACAACATACTGAGCAACCTGAACTTAGTAATGAAGGAGAGGTTGACCAGTGTGTTGCACAATGTCCAGACAACTATCTCATGTCTGAGCCCTTACTTGTTAACAGTTCAACTGAAACGTCAAATCAAACTCTTGAATCTGAAAACATTCTTCTCAAAATGACAATTTCTCAGTTTCAAAAAGATTTTTCAAAACTTGAGGCTCATTGCATCTCTCTTGAACTTAAACTGCAAAACAATGTTTTAAACTCAGAGCCAAAAAGTAAATCTTTGAATGAACAAAGTAATCGTGTGGATACATTAGTTAAAGAAAATGAGCATTTAAAGGCTCAACTTCAAGCAAAGGGGCTTGCACATGTTGCTTTACAAAACAAACTGAGAAGATTAACTGACAAGAATGTGGATACTAAGTTTACAAAACCAACAATCTTGGGGAAATCATCTCTAAAACCAATCAGAAACTAATCAGTAGTTAGACAACCAACTGCTTTTAAATATGAACGTTCAAGATCTTCAAAACCACGGTTTGCCTCCCAAGGTGTTGAGAATAATCATTTGATAAAACCAGTCACTCCACATTCCTGGCCTAAGAATAATGCTTATGTTTCTGTTAAACATGTTTCTGTTAAACCTGTTTCTGTTATACCTGTTTCTGTTAAACCCCAACATGTGGCTGCTTCTGGCAAATCTAGGATTAGTTCGAACACTGTGTCTAAACTGAGCATTAAAATTAAAAATTCATGTGATTCAAATGATGCATACAAGAACTATGATCTAGAAAAGGCTAGGAAAAGGGCACTTCTTCAAAAGGATGGAATCTTAGGTTCACGACCTAGTGTATCACCTTCGAGTGTATTACTGAACACTACCTGTAGTAGCAAACCAAAACCTAAGTTAACTCAACAAACAGTTAGAAATAAACCCGTTGATCTAAATGTAAACTGTCAGAAACCTAATAGGTGGATCCATATAGGACACAGACTCTTCCCAAAAGAAGTTTCAACATCCCCTAGATCTAACCTTAGATGGATATCAACGAGTAGGATTTTCAAAACTGTTAGTCTTAGGTGGATTCCTACAGGTAAGATACTAAGTAGTTGCACCAAAACAAGTGGGATACCAACACCATCCATCCCTGAGGCAGGAAAGGAAATCATCAAAATAGCAGGTTCAGGTGTCAAGAAGATAATTAACACTACATCTTTATGCTTCTAACATCTGGAACCCAGTTACACTTGGGGATCCATGTTTTTCTCTTCCTTGCCCCCCTTCTATTTTTCTATGCAGGTACAACAGCTATGGCTTCTACTGCAAAACAGCGTAGGACCCGTTTCTCACTGTCAAAAATATCATGATCCATCAGCTGTTCCACCATTGTACTTAATCGTCATGAATTGGAAACATTACTTGCTCCTCTGGTTAAATATTCTGCCAAAAGTCGTGCTTCAGATGTATCGAATGTTTCCGCTGCACAACCGATAATACTCTAATTTCATATACACCTGAATCTACAACAACAACCGAATCTTCTATAACAGAAGATCAAACTGCTTCCAACAACAATGACACAGCTGATGATCAACATAATGAACAGAGATGTTTTATCAGCAGTTGATTCTCACGAGATATTTATGGGACTTCACACTTGTTCGATCAATTGGACATACATGGTTTCGCTGTATCCTTATACATGGTTTCGCTGTCTTCAATTCATCATCAACATACGTGGTGTTTGATTCTGAATCATTGAAAACATCGGGGGGAGAGAGTGTGTAGGTGGTCATTGCTTCCTTGTTCTTCTACATGCTTCTTTGCGAAAACCCAATGCCTTCTTGAATTTCTTCAATTAGAGGGAAGAAATAAGACGATATGTGGCTCAAACGTCTCACTTTGGTGTTATCGTCTCAATTTCATGGGTGATCTTGTGTGAAGTTACCCAAATTTGATGTTATGATGCCTCACACACGGTCTTGGTATCGAGTTATTGCATATTCACAGGTGATTAGTATTCCGAAAGACCATAACATTCAGGGGAAAGTCATATCATTTCGTCTTTCATGATTTGTTTGGTGTGATGCGTCTACATACGTGAGAAGATCTTGTTGATTTCTGGCATGTTACCCTCGAACGGATCTTCCGCAATTAGTCAGATTTTCTTTGTGTGGTTTACTGCTCATCTACAAATTCCGCTGCATACTGAAACCTTCAAAAGTTAGAGGAAATGTAGACTTCATCAAAGTTTCAAATCTGCTAAAGACAGTTGTCAGTTTGGGGGGAAGCTGATTCTGAAACTTCTTCACAATGGCTTCTGAGTATAACAGCTTAGAACCCGGTCACAACCGTTTAAACTTCCCTCAAACCCCATCATCAGCTGAACAAAGCCCCCAGCTCACTCGTCAACAAATGGAAAGGTTATTTTCTCCACTGTTCAGTGACGATATTGATGAACGTGCTCCAGGTGTATCCGCTATTTCCGCTGCTCAACCTGATACTACTCTTATACCTGATACACCTGCTACAACAACTACTGTTAAAGAAGCACCACCAGTTGACTCCACCACAACAGTTGAACAAACCGCTTCCAACAATGATGAACCGGCTGATGATGTTCTTAATGAAGTACCCCCACCTGCAGATTTTGATCCAAATGCGTTCTTTAACCCGTTTGCTAATGACACTGCTGCACCTGATGTCGCGGAATCATCAACAAACCATTTGAATCCTCAGAATCTGCACAATGTATACCAACATCAACCCTCTACACATCGATGGACAAAAGACCATCTTCTGGAAAACATTATTGGCAACCCTAATCAACCTGTCGTTACAAGATAACGTCTTCACACAGATGGTGAACATTGCATTTATGCACTCACTGTCTGCCAATCTGAGCCTAAAAACATTAAAGATGTAATGACAAAAGACAACTGGATTGAATCCATGCAAGAAGAACTCAACCAATTCAAACGTCTTGAAGTATGGGAACTGGTTGAAAGACCAACAAGGGTCCACGTCATTGGTCTCAAATGGATTTGGAAAAACAAATTGGATGCTGAAGGGAACGTAATCCGAAACAAGTCACGTCTAGCTGCTAAGGGTTATCGTCAGGAAGAGGGAATAGACTTTGAAGAATCTTTTGCTCCGGTTGCTCGTCTTGAGGCTGTTCGGATATTTCTCGTGTTCGCGGCTCATATGAATATGACGGACTATCAAATGGATGTCAAAACTGCGTTTCTAAATGGACAACTGAAAGAAACGGTTTATGTCAGCCAACCAAATGGATTCGTTGATCCTGAGTTCCCGAACCATGTCTACAAACTCAACAAAGCTCTGTATGGTCTCAAACAAGCTCCTCGTACATGGTACGATAAGCTATCATCTTTCCTCATTGCTAATAATTTCACTAAAGGTTCGGTTGACCCTACTCTTTTTATACAATATCACGGGGCACATATCTTAATTGTTCAAATTTACGTGGATGACATCATTTTTGGGTCTACACATAAAAAGTTTTCAATCGCTTTTGCAAAACTAATGAAGAAAATTTTTGAAATGTCCATGATGGGTGAACTTACGTTCTTTCTAGGATTGCAAGTTCATCAATCACCCCGTGGTATTTTCTTGAGTCAGTCCAAATATGCCCTTGAATTGTTAAACAAATTTGGAATGAAAACCTGTGACACTTATGCCACACCAATGACTCATACCAAGAAGCTAGATGCTGACTTAAATGGGAAATTAGTGGACTCTACAAAATACCGAAGTATTATTGGGTCTCTAATGTACCTAACAGCTAGCAGGCCTGATATTGTCTTTGTCGTTTATCTATGCTCCCGTTATCAGTCGCGACCAACTGAAACCCACCTCTCTGAGGCCAAAAGAATCCTCTGATACATCAAGGGAACCATTAACTTGGGGATCTGGTATCCGAAGGATTCTGGTTTTGAACTAATCGCTTTTTCAGACGCTGACCACGCAGGATGCTTAGATTTAAGGAAAAGTACTTCAGGCGCAGTACAATTTCTCGGTGATAAATTGATGTCCTAGCAATCAAAGAAGCAGGATTGTACATCGCTGTCAACAACCGAAGCAGAATATGTAGCCATGTCGGCGTGTTGTGCTCAAGTCATATGGATGAGAACACAACTCAAAGACTATGGTTACGTGTTTGACAGAATCCCGATGTACTGCGACAATCGGAGTGCCATTGCGATCTCGTGCAACTCAGTTCAGCACTCGAAATCAAAGCACATCGATCTTCGCTATCATTTCATCAAGGATCACGTGGAACAGGGTACAGTTGAATTATACTTCGTGGGTACAGAATACCAATTGGCAGATCTACTCACCAAAGCCTTGCCTCCCGCTAGGTTTAATGAGTTGGTCCACCGGATTGGTATGAGGTGTTTGACTCAAGAGGAATTGGTTGACCTCATAAAACAGTCTTAAAAACCTGTCAAACACCAAAATCTCTTTTGTAAATATTTTTCAAAAACAAAATACAAAAATATAAAACCTGATAATACAACAAAAATATTCTTCTATCTACTTTTCTTTCAACATGACAAGTACCTTTCTTCCGTCAACACTCTAATCTTTCAAAATTCAGTAGTTTTCCGATCAAGTGTTGAGGGGGAGAAAATCATTTCTTAAATCTTTTAAAATATTCGTGTACTTGCATGTTACTCTATTCTGATATTTTCTTTTATCAATGGTGGTAATCTTTTCTGGTTATACTGACACTCCTCGGTCTAAATTTATAACCTTTCATCATTTATAAAGTCGAGGGGGAGTGTCGTCAAAGTTATTTCCTAAAATCTTTTGTTTGATAACCAAAATGGAAGTTAAATGGCTTTGTATGAAAAAGGAAAAGGTGGAGGGACCAAAACTGTCAAAATGATAAAGTTATTTTTAATAAAAACACCTTCCACCTAACTTATCCTTCACATTTATTACTTACACCTAAAACATCCTACGCCTAAGAATTGTTCTTCAAATATGTGTTTTGGATCATCATTTTGTAAGTTGTTTCATAATCTTAACGTGTTTTTAAACATTGGTTTTGATTTTTACATCAATCCAACGGTCAAAAAGTTGTATAATCTTGTTTTTGTGTTCTACGCGTATGCGTATAAACACATGATCAAGATTGTGTGTTTATGGTTAAAAGGTCAGTGTCAAAACGTTTCCAATACTTCAAGGATACCTGTTTAATCATCAAAACTCACCCAGAATCACGAATTGAATGATTTGTGAAATTAGGGTTTATGCGTGGTTATGGGTATTTTCAAATGTGATTGTTTTTTATCAAAAAGATTGTTGTGTGATGATGCTCTTATGATGAATTGATCATATCTATGCCTTATAACAACCCAGAAACACTAATTGATTGAAAATTGGTAACTAGGGTTTAATGTTCTTAGGTTTGGGTATTTTTGATTCACTGCGTTTTGGATGTTAAAAATTGGTTATTAGACTCTCACAACACCTAAGATCTACCAGAAAACGTTTGGTGCAACTCCTATGGCTAGAAATCATATGCGTAATTCTTAAACTCTAGGGTTTTGACTTACGCGTATGACTTTCTACGCGTAAACTGTGAAATGAGTTTCATGCCATGATATGTTTTAAAATGACTATACATGTTAAGATTGATGATATGATGATTTTATTTCAGGCTTGCTACGCATAAAACTCAGAATCAAGGTCTTTGTTACTCTACGCATAAGGATCACCTTACGCGTAGAAAGTTATGCGTAAGAGAAATCTTACGCGTAGCTGTTACGCGTAAGGTTCTACAAAGGGACTACGCGTATCCTGTGAAGGATATGCGTAAACAGTGACCTCTATGCATAAGGTCTACTCTTACGAGTAAGCCTTACGCGTAAGGTTTTATATATGCCTACGCATAAGCTCTACGCATAAGGTTACTCTGTTCCTACGCGTAACATTTCTTACGCGTAAGACAGATTCCTACGCGTAAGCTTGTGCCTTCGCATATAACCCATGTTTACGCATAAGCTACTATTCCTACGCACAAGCCTTGATCAAACCTTCGTTGTGAATTGTTACGCGTGCAAACTTGTAAATAAATGAATCATAACGTCACGAATCCAAAATCGTCACCAATAAACTTAAAAGTATAATGTGTTGTGAAAAATATGTGATAAAATAAACTTTAAAACTTAAAGTTAACTAACTCACGAAACGTTTCACGACGTCATTGGACTATTAGACAAACAAGTGACTTAGGACTCGTAACAATCATTAACATTGTACATTCAATAATTAGACAATAAAAACCTTATGTTGACTAACATTATGTCTTTCGATATGTTGGTTCTTTTGGCTAATGTTATTTCAGATCACGACATGGCTGCTCAAATGAATGTGGATGCACCAGAAGTTCTCACAATTGCTGACATCTTCCCTAATGGCTATCCAAGAAAGATTGGAAAGAACAACCTTCGGGTTGACTTTGAAACCCTCACCTGCTAAGAATCTTCCTATTTGATTGCAGTGGATATTCTCAAGAATCATCCCTACCAGAACATGCTCTCACACTCTGCTACAGTATCGGAGATCTACATGCAACAGTTCTGGAATTCAATGCAGAGGATCAAAGGTCAAAGTGCAGTGACTGTGACGCTCAATCACAAACAAGTCACCATCACACATGCAGACTTACGGGCTGTTCTTCTCATCCCTGACATCGAGCCAACCGACTTCTTTGCCACACCTACTGAAGAGACAGTTTTGCAATTCTTGATTGATATTGGCTATGATGAAGCGTCGGGAACTATCACTAAGCACTCTCATGTGGAGCTTAAGAACATTCCTCAACCGTAGAGAACCCTCTACATCATCATTACCAAATCGGTCTCTGGTCGTGATAGTGGTTATGAGCATCCCAAGCTCATGGAACTACAAATCTTCTGGTCATTAATCAACAAAAAGGACATCGAAATTGAAGCACTGTTATGGGAAGACATGATGTCATTTCACAAGAAACTTGGCTCAAAGATTCCCTATGTCAGATACACAAAATTTTTGATCCAAAGAGCACTTGGACTTCATCCCGATATTCCACAGAGGCTCAATGACCCAGAAAATCACGATATGTTGACTGAGCCTACCTTATCAGTCAGAATCAAGGAATCGTCAACAAAGAAACAGGGTGTCGTGCTGCCTGATTACCTTCTGACAAATGAAATAAAAAAGCTTGAAACATACAAAAGGTATCGAGTAGCAGTACGAGAAGGCAAAGTTGGTCATCTCGATGAGAAGTCTTCTAGAACACCTATAAGGAGAACCAGAAGAGGCAGTGCAGGAAGTGCTACAAGTACTGAAAGTCAAAGGAAGTTTCCCAAGAGGAATCCTCCTCGTAAAAGGACTGTTCCTTCTAAGGAAGCTGTTCCCATTCTCGTACCTAAACCTGAACCGCAGAGAAAGCTAATTGACGAGGACTCGGAGGGTACTGCATCAGATGAAGAGACTTTCTACTCTGAAACTGCTGAAGATGAAACTACAACGGTATCTAAACCTCCCAGTCCTCCAGCTGAACATGGCAAAGGGAAGACTCCTGTACTTGTGCCTTATGAAGAAAGTCTAGATGAAGAAGAAGAGCAACTGGATACTTCATACAGGAAGAAGTTCAAATTCATTAGACTCCAACATATTGCGAAGGAATTTGCAAAGGATCAAATAGGTGGCCCTGGAGGTTCAAGTGGTGCTGCCCACTCTAAACCATCTCCTGATGCGGTTAATCGACCCGATAAGGGAGCTGGTTCCACCACTCTTCTGCAACAACAACAACTCTTGAAGGATTCTATTGATTATGAGTTTGAGGAACCAGCAAAAGAAAAGACTGAGGAAATACCTGCTGATGAAACAAAGACTGATGACAAGGTTATGTCTAAGGAGGAAACTTCTGAACCGCCTAAGGACCCCAAGTCTCCTCATGTCTCCTCCTCATCAGACTCATCATCTCATTCTTCGCCACCACCATCAAAGAAATCAACCAAATCATCATCCAAATCAGTAAAGAAGCCAACTCCATCTTGGATGTCCCAAACTAAGAACCTAATCGTCAAAGCTGCCAAAAGAGTCAGAAAGAAAGACATGCTCTACAGGAAGCTGAATTTTCTTGCTGACCAAATAAAGTATCTTCATGATGAGCAAGACGAGATGAAAGTTGAAAGGGAGTATGTACAGAAGCTTATGAAAGATGATCTTCAAGGGAGCATGGACGAAATGATCAAAGGATACTCTCACAAGTTCCTTATGGAGGTCGTTCCGAAACTGACAAAGGATATGTATACCAGACAACTGTATCCAAATCTTTTGCATCTAGCCAAACAAGCCATGAAATCAACTCCGATGAATTTGTGCATCAATCCAGTTGAATCCACAATCTTCTCAGATGATGAATTGGTGAACCGGCTAGTAGCGCAAATGTCGAAACGCTCTGCAACGTTTGCCTCACACGAAGCTAAACTGTTTGAAGCTCTACTGGAATACCAACTCAGGACCACATTCCGAGAAGAAGCTGTAAGGCCCAAACGTTCAAGAGATGATGAAGACAAAGATCAAGATAAGGATAAAGAGCCCAAATGCACAAAGAAGTCTGATGAATCATCCTCTATTCAGTACTCAATGCAACCTCCACCACAAAGGACTCCTGCTCAACAAAGATCCCCTCCTCCCTCTTCTTCAGATAAACCTCAAGATTCTGAGTTACCGCCCGAGACTCAGAAAACCGGTGATCACTTTGAGTATACGGGTGGTGACGATGAAGAATACCATGAGCCCCTACAACAACCCCCCTCACCCGACAAAGTACAGAAACCAGAATCCTCATCTAGGCCTAAGAAACAGAAGAAAAAGTCGCCCAAGGCTGACGTCGTATCATGGCTAGATGAAGATACAACAGAGGAATTTGAATGGTTTTCTACACTTGTCAATTCCACTCCCTACCCTGAAGAAGGTCAATATCTGGTAGACGGTAATACTTTGGAGCATACTAAAATTCTGCAAGAAAAGTTCAAAATAAAGAAGATTACGAAATCTAAGTTGAGGCGAATCAAGAATGAAGCTTTTCAACTGTGGAAAGATAGCTCAGAAAGTGCCATAGAGGTCGAATATCACCTTGAAAACATTGCTCGAGCTATGTCTAATAACATGGATTGGCTCAACCCAGAAACAAACATCGACTTTACCAAGCGGGACAACCCTCCATATTACACCGACTGGTCTAAACCACTACCAACGATCGGCCAACCAGATCAGCCTAGGATCCCATTCATATATTTCTTTAACAAAGACCTGGAATTTCTTCTTCACGGTGGCGATGATTCAAGGAAATACGCTACATCCTTGACACTTCCATTCCCAGCAGCCGAATACTCAAACTGCATTGCTATCGAGGAAAGAGTTAATCACTTGCTCTCCAACAAAGTGGAAGCATATGACCAAGATGCAATGTATGGGATTCATCATTGGCCGGAACGCCGAAGAATCTACTACAGAAGCTGCCAGATTCAGAAGTCTCAACATGCAGTGTTCATTACTAAAAATATCGTTGCCATCAAACACGTTGATCTTTCGTCCAAATGGGACTACACGTATCTCAAGAAGATTGTGGTCAAAAGACAAGACGAAATGGATTATGCATTCTCTGAAGCTGACTTTGAGAATTTGTCTATCAACGACATCGAAGACATGTACCTTGCCAAAGTACAGGGTCGTATGAGACAATTCTCCACTGAAGTACAACGTGAATTCATCAAGTCAGTGCTCATCTTCATCAGACGCATAGTTATCAAAGAACGTGTAGAAGATCTCCAGCTGGCAGTTGAATCTTATCAGACCCGTGTCAACTTCACTCCACCACAGCTTGATCTTCCCGACATCAACCAGCTCTCACAGTTTACACTCATCAGCAAACCATTTGACGTCGTTTACCGCAGTAAACTTCAAAGAAATTGCTTGATGGCGTGCAGAGATCTTCACAAGTTTGGAGATCACACTTTGAAGATGGTTAGGGACGGATTGGCTTACCGGTTGAAGGATATACACCAAAAGATCGGGTCTCCTAAGCGATGGAATTCTCAGGATCGAAGGGATGTGAAGAGGATCAGCACGATGATTGATGAACGGTTGTATAGAAGGGATCAGTTCAGAAGATTGGAAAGCTATGTTGGTGGTCGACCTAGGATTAACATCACCGGCTTTCAACGCCCGATTCACACTCCTGGCGACATCACTGGACTACCTGGTACCCCTTAAACTGCTTCTTTCATTATAAATTTGGATGTATGACTTATTATAAATATGGCTTGTGCACGCATATCAGTGTACAACCCGTTCTTGTAAATAAAGGACCCTGTGGTACGCTTCAGTGCCACAATCCTTATAAAAGGAGCGAAAGCTTCTTACTTTTGAGTAAAACCTATCAAACCTTTCATTTTTCAAGGTTTTGCTCAAAAGAACAAGTACTTCCCCTTATGTTTTTCAAAACCTCAACCGTTTATATCACTTGTTGAGGGGGAGTATTTGAATTAAAACTTTGTTCACAAATTGTTCAAAGTGGTCATCTTCCCGCAACACTCGAAATGGTCATATTTATTCTCAACTTTTCAAAAATAACATTTTATATACCATTTTTGAGGGGGAGAAAATTATGTGATAAGAAATATGTTGTGTAAATGCAAATGAATCTTTGTGCTATAGACTTAACCAACGAATTGACGGTACTTAACTGTTAGTAACTCGAAAAGACTTGTCCAGGACGGGTAATAATTTCAAGCTAGTTCGCTAGTAATGTAAACGTATCTCGCAAAGGACTTGTCCGAGTAGAAAGTACCATTCGAAAAACTCTTGGTAGACATGAACTCTGACGGGTATGACAACCTTTTGAGGCTTGTCTACACCTTCAAGGTAGTTATTAGAGCTAGTTGTCACCTAAAAACTGACAATGTAACTCTTTAATTATGCAACGTAACCGTGTCTCGCGGGGGATTGTCTATCTTGAGTTGATCAATTCATAAAGTGCGCGCTCTTTCCTCACTGTGCAGATTTCCGTAAAAACTCTTAAGCACATGTGGAGGGGGAGTATTTCTACAAAAGATCAAACTCTCACAGTGGTTCAAACATGTTTTTCATTTACAAACCCTTTGAGAGATTTTCTTGAAAATTGGTTTTATGGCAACATAGGTTAGTCATGGAGTTATAAGGTGACTAAGGTTAGGAATAACCGTCCTATGATCCGCCAGAGCCGGAGGGATCTACCCAAGGACATCACAAATAGTTAGTACTTAGAAGTCCTTAGGTACGATTATAAAAAGGAGAAAATGAGAATCGGAGAAAGAAGGAGTTGAAGAATTAAAAAGAAATGCAAAGAAAAGGGTGAAAAGAAATAGCCCTCCAAATTATTCAACTTAAGGCAGACACCGGGTTCAATTCATATGCTACTGGTTGTCACTTAGTGGCACCGGTATTGAAGATTAAAAGTCGTCATGGACCCAGTGGCGCATACACTAAACCTTCTTAGCCACTCAAGTTTCTCTCAACAGAAGCTTGTTTCATTCTCACAGGGAACCCTACGTAAACTATTGGCTTTCTCTTAGAGATCGCTGGTATTGAAAAACGAGACCCTCTCCCTAGTCTCCGCTCAGGAAAACCAAAACGCACTATTGAGTCTAGAGCCACGAGATTCATCAAAAGATCTCTTAGGTACACTTGACATTTCATCACTTGATGTTCACCAATAAGAAAATCAGTGGTACGTTATCGAGTCCTTCACAGATCTTAGCAATCTGTCGAGAACATTTATGAGAGGTTCACATCTGTGATCCTCAATGATTGAATGGAAACTCCTGCCAGGGTCAACATCAAACAGCCCTGACAGCTACTCACTTCGGTAAATCCCTGTGGATTACGCTTAGTGTATCTCAAACGGTCTACAGTCGTGAGGTGATGCTTCG
This sequence comes from Chrysanthemum seticuspe, assembly GCA_019973895.1. Lineage (NCBI taxonomy): Eukaryota > Viridiplantae > Streptophyta > Magnoliopsida > Asterales > Asteraceae > Chrysanthemum > Chrysanthemum seticuspe. The sequence continues at coordinate 45,873,343 of BPTQ01000002.1, forward strand.
GTGTACCTTAGCGACTCATCTGAACTGTAGATGTACTTCGACACATCGCGTTATCTCACTTGTGGGACTCCAGTTCAGGAACGGCCTTTATGAGAATTAGAGTTGTGTTTTCACACTATGCTGTTAACACTCTCGAAGTTCAAACTTGTAAGTGTCGGAATCCGCTTATTACTAACCTTTTTCATGTTTTCCTCTTATGGAAGCTCCGGAGCGGGATGATCATGCAGATTCTTCTCATGCTCACGCCAACATCATTACTAATGGAAGTTCTATCCAAAAGCAACACAACAGTCAGAATGATTCTTCGTCAAATCAAAGAATCTACAAAGTTAAAAGACTTAAAGAACTTCATCAGTACTGAATTCCAACGACAAAGAGCGTGTGAGCATGTTGAAGAATGACGTGGAGACACTGTAGCAGCGAAGCAGACCTGAGGCAGACTTGATGCAGACAACAACATACTATCACTTTCATCACAAAGAACAATGATCAAAGAACAAAGTTAAAGATGACGTCAAAGCATAACTGTTCAGAGAAAACTATCTCTCTACACTGGGGAGATTGTTCGAATCAAGGCATTCATTCTCACAAAAAAGAAGAATGTCAGAAGACGTCAAAGCTACTATCACATCAACGCCTTCACCGTTTTTCATCACCAACACTTGAGGGGGAGATTGTTGGAATCACTCATAAACCTTAATTCAAGTGTTAGTTTCTCATATGTAATAGGTAGCTTATTATGGCCTTTATGTTTGTTTAAGGTCTAGCTTATGTAGAAGGCCCATAAGCTTAGGCCCATGTCCAATAAGGAAAAGGGAAGGAGTGGGAGTGTTGCCCTAGCTCCTTGCCTATAAATAGTCTTGTATAACCCTCACTTGAGGGTTGGTTGTTCAAGTTATTCCTTTCACTCATGCCCTACGCGTAACCGTCTAAGTCTAAACGTGTGTGTGTGTGTTTGGTTTATTGTTCAATCGCCTCTCTATCTCTTTCATTGAAGCTTGTGTTGTAAAACTAGTGACCTAACATAAAATAATACAAGTTGCCACGTAGGATTGTAACCGAGTAATATAAGTTGGATAAAACGTGGTAACCTAATGAACCGGTCACGTTAACATGGGTAACCTAGATGACCAAAATGAAACTATAGTAACTTAGGACAAATTTTTTGGAAACTTTAGTAACTTTTGTGTGCTATAACCCTTTTATAAATATTATAGTAGATAGTATGTTAGTGAATGGTTTGTAAAGAAAATGTAATACGTAAACTAAAACTATACGGGAAATTTGAATTAAGATGAAACTTATTTCCAACTTAACTCCACTTTATAGCATAATGTTAAAACTAAGGGTGAGCATTCCGACCGAACGGACCGGACCGACCGGACCGGTCCGGACCGACCACATTCGGTCCGGTCCGCGGTCTTGGCATTTGGTCTAATTCGGTCCTCGGTCCGGTCCGGTCCGTACCAAAACCGAAGGATTTAGGCTAATTTGGACCGGACCGACCGGACCGGTCTCGGTCTAGGGTTTATGCCGAAGTCGGTTTTCGGTCCGGTCCGGTTTTGAGACCATGCATAGCCCTAGTTAAAACTATGACTTTCTTTTGTGAAAAGACGAGATTGTCCATACTTTAAATGCGAAATATCATTTGTGTCACTAGCTATAAAATAAACTTTTTTTTATGTAAATTACAGAACCATCGTCTTTTGATCTCATGCATATATAAAATTATAAAGGTTTCCATTAAATAAACTATACTAAATAACACATTTTTGAAGCTCTTTCATTTGATGTCCATTTTGTTATGTTTCGTTAAAGTATTTTGTTAAAAAATATCTCTCAAAATATCGTAATATATTTGTAATGGAAGATTTTTCGTTTTGTAACTTAAAAAACAATTAAAAAAAAGTGATATACTGTTTATTAATCACGAAGTATTACAAAATAACGAAAGTAATTAATGTTTTCTTTCTCTTGACAAATTTTCTCTCTTTCATGACATAATTTTTCTCTCCTAACATAATTTATCTATCTTTATTAATAAATATATATTCCAAATACTCATATTCTTCTTTGTTTTATCATATGAATTCATTAAAAAGTTATCATGAATTTATTGTGAAATTTAATTACGGATTTTTTACATTTTTTCTTATATCTAGTTTCATCTCCTTTATACTTTAATGATGATAAATATATATTATGAGACACTTAAACTCATTAGCGATAGCTCAAAATGAAAGCATATGAAGACAACAGTCCAGCACGCTGGGCTCACACGCCAGTGCACTAGACATTGTCTTCACGTGCTTGGTTTTTCAAAGTCGACCTTCTACATCTCCGACAATGTTTGTTCTTTTAGTACATGTTCGTACATAATATTCAAGACTAGACAGAGTGGTCGTGAGTGCTCACTATGAAACGGAAGTTCACACGTCACCCCTACTACCAGCCACAAGTGTCATACGTGATAGGAGGAAAAAAGGGAGGATAGAGGTGACTGGCTCACCTATAGGTTCTCGTGCAATCTTTGTATATTTTATTTGTGTGAAAGGTATTTAATTGTATACATTTGTATAAGACCAACCAGAGTGGGAGGTGAAGGAGGCATGGTGAGGCCTCACCTCACTCTTGAACCCCAAAACACAAACCCTCTCTTGCGAGTGAGCATGGGATAAAAAGGAAGTAAAGGTGAGTGGCTCACCTTTAGGAATCCGTGCAAAGTGTGATATTTTATATATTAAATATTTGGTTTGTGAGTGTGTGTGAGGTATTTAATGGGGTATATTTGTATAAAGTGAGCATTTTAATGAAAAGTGATGAGAATGCGACCAAAACAAGTGAAAGATGAGAGGGAGCGAGGGAAAGTGAGATGAGAGAGAAAGCTGAGGTGACACTGATACAGATGGTGGTGGTCACTCATTTTAGCCTAAAGTAGGTATTTTAATAAAGGGAATTGATACATACACCATATTTTTTTATGCATGTACTACAATTTGTGCATTACAGTTTGTACCGTACAATACTGTCATGCACAAATTAATGTGCATGAATCAAAAGATTTGGTGTGAGTATCACCTTCCTTTAATGAAAGGTGGTAGGTGGAGTGACCACTAGGGTTGAAAAGTAATAGGGTGTGAGCGAAAGTAAGAGAAAAGAAAAAGCTGGGGTGACGCTGATGTGAAAGATGAGTGGTTTGACAACTACTTTTATTCAAAGATAATTTGTAATATCATAAAGCTGCTCATGGTAAGTCGGTCGACCGATACCTAGTAGGTCATCTTTATTGTGAGTAATCGGTCACTGACTCATCGACTTTCACTTATTCTTTTTTCTTTTCTTTTTTTTTTTGTTTGGTTTTAGTCGTCCATGTGATCGATTAGAGGGCACACAAAATGACAAATTCTTCTCATTTTTCATTTAATTTTTGTGACCGTTTGAGATTAAAAAATAATAATAAATAATAAAAATAAAAAATTCTTTTAACTTTGTTTGTGAGATTCATGTTTGGGATTCGAGCACTAGTAGTCAACAAAAAGGGTGAGATGATATAAAAGATTTATGGTGCGTGTATTATTTGAGATGAAGCGAGGGTGTGGCTACGTTAAAGAAGAGAAAAAATAGGGAGTGAATGTGAATATGATTAAGATAGTTAACAAGTTAACATAGATATCTATATCTATATCTATATCTATATTATATATAATAGAAAAACGGTCAAACTTTGAAAAGTAAAAAGTTGAAAGTCAATTGTGTGAGAAATGTATTGTATAATTAATAGTCTTATTAAAACACCCCATTACTTAAAAGTACAATAATTTATTCATATTATACAACCAATTAAAAGCATATATACCATAAAAACAACCAAATTAAACACCATTTACTAAAAAGTATAATAAAATTTTCACAATATACAATTTAAACAAGCTACAACATAATTATAAATATAAAATAATTAAACACACTAATTAATATTATTTTTAAAACACCCTAAAGTAAAAAGTACATATTATTATACACATTATATAAATTAATAAAACACACAAAGCTTCATACAAGCTAACAAGTTGATGGTACACATAGTTTTGAAAATCGGACCGAACCAACGGGTTCAACCGGAAACCGGTGTCGCCACCTGTTCGGCTAACGAATAAAAGCCATCCGAAAACGATAGAGAGGACTCGTTGAAACCGTACAAACTGGTGAATCATGTCTCATCGAGATCTATTTCTCTGGTTAATCATCACAGGGTACCCGCGCGATATAAAGGAAAAACAAAAAAGTAAAAAGTAAAAATTTGAAACTATAAAATACATATCGAAAACCGGGTTGACCCGGGACGCTTCAAACCCGGGTTGACTCTGTTTAATTTGACCCATTTTGACCCAACATGTCGGGTTGACTCGGTTTAAATCAACCCGTTTTTCGACGGGAACGGTTCAACCGGTTGAACCACCCGGGTCAAACTGGGTTTCAAAACATTATGTTTAATCCCCAAATATTCAAACTTTTATTATATTTCATTTAGAACCCATAAATTTTTTTTAACGCAAAACGATCTGTCGCTATATAAATATATTATATTTATAAGTTTTTCTTCAAAAACGATTATAATGTTTTACAATTAAGAGAAAATATGTTCCCGTTAGTGCACATTTAACTTTTGAAAAAGCTAAATACGCCCATTTAAAAAAATATATATGGCTAAATGTGCCCAAATCTATTACAAAATAGCCAAAATTAGCCCATTTTTTATTTATTTTGGGATAATCACATTCATGCTAATTTTTTTACTTGCGTTCTTCTTAACAACGGCACATTAATCCCATCTTTGTTAGTTTTTACGCGACAAGTAACGTGTGTTAGTTTTTATCTCATAGCTGATGTAATGTTTACTTTCATTTTCATTAAATGTTTTTATATGTCGTTTGATAGATATTAAGAATTTTGTCTAGAATTTAGTTAACGTATAGTACAACCGTTTGCACTTGCATTTTCATCGGTTCACGTTCTATTTTAAACGCTACACGAAACACTCATCACAATATCACAAATCATTAATTATCTGACGCTAGAAACCGTTGCCGGTAAACGCGGGTACTCGCCTAGTTTGTTATAGTATGGCTGTGATCCAAATTGCAACATGGGCTGTGTATCAACTTTCAATTTTGGTTAGAATTCAATTTAGTAAAGTGGTTGTTTTGGTTAAATTCAGTTGTTACTCTATTTAAATTATTATGTAATGTTGTTGGTTTTTTTTTGTTTTTTTTTTTTTTAATTAATAAAATTTAGATGGTTAAACAAATTTGAAACAAAGAAAAACAAAGGTCGTTCTTACTGTGGTAAAAAGTCACTTGTAGGTCGCCGGAAAGAGAAAACTAATGTGACAGACAAAATAAAGGTCGTTGTTGGTCATTATTGTGTGCAGCCTACGTGGTTTAGAACTTAAAGAGGTTGTGTTAAAATGTCTAGTCTCTTTTATATAATTTATGGTGTGTTTGGGAGGAAGCTTATTGGGGCTTATGAGACTTAAACTTCAAAAATAAACTGGGCGTATATTATTAGTCTCGTTTGATGTAGAGGCTTATAGTATTAGCCTCGGGCTTTTGAAATTATAAGCGCCAACCCAAAAAATAAGGCTAAACTTTTAGACGGGGCTTCTAATATGTTAAATTACTTAATTACTCACAAAAATATTTAATATATACATATGTTACTTTAATTATAATGTCTTTTTTAGTAATTTTATAATAATAACTAATAAGTTCCAACTTACACTAATTTGTCAAACAAATTTATGAAAATTAAAATTCTAGTTTTGACTTATAATGTAAGCCCCAACTTCAGCTTTATCCCCAGCCCCAGCCCCAAGCCCAGCCTCAACTCATTTTGGCAAACATACCTTTAATGTTTATGATTTTAGACCTTAGAGTAAGGATCAAATGAGAAGTAAAATTAAAATGAGAATGGTGAGAAGAAACGACAACCGCATATTTCAGATGCACCTAAAGAAATAGATGCACCTCCCCTTAAATTTCTCCTCCTTATTTGAAATATGTGACGCAAATTTTTTCTCATTTTTTTTATTTCAATTTCTTTTCTCACTAAATCTTTTCCGTTAGACCTTTTAGCTATGCCACTATTCTACATGATTAAACATGAAATCTTTTTCTTAACTTGACGAAACAAGTATAGAATCTACATAGATTTGCTTGTCAAACTAAAGTTGAACTGTTTTGTTGTAAGAAAAATCAAATTTGGTGTGTCGGTAACTAAAACATCATTAACTTATTCGGAAGAAAAGACAGACATCGACCTTTAACATATTAAATCGAAAAAGTCATTAATATTAATTTGCTTCTGGAATACAACCCTACCATGAAAAGTAATAATCTTGCGAAAATATCTGGAGGGAACTGGGATGCAAAATTCAAACCGAGTCTTGGATTTAAGAGAGAAAACAAATTAAATCTTCCCTATCAAATTATTTGTTCACATTTGTTGTCGACCAATAAAAAAAAAAAAAAAAAAAATTGATTTAGTTTACGTATTACCTTCATTCGAAATTATCACTACAAATTTTGAAAATATCATTAATTGATTAGTTAAGAGTTAAGACTAAAACCGTCATTTTATAAAAAATAATAAAAAAATCAGTAATAATTACGGGAGAAAAGTTATTTTACATACCAAAATTTTCTTTTCATCTCCACCATCCATCTAAAAAGAAATCAATGGCTGAAATTAAAAACGTTTTATTATTTCACTTTTTTTTTTATAATTTAAATATCTCTTAAACCGTTAATCGTTAAGTGAAAATATTTATACCGTCGCGAAGAGCATTTAATTATCTTTCTATAGACCGGCACTTTGATATACTTTCGAAAAAAGAAAAAAAAAATCGTTTTTTCACGTTTTTCGTCTTTTTTTACATTACTTGAAATTTGCATGAAAAAAAATCATATATGATTAAACATTAATTTGAATATCACATATGATATTAATAGGGCTGTAAACGAACCGGACAAATACGAACGGAGCCTTGTTCATGTTCGTTCATTTAATTTTAACCGGACAAATAAACGAACACAAACGCTTAAACGGACGAATTTTCTTGTTCATGTTCGTTTATTAAGAAAATGAGTTGTTCATGTTCGTTTATATATGTTCATTAAGACACTAAATGAACGCTAAACGGACATAAACGATCGAACATAAATAAGCATAGACAAATAAACATAAACTTTATTAAATTATGCATCTAATATTGTTTTATAAGTGTTGCTTTGTTAAAAAAAACTAATTTTAAAATTATACAATTAAAAGATATGATATACGAACATAAATAAATAAATAAACATAAACGAACGCATAATCGGACGTTCACGAACATAAATGAACGGACGAGACTTTTGTTCATGTTCGTTCATTTAACTAAACGAACGTAACATATTGTTCATGTTCGTTCCTTTAATAAATAAACGAACATAAAAGAACTTTTTACCGAACAGTTCATGAAATGTTCAATGAACGTTCAGTTCGTTTACAGCCCTAGATATTAATGTTAAATCATATATGATATGTGATATCACATGTGATATTACATATCATATATAGGGATGGCAAAAAAACCCGAACCCGATGGGGAAACCCGAAACCCGAACTTATTGGGGCGGGGCGGGGCATGCTTATCGGGTTTTGGGGCCTTAACGGGGATTCTTATCGGGTTTGGGGCGGGGACGGGGCACGCTATCCCCGCCCCGCCCCGAAACATATACATATACATATACATATATCTATATACCTTAAATATTACGCTAGTATTTATGTACTAAATATAATTCTCTAATTTTTGTTAATTTTTATCTTTGTAAAAGTTGATGTTGAGAATTATGGTCTGAATATGTTTGTTTAATCTGATTGTGATATCTGAGTTGTTCTTTATTGTGTTTATTCAGTTTTATATGCTGGAGAGTGGTTCAGGGTTAGATATTGAAGATTTATTTCTGAAGGGACTGGAAGTGTAAAAGGTTTTGGCTTGGATTATACTTTGGATGAGTTCTATCAAGTTTAAAGGATGAAGGGCCTTTGTGTAATATTGAAGGCTATATAATGAGAAGACTTGTGCCTTCTCTCATTATCTCAGTTGTTATCTCTCTCTACAAAAATACGATATCTGAATACACTTTCTCTCTCTAAAATAAAACCCTAATTGGTGTTTTGATTCTCTTGATCAAAATACTTTGTTACTCAGTTGTTGTGATTTGTTGTTATTTGATTGAGATCAAATACTAGTTATTGTTTCATTCTATTTGAGAATAGAAGATCTGGTTTTGTAATATTGATTCAGAAGTAATAAAGGATTTTGTTATCATTAGAATATGTTTTTCTTCATGGTATCATAGCCAGGTTGCTCTGAATATCGTTTTTGAAAATTAGGGTTTCTTGATAAAATTGGGTTTTTTTTTAAAATTGATTGGTTCTTGGTCAATTAACTTGTGTTAATTGATAGATCTTGTGGTGAATTTGATTAATCTTGAAGTTTTCTGGAAAACCCCTAATTTCTGAAAAATTAGGGTTTGGTATTTTTTGGGGCTTTTGTGATTAAAGGCTTCTGTAATCGATTAAGATTGGTTAATCGATAAGATCTGGTGTTTGGTAAAGATTGGAAGTGGTTCTGGTGGTTTTCCATAATTCTAAAAATTAGGGTTTGTTGGTTCTTGGATCTTGGTACTGGGTTCTTGCTATATATCTGCTATATCTCTAGACTAACTGAATCTAGTGTATAGTAGGTTTGATTTCCGCTGCTGATTATTATTGCGTGATCTGTAACACCTCTCACACTCTCTCTTTAATTTCTGTTCTTATTTTTTTCTGTCTAGATTGCCGGAGGATAGGATTTGGGATTATTGGAAGTTGTGATTGGTTGTGATTGAGATTTTTTGTGTTTTTTTTCTTTTGATATTGTTTCTGTTCTTGTGTGCCTGTGTGCGCCCTTGACCTACCACTTTAGTGGCAAGGAAAGCCTGGGAACTACTTTCTCTACCTTTCTTGTATGCTTGATTATCTGTTCTTGAATCATGTCTGTTCATAATTATGTTCATGGTTATACTGATGATGAGTATGAACCTGATAACCCTGCCACTTTAATAAGTAAATTGGATTTGAGTCATCCTTTACATTTACACCCAAATGATTCAGCTTCTTTGACTGTGGTTTCAATAAAACTAAAAGGAACTGAGAATTATAATGTCTGGTCTTGTGCTATGATGTTAGCATTAGAAGGAAAAAATAAAACTGGATTTATTGATGGCACTTGAAGAAGGTCTAATACTGATGAAGTTTTGGGAAGACAATGGGACAGGGTTAATGCTATTGTGTTGGGATGGACTCTAAATTCCATCTCTGAAGAATTGTTTCTTCGTCAAATTTTTTCCAAAAGTGCTTCTAGTGTCTGGAATGAGTTGAAAGATACTTTTGACAGGGTTGATGGTTCAGTTACTTTTAATCTGCATCATAAACTTAATTCCTTAACTCAGAATGGCACTACTATTTCTGAATATTTTAATAAGCTAAGTACTTTGTGGAAACAATTTGATGCTATGGTTCAATTACCTAGATGCACTTGTCATGCTGCTGATGATTTTAAAAAGCATAACCAACTTATGAAACTAATGCAATTTTTAATGGGTCTGGATGATACTTACATGCAAATAAGGAGTAATATTCTTTCTAGAGATCCTTTGCCTGATGTTAAATGTGCTTATGCTATTATCAGTAGTGAAGAGAATCATAGAAATGTTGTGTCTGGTAGTTCTAGTAGAAATCATAATTCTGCTTTTGCTACTAGAGTTGTGAATCAAGTTAATAATCAAACTAGTCAGAATGCTAGACCTATTAATCAGAATACTCAGGCTAATCCTCCTATTGCTAATTTTAATAAAGTATCTGATAATAGAAGAAACACTGGTTCTGCTCTTGTTTGTGATCACTGTGGTTTTAATGGACATACTCGGGACAAATGTTTTAAATTGATTGGGTATCCTCCAAATTTTGGAAAAAAAGGTAACAATAACAGACCTCAGACTTCTCAAAAAAGATTTTCTAATAACAACTCTGTGGGGTCTAGTTCATCTTCTGGCTTTACAGATGAACAACTTTCTACTTTTATCTCTCTCATCAAAGACAACTCTATTAAAGAGAATAGTGTGCATGTCAATATGGCATGTACTTATTTTAATACTAGTAAGGTTTTTAATCAAAATTTTCACAAGTTCTTTTCCACAAATACCAATTTGAAATCCAAACTTAGTTCTGATGGAAAGATTGTGGATTCTGGTGCTAATCAGCATATGACACATTCTGACAGGGACTTGGTAAATGTTTTTGATATTTCTCATCTTCAAATAAAAGTTGGTCATCCAAATAGAACTGAAGCTTTGATTACTAAAATTGGGAATCTTAAGCTGGCTGATTCTTTAATTTTATATGATGTTCTGGTTATTCCAGAATATTGTGTTACTTTAATTTATGTTCATAAATTGGCCAAATATAATAAAATTGCAGTTGCCTTTGATGAGAACAAATGTTATTTCTTGAATCAGGATTTGAATCTGGGAAATGTTCTGGGGACTGGTATCAGTGTGGTGGTTTATATTATTTCAATTCTGGAGGTACCTCTTTTCAAAGTAATAACTCTCTTTCTTATTATGACTGGCACTGCAGGCTTGGTTACCCTGCAGACCCTGTTCTAAATGTTTTAAAAACTGATTTGAAGTTTACTTCAAAGGATCAAAACTTATTTTGTGAAACTTGTCAAAGAGCTAAACAAACTAGAGAACATTTTCCTTTAAGTGATCATACTTCTACTGTTTTAGGTGAACTTGTTCATTTAGATCTATGGGGGCCTTATAAGGTTGCTAGTAAGGAAGGTTACAAGTATTTTTTGACTATTGTGGATGATTACACTAGGGCTGTATGGGTATACTTACTAAAAACTAAGGATGAAACTATTCATTATATCACTATCTTTTATAACATGATTGAAACTCAGTTTGATAGAAAAATTAAGAATTTTAGAAGTGATAATGGTACTGAATTTGTTAATCATTCTTTTTCAAAGTTATGTGAAGAAAAAGGTATTACCCATCAGACTTCTTGTGCATACACTCCACAGCAAAATGGTATTGCTGAAAGGAAACATAGGCATCTTTTGAATGTTGCTAGATCCCTTATGTTTCAAGGGGGAAATCCACTTATGTTTTGGACTGAGTGTATTCTTACTGCTACTTTTCTTATTAACAGATTGCCTTCTTCTGTGCTTAATGGAAAATCTCTTTTTGAGATGATATATAACAAAAAACCTACTCTCTGCAATTTAAGAATGTTTGGTTGTTTGTTCTTTGCTACTATTGTTAATAATCATGATAAACTTGGTAGTAGATCTGAGAAATGTGTTATGATGGGGTATTCTAATTCTAAAAAAGGATATAGGTTATATAGTCTTGATAAGCATCAGTTCATCTTTTCTAGAGATGTTAAATTTTTTGAGTCTATTTTTCCTTTTAAAGACTTAACTGCTGATAAGAACAATTCTACTTCTGAAAATGTTTTTCAAGACTTAAATCAGTTGAACTTTTTTGATAATGAAACCCCTGAACTACCCAATGATGAAGAGAGAGTATACCCTAATCTGAATAGTGACATTGAGTCACCAAGTGAAGGTAGCTACTCTCCTCCATCTGGTAGAGACCATGTCACTGATCATAACAGTGACAACAGTGTTTTTGCTGATGGGATGAGATGGTAACTACACTTGAAGATAATATTAATTCTGAGGGTAATCTGAACCTTGATTCAAATTATCCAGTTCAGGCAAAAGTACCTTTGAGAAGGTCTTCTAGACCTTCTGTTTTTCCTAGAAATTATAATGATTTTGTGGTTGAATCTATAGTTAAGTATGGAATTGAAAAGTTTGTGAATTATTCTAAACTTAACTCTAGAAACTATTGTTTTATTGTTCAGTTGAACAAAAATCATGAACCAATAAATTATTTTGAAGTTGTTAAATCTATCTATTGGACTGATGCTATGAATAATGAGATTGAGGCTTTATATAGAAATGATACTTTTGAAGTCACTGTTTTACCTCCTGGTAGAAAAGCTATTGGAAGTAAATGGGTGTTCAAAATTAAGTATAAGTCTGATGGAGAAATAGATAGATATAAAGCTAGAGTTGTTGCTAAAGGGTATAATCAAAAGGAAGGTATTGATTATGAGGAAACTTTCTCTCCTGTTGTTAAAATGGTCATTGTTAGATGCTTACTTAATATTGTTGTTCAGAATAATTGGCCTATTTTTCAACTTGATGTTAATAATGCTTTTTTATATGGTGATCTTGAGGAGACTGTTTATATGAAGTTACCTGAGGGATTCTTTCCTGAAGGTGATAATAGAGTATGCAGACTTAAAAAGTCTTTGTATGGTTTAAAACAAGCTCCTAGGCAATGGAATGCTAAACTTACATCTTCTCTTATTGAAAATGGCTTTGTTCAAAGTAAAAGTGATTATTCTTTATATACAAAGTCTAAAGATGATGTGTTTATTGCATTGCTTGTCTGTCACACCCCCAAATTACATGCTTTGCAGCGGAATGGAATTCCTGGGGGATGACTGTCATAGCACCACAATCACAGTTATATTGAACGACCTAAAGTGTCGTTTGAAAAGAACATCGTATGATATATTAAAAACATTCAGAGTTACAAAGATAGGTCCCAAATGAAAATCAACATGTGCGGAAAATAAGATTGGTACGAGTCAAACGATGTTTTAAAAATTTATAAATCCATGTGTGACGCGTCGTCACCGCGACTCTATGATAAGTCCTCATGCATGCCATGAAGTGAATGCCTTAGTTACCTGAAAATACATTGCTAAAAGTGTCAACACAAAGGTTGAGTGAGTTCATAGAGTTTATGTAAATGTTTTATACGACCAACGCAAGTATAAGTTATGTATGACAAATATATCACAAAAATAATACAATTGCTATAAGCACATGACACCGAAGCTGGACTGATGTTCGCCCCAACAGAGTGTATTGCCAAACAACTCAATAATGATAAAAATGAAATGCATCCGTTGACCAGTTGGGACCACCAACACGGATGGAGGAGTCACCCTCAATAGATCTATCCACTCACCCTCGCTTCTTCCGAAATTAACGGTTCATGATTATGAAATGGGGACATTCAATTGGCAATGAAGTAATGATAAGGTTTTAAAAGGTACCATTTTGAGGGGTCGTTTAAGTCCTTATTTGATCACTTTTGTATCCGTTATTGCTTAATATCGTTCCTTTTCACTTTTTAGGTCTCGTGAAGGCAAAATGCTGGAATGGCACTTATTTGGACGAAAAGGCTCGAATATATGAAGAAAATGGCCAAAGTCAGAATCGAGACACTCACAGCTGCTGAAATTAGAGGGTGACGGCGTCAGGTGCTATTGGCGACGCCGTCCCAAAAATGTTGTGACGGGCCAGAACCCAAAACTCGTATTTACAAGCGACGACGTCCAGTTGTAAAAGAGTAGGCCGTCGCTACTCAGACGGCCTAGATGCAATCCAGACGACATCACAAGCTGAAGAGGACGGCGTCACAGACACAAGGTGACGCCGTCGCAAGGTTAACGTGGCCAAGACGAAACCCTAATGACGGCGACACGACGGCGTCACTAAACATAAGGTGACGCCGTCGCAATTGTAATCTTATATATAGAATCTGAATTTTTCAGTCTTGTGTGGAGAGTCTTTTGGAGTAAAAACCTAAAACCGAACCTAAGGTGTCTTGTACAGTATTTTTGGGTTTTAAACCCTATCTTACATCAAGATAAGTCTTTGCTTCATTAATTCAATTATGTCTTTGATTATTTGTGTGTATGCTTGCATGTTCTCCATGTCCGGCTAATTTATTTGTGTGTTTGCTTAGGAAGTATGAAACTTAATTATTGAATATTGATTGGTTGTTTTCTTATCTTGGTTGATATATGATCTAGTAATGCGATAGGTCATTCGTTGTGTACTTAATGCTTGATTCATCTTTGTGAACCTTAGAATATAATTACCTGAGTAGTTGTAGGCTAAACCATCCAAAGAGCGCCTTAGAGTAGGAGTTTATCATCCCTAGTGGGTTTGTAGACAAGACCCTTTGGTAAGTTCAAAGAGTTAGGGAGAAACGCATACCCTACAACTTTAGACACACAACGCAACTAAGAATAAGACGTGACAACTCAACCATCAATAGGAGATAATTAAGGAGTAATACAACCTAAGTAAACACATCTTTAAACTATCATACGAGCACACATTAATTAGACATAGACTCCCACAACCTTAGTTTAGATAATTAGATAATAGTAGAGTAATCGGTAGAAATACCAACCCCCCAAATCCAATACCCGAGATTCGTACCTTTTCATTTTCTAAAAAAACATAAACAAAGATAAAAAAATAATCTTCCTCAACCTTAACCTTAGCGTAGTAACTCCTTACTAGCATTCCTATTCCCCTAGAGAACGATATCAATACCCGTGGCTTACCCTAATTACTACACTACAATGATTAGGTTCACTGCCTAGGGTGTTATAAAACTTGCTCGAAGAAAAGGAAGTTTCCTTGACCCCGAACGACGCGTGTAGCGTTATCAAGTTTTTGGCGCCGCTGCCGGGGAATAGAATAGCTAGTTAGTAGTCCACCTCGTTTAGGTTCCTTTGCTTGATTCCTATCAAGTAAACTTTTTTCTCATTTTTAACTTTCTCTTAGTCTATCCCCCTTCTTCGTGACCTTTGTTCGTAACCCCATCACTTTTCATCATGGAAGGTGACAACCCACTACCATTCATCAACCCACCACCAAACGACCCGCCAAGAGCCCGTACTCTTGGTGAATACTCGAGACCAAGCCACCTAGGCTATAGGAACACCATTGAGCTTCCCGACCAAGCCCAAACTACGGCCCTGCGATCCGACACCATCCGGTTGGTGCAAAACGGATGTGCATTCCATGGACTTCGTTCCGAAGATCCAAATCAGCATCTGAGGGATTTCCTCAAAATCGTCGATTCCATCGACCTTGATGCTACTACTCGGGAGACCACGCGCCTGCGTCTCTTCCAATTCTCTCTGCGGGACCAAGCTAGTAATTGGCTTGAGCGACTTCCCGCCGGCTCCATCTCAAGTTGGGATGATCTTACTTCTCGCTTCCTTGCTCAATTTTTCCCACCAGGGAGAACCACTAAGCTTAGGAATGACATCTTGATGTTCCAACAACGTCAAGGTGAATCTCTCTACGAAGCATGGACCCGATTCAAGGACTTACTTCATAAAGTCCCTCATCACGGCATTGATCTTTGGCTCCAAGTCCAAATCTTTTATGATCATGTCAACTTCCCCACTAAGCGATCCATTGACCAAGCGGCCGGTGGAAAACTTAGTGAACTCACCGCGGAAGAATCATGGGAAATAATAGAGGACCTCGCCCTCTATGACAACGAAATTTGGGATGACCCCCGTGAGCTGCCCAAAACCGTTAAGGCAATCTCCTTACCTCCTCCCGACCGTCGGATGATCGAACTTGAAGATCAAGTTAGATTCCTCATGAGTTCCTACAAAAATCCTAAGTCCTCACGACAAGTGAATCAAATCACTCTACCTTGTGAGTTATGCAGTGGTCCCCATGACACTCGTGATTGCACAAGGCTCTCCGAACAAGCTTTTGCGGACTACGCCTCCATACGTACCGACGGAGCGGGAGATAAGTGGTACACTTTCAAACCCGAACAAAACAACTTAGGAAACTCATACAACCCCTCATGGAGAAATCACCCTAACCTTAAGTGGAACCAAAACTCAAGCACACCTCAAAGCTCATCTAGTTCGCCTACTTTCAATTCTTCTAATACCGGGAACCCCCTAATCTTGAGGCAATTGCATCTAGATTTTTGTCATCCCAAGAATCTCGATTGAATAAGCTTGAACCCGATTTTAAGCAAAAACAAAGCGAGATGACAACCAAGCTTGATGCCCTCTTAAAAGCCTTCAATGAGCGGGAAGTGGGAGCACTCCCAAGTGATACCATAAAGAACCCAAAAGTGAATTCGATTGCATCGACTTCATGTTCAAGTTCACCATGGGAGAGTGCACATCCATGCCCCTCTCACCCAACGGTTCACTCGGTAAATGCTATCAAAAAGGGTTTCAAGCCATCCAAGAAGTACCAAGGCCCGGCACCTTTTGTCGAGCCTACTCTTGAGAAACCCGTCAGCCAAGAATCCAAACCTAGTTTAGAGGAGGAGTACAAGGAACTCCATCAAGAAAAACCGATTCTTGAAGTCTTAGCTCATGCACCTTATTATAATGCTTTAAAAGAAAAATATGAGTTAGAACTTAGGCTTGGAAAACATGGGTCCGCCTTTGTGCGAAACAACTTACCTAAGAAGCTAGACGATCCCGGGCTATTTACTCTTCCGTGTAGACTTGGAACTTCCAAACCACTCGATGCTCTAGCCGATTTAGGATCATGCATCAATCTTGTTCCGTTGTCCCTCCATAGAAGCCTTAACTTAGGTAAAATTGAACCAACGGAAACCATCTTAGGTCTAGCAGACGGTAGTATAGCACGTCCGGTAGGAATAATAAAGGACATGGTAGTACATGTAGGAGAGTTGACTCTTTTGGCCGACTTTCATGTGCTAGACATGAATAAGGACCCGACATGCCCATTACTAGTTGGAAGAGGATTTTTAGCTACCGCTAGTGCCATCATCGATTGTAAGATGTCCAAAATAGTGGTAGGGGAGGGGAGTGCTAGATCCGTTTACGATGTTAAAAAGCATACATACTACAAGGATGAGGAAATCCCACAAGAGATAGGGTTGGATAGAGAGCCTTCTAGATATGGACCTTGGATTGATAAGAACATCATAGGCCCCCAAAGACCTTTTTACCTAGATAAAGCCTTTGCTAGTGCAGCAACTTTCCAAGAACAAGAATTGGCTAGGGACAAAGAAGTGAACCCGTTCGAGGACGCCTTAGTATTTAGGAAGATGACCGAGTTCCTAGGAAGCTTGCCCGTTAACCTTGTCATGAATAAGTGGATAGTTGAGAAATCTGAACACAAGTGGGATTGGAATAGACCGCCTAGTGATGGTAATGGAAGGTGGCACATTAGGATACAAATCTATGATCCCGATGGTGAGATGTTTGAAAAGGCATATTTAACCGAACGTACTACTAGGAACTTGAATGATAAGTTTGATCCTTACGACATTGTTGAGGATAGACTTACGTATATCGGTACGTAGAAGCACGACTAAGAGTCTAGCTACAAGACTCTTTAATAAAGAAAAGCGCTTCGTGGGAGGCAACCCATGTTTAATTGTTTGCTTGTTAGTGTCATATATCTTTTATTAATTGTTTATCCTCATGTTTGAATTTGTAAAAATGCTTTATTTTATTTTTAACTTCGTCTTAATTGCATATAAAGGTATTTTACATAAAGGATAAGTGTAGGGAGGATTACACACGTTTTCAAAAGAAACGTAAACATGAG
Source organism: Chrysanthemum seticuspe (assembly GCA_019973895.1). Classification (NCBI taxonomy): domain Eukaryota; kingdom Viridiplantae; phylum Streptophyta; class Magnoliopsida; order Asterales; family Asteraceae; genus Chrysanthemum; species Chrysanthemum seticuspe. The sequence continues at coordinate 45,890,954 of BPTQ01000002.1, forward strand.
AATAACAATTAACTAAAAGATAATTATGTTTGTTTGTTCGAGTCAAATGCTTGTATCGAGTCATAATGGATGTTTTGCAGAAATTTTTCCAGATTCTAAAGATGTAAATTTTCCAGAATTTTTTCCAGAAAATCGCAGACCAGTTTTTGTCAGGATAACCTGACGGCGTCAGGATTGCAACCTGACGGCGTCAGGAAGGAGTAAAAACATCAGATTACTTTTTCTCGTTTTCTGAGCTACTTATAAATTTTTGGAATTTTCCAGGTCTTAATTTTCTTAGAAATTCTGTAAACATCCATTCCACAAGCATTATATCCTAGTTTAAATCGAGTCTTATATATATTATTACCGCCGATTTTACGCGAAGGTTTCGTTTGTTTTCTTCAAGTGTGCAGGTTTAGTTTGTCAAGAAGAAGTTACATAAGATTGGAAGGAGCTTTTTACGCAATAATTCTTCTTGAAAAGAATTTAACCACCACTTTACACGGATCCTACCGAGCTAATCAGGGGAGTACTAGTTTCTTTCGTTTTTAATTACCTTCTTTTATCATAACTTTGATACTTTCGGGGAACATTGGGGACAATGTTCAGTTTAAGTGTAGGGAGGGAAAATAAAACGGGAACTCTGAAACTATGCTTATCCTTGATTATTTGCTTTGTCCAATTGCACTTTTGTAATAAACCATGAGAAAATGTCGGTTAGGGTAACTTTGGCACCAAATTTAAATTTTTTTATGACATATAGGAGTGGGCCATTAGTCTTAACAAAAGCGTCTCATGGATAGGAAGTTGCATGACTAGCACAAAAACCCTTTACCACCCAAATTCCATCAAAATGTGAGGATCGCCCTTAGATTAGTAGGAATTAAAGCATTCATCTTTAATGCTTAGAGTGTGAACCGGTAGTATATTAGATTCTAGAACTTGTTTTATGATGCATTCCGAGATCGCAAGTGAGGCTACACTTGTGTAGTTAGGAATAACTAAATGATAAGAGGCATTAGGATAACCCTTGTTTGATACCTGTAATATAATTACTTCTTCCACATCGGTTGAGTAATTCCCCCACACCCTTTGCGTTGTACTCATTTTTAGTACACGATACCCCTAGTTAACCCCTCAGAGCCTATCCTTTTCGCGGTTCTCGTGATGTTTCGGTTTTTCCGGAATATCAATGAAGAGCATTGTTTACACCCCACCCCCAAATATACACCCAAATCGCCTTAGCCTACCCCTTATGCACTCACTTTTAGTGCAAATGTTTGTTATCACCCTAAACCCTTAGTTCAATTATCTAGTTGCTTGCATAAGTTGCTAAGTCGAGTCATATCCTTTGTATACAGTTTTGGGACGATTGGGATTCATGGGAAAAGTTAAAGTTTATGAAATGACGGGAAGGGAACGTAAAAAATTCAAATTCCCTTTGTTCGCATAATAATGTACCCCAAGTGTTTTGATCTTTTCAAATCGGGTCAAATTAGTGTTAGAGTAATAAAAACTCAAGTGTAGGGATGTGCCTATAAATCCCTAGTATTTTGATGTTATCGAAGAGGATGGTAGAGTAAAAGTGTATGAAAAAAAAAATCGAAAAAAAAATATAGAAAAAGAGAAAAGAAAAAAATAGAGTATTAAAAAAAAAAAAAAAAAAAAAAAAAAACGGGCTACCATCCTACATCTATCTTTAAATTTATGTTCATTTATTTCAGTTATGTAGAGTTTAGAGTGTCGAGTCTTGGCTTAGCAACGCCATTCTTCATATGCAGTTAACATAGAGATTTTTGACTTGCCACCACTATATAGCCTATCCCACCAAACCCTTATTTCCCTACCGTAAGCCTAACATTACAACCCTTTAAAGACCTCTTTGATAGTCTTTCCTAGGTGCTTACGCCAAAGCGATGGAGGTTTGATCTATTCTCAAGCCTATGGTAATCTATGTACTAGGACCGGTTAATGAGTGTTTATCTTCCATTTCCTATTTGTTATATTTCATATATACACCCGAGAGAGATGTGAGTATCCAAACACCCCATGTGAGGTGCTAGTATGTAATTTCCGTGCTTGTTATGACTTTTGCGGGGCTTATATGTGTTGTGGACCGTTTTGAATTAATGCTTCATGACCCCTAACTTATAAATTAATTGGCTAAATGCACATTTGCTTGAGGACAAGCAAATAACAAGTGTAGGGATATCTGATAAGGTTTTAAAAGGTACCATTTTGAGGGGTCGTTTAAGTCCTTATTTGATCACTTTTGTATCCGTTATTGCTTAATATCGTTCCTTTTCACTTTTTAGGTCTCGTGAAGGCAAAATGCTGGAATGGCACTTATTTGGACGAAAAGGCGCGAATATATGAAGAAAATGGCCAAAGTCAGAATCGAGACACTCACAGCTGCTGAAATTAGAGGGTGATGGCGTCAGGTGCTATTGGCGACGCCGTCCCAAAAATGTTGTGACGGGCCAGAACCCAAAACTCGTATTTACAAGCGACGACGTCCAGTTGTAAAAGAGTAGGCCGTCGCTACTCAGACGGCCTAGATGCAATCCAGACGACGTCAGAAGCTGAAGAGGACGGCGTCACAGACACAAGGTGACGCCGTCGCAAGGTTAACGTGGCCAAGACGAAACCCTAATGACGGCGACACGACGGCGTCACTAAACATAAGGTGACGCCGTCGCAATTGTAATCTTATATATAGAATCCGAATTTTGCAGTCTTGTGTGGAGAGTCTTTTGGAGTAAAAACCTAAAACCGAACCTAAGGTGTCTTGTACAGTATTTTAGGGTTTTAAAACCTATCTTACATCAAGATAAGTCTTTGCTTCATTAATTCAATTATGTCTTTGATTATTTGTGTGTATGCTTGCATGTTCTCCATGTCCGGCTAATTTATTTGTGTGTTTGCTTAGGAAGTATGAAACTTAATTATTGAATATTGATTGGTTGTTTTCTTATCTTGGTTGATATGTGATCTAGTAATGCGATAGGTCATTCGTTGTGTACTTAATGCTTGATTCATCTTTGTGAACCTTAGAATATAATTACCTGAGTAGTTGTAGGCTAAACCATCCAAAGAGCGCCTTAGAGTAGGAGTTTATTATCCCTAGTGGGTTTGTAGACAAGACCCTTTGGTAAGTTCAAAGAGTTAGGGAGAAACGCATACCCTACAACTTTAGACACACAACGCAACTAAGAATAAGACGTGACAACTCAACCATCAATAGGAGATAATTAAGGAGTAATACAACCTAAGTAAACACATTTTTAAACTATCATACGAGCACACATTAATTAGACATAGACTCCCACAACCTTAGTTTAGATAATTAGATAATAGTAGAGTAATCGGTAGAAATACCAACCCCCCAAATCCAATACCCGAGATTCGTACCTTTTCATTTTCTAAAAAAACATAAAAAAAGATAAAAAATAATCTTCCTCAACCTTAACCTTAGCGTAGTAACTCCTTACTAGCATTCCTATTCCCCTAGAGAACGATATCAATACCCGTGGCTTACCCTAATTACTACACTACAACAATTAGGTTCACTGCCTAGGGTGTTATAAAACTTGCTCGAAGAAAAGGAAGTTTCCTTGACCCCGAACGACGCGTGTAGCATTATCAAGTAACTTAAGTAATGTAAATGAATTTGAATATACTTGGGCTCGTATAAAAAAAATGATGTGCAATGTATTCTCCCCCGTAGGTTTGAAATAAAGTAAAAACTTGAATAAAACGGGGCTATGAAAACTCACCTGGTGCAATGTTTATGATGATATAATGGCAATACTGAAATGAGGCGCAACCTCTGACCGTGACCTATTATGAATGATATGTTCTAATGTAAATCATGAAGCAATGTCGTGCATGCAAACTCATATGAAATCCATACCACTTGTACATTTGAAAATAATGTTTATCGTCGAAATATATTGTTTATGACATCTCGTCATATTATAAAATACTTTACAAGTATTTACGTTGAAACAACCTTCTACGATAGTCGTTTAGTGATTTATCAAGAATTTATAGCTTTTCGTCGCAAAGTGATATACTGTGATAATTTGTGAAAGTGACTAAATGACCTCGAAAAGCTAGTCGTAAAATAGTGAATATCGAGTGTTAGGAAACAAACTCAATGGTTTTGGAAAGCTTGTAGCATTATCTAAAAGTCTTAGCTTTTAAAATTTCATCATAGAGGTCTCGATCATGGAGAAAAAAATAGGTGAAGTAGGGTACTTGTACCCAAAATATTGTTTAAGGGTGATTTTCGGCAAAGTTTGAATGACCGTATTTTACTCGTTACAACTCCGTTTGACGAACGGTTGGACATTTTGGAAAATAGGCTAGGTGAACTTAGTTTTACTAGAAGACATTGTTTTATAAAAAGTAGTCCATCGATGTTAAAAACGACCCTCAACATGGTCATTCGCGGCCGATATGTTTGTCTATTAGAAAATATATTAGTTATGCTTATATAAAATAGTTACGGCAACTTGTTTAAAATGTGAATAACTTAGTCGTTATAAGTCCGTTTTCTACGTTCTTTATATCCACGGTTTCGTATTAACATATACTAATATATTTTTGATAAATCGACTCATTTAATAATGCTTAAGACTCATTTTTGACCCTTACAAAATCTGGACAGCATGCTGTTTTCCGGAAAAATATAGTTTTCGTCGTTAAACTTGAAAATAGCATAACTTCTTCGTTATTACTCCGTTTTAACCCGTTCAAGCGGCCACGTTTTCGTTTTAAAGTATATTTTCTGAATATCTAGCCCAAATATTTTTATCAACTGTCGAAATTTCCAGAATTAACAAAAATGATCAGACCCCTTTATATAGTTGTCGAAATGGATTTTTCTCGCGTAAAACTTATTCTAACCACTTCAAATCAACGCCAAAGCTATTCTAAACCTACCATACAACTTCTTAGGGTGTCATGGGTTCCTAGACATCATCAAAAATGATATGTTACAAGGGATTATTATTTGGATAATTAAAACTCATTATATGTACTAAAAACCAATAAAAGTGGTATGGATCATGGAATTCATGCATGTTTTTCTAGAAGAAACATAAAAATACATCAAGTAAGAGTATGAAAGATTATGAAATGCTTACTAGTATCATGATGAGGTTTATTGAACAAGGTTTTTCTAATTACTCCTAGGTTTTTATTTCAAAACCTAATTAGAAGTATTCTAGTGTTTGAAATTCACTTGTAGCTTGAAAAATCTTATGATTTCCTCTTGGTTCTTTCCTTGGCCGATCCACATGAGTAAGATGAGAGGTTTGTGTTTACTTCACCTTCAAATGTGTGTGTTCTATGTGTTTTTAATTAAGTATATAAAATATATTTTGTAAATATCTATCTAATTTGAGGAGGTGTACATGTAAGAAGTAAATATCAATTTGATCACTAATGGTGACTCATGTGGAATAAAGGTGGCCGGTTTTGGTGCTTAGGAGGGGGGTTGAATGTGTTTTAATATTTAAGTGTATTATTTGTTGTGTATAATATGTAATTTGTAGGTATAATTAGGTATTAATTGTAGCGTTAACTAAAAATAGATTTTCACGGGACAAAATAAAATATACTAAAGTCATAAAAATTATAAAAATACATTTCTCAGAAGTATTGAGTGAATAAATATTTATCGTGTTGAATTTACGAAAACCGTCGTAAATATATATATATATATAACAATTTATATACAAATAAATTGAAAACATCGGGTAAACTAATAATATAATTTTTATAGTCTTAAAATGAGTATAAAAATATATTAGGATTATTTTTGGAAGTGTCGGATCAATATTGAAAATAAATGTTTACGCAATAGCGTTTATTTAATAGGAAAATAAACGTTTAATTGAAAAATGCAAATCCATGCATGAACCGATATGAAATGATGTTACTAATGATATGTAGACTAATCCTAGTCTATATGAAATGTCCCAAATGATTTTCCATGAATACGCAGCTTAACCCTCCAGGTTACGCGTATTTGATACTCGTAAACCTAGTTTATGAAAAATGATGAATAGTGACTCATGAATAGTGATTTTCTTCCGAAATAAATAGTGTTTCGTGAATAGCAAAATTTTGAAATACCCTTTCAAAATATCAAATCGACTTCGAAAACGATGAATAGTAACCGATGAATAGTAAATTCCCGAGATGAATAGTGAAATTTTCAAATTTTGTAAAATGACCTGAAATTACGAGTTGTCACATTCGCCCATCCAAAAAGGAATTCAATCCCTGAATTCAGTCCATGTTAGGTTCTACGATATTACTTGTGAAAAGGTGAGGATATTTGAGTCGCGTTGGGTCGTCCAATATTTTCTGAATCGTACCACGCCTTTCCAAGACGGGACTTTGAACATAAATCTGTTGCCAACTTGAAATTCTAATGGTTTGCGACTTATGGAACATACTTCCAATATTTTGCGTCGTATATCGACGTAGCTTATCTAGCTATATGTTGTTACTTGTAACTGATTCTTGATTTGTACAATTTCTTTGTTGTTTCATGAATAAATCATTGTCTAGTGAGTTGGACTTTCCTGATTTTGGCCAGTGAATAAGTGATTGACACCTCAACCATAGAGTGCCTCAATTGGTGCAGTCAATATGTTCGTGTGCTAAATGTTGTTGTAAAGCAACTTGTTCGATGAAGAATGATTTGCCTAATCATTTCTAGAATATCACACATGCCTTGAGTATATCTTGTAATGTTTGAATTATTCTCTCGCTCTGACCATTGAGCTGAGGGTAATAGGTGGTAATCATGCCCTAGTAGGTTCCATGGGAATCTTGATATGATTGTCAGAAGCCTAAGGTGAATCGAATAGCTTATAATAAGTACAACTGAAATTGATACCACGTGTCTCATGTCAAATTTCATAATGTTAAATCTGTCGAAAAGGACCCTATTGAAAAGAATAGATTATAGGTAACAGTTGTGATTCCTCGCGTTTCTCGTTCTAGCGAACGTCATTACTTGAATCTTACTTGCCTAAGGTGTTTAGTCTCCATCACCAAAAATGTTTATTGTTTGATGGTGTCTCTCCTAATTTCTCTTATCGAAATATTTCCATGCTATATGTTGTAAAGTCACCAAAACCTTAAATATTTAAGTGATGTGGTGTAGTGATTGATTTACAAGATTTGTTCCGATATTGAGTGCTTCTAAAATATTTCATCACTTAGATTGTTATCATGCTAGCAAGAAAATAGATATCAGCTCATACTATGTCGAAGAATGTTTGTTCTGATTTCACTTGTAGATGGAGAGTCATCGATAGTTCGATATGTACAAACCTGCTGCATCTCTTAATATGAAAGTGAGGTTATCTGTAATTTCTAGAGAACACAATGTCTTAGAGAAAGTTTATATTGATAACCTTAATTTAACTAAATTTTCCTTTAAGGGAAACTCATTGTAGGGAAGTTCACATATTGTTGAGGCCATGTTTAATGGAATGTTCTGCAGTCTCAGCTAGAAGACTTGGTTGATCCCTATAGTGTTGCTTAGTGTGTATTCGATTCGTACTAAATCTTGTAACTCGGTCTAGCTAGTACTTTTGAAATGATAAAATTTGGCTTCTAATACAAAGATAGTGGTTCGGATTGTCCCGTGATGGCTTAAGATTTTTGTTGAGTTTTGAATCATCTTACTACATACTTCTAGTCCTTGTTGGTAGTTCTGAAATCCTTTCATTGTTTTCTTGTATCGAGGAATCCTCATCATAGATGGTATAGGAAGCCTTTCCTAAAAAGTCACTCATCAAATTCTAACGTATCGGTTGAGTGAGGGAAGAATGGCATAGGCTTCTATAGAGTGTTAACAAAAAGAAATGTTTATGAACAATTTATCTGATTACAAATCCTTGCTTTTGAGTGAAGATTGTTTTAGGAAGTTTGAAAAGATGCTTGTTTCTTTCATGACATAATTCTTCCTGAATTATACATAGGTGATCAGGCTATGTATAATCGAGGACAAATGATGTGATGCTTGGTTTTGTTGAAATGGTATTATGTTTCTCCGAAGTTTTAGATGGTATTCAACGTTTTGTTTTGTAAGATAATGGCTCAATAATTTTTCAGAGTAACATGAAAATCGTTTCGCATGATGGTATTAAATAGTTGATAAAATGACTGAAAACCAATTGATAGGGTGGTAACAAAACAACTTGTTTTAAAACTTTATGAAACAACGTTCCTAAGATGGTGATAAAATAGCTCGAAATAAAATTAAGTGAAATAATTTCATGAAATAGTAGCAGAATAACTTGAAATAAAATTTGAGGAATGGTTTGTAGAATACATGGGAGAACCTCGTAGAGTGGTAATAGTCTCTTAATTAGTCAAGAATAAAGTTGGCCTAACCCCTAGTAAGATAGTGAGGTATTGTCGCGAAATGATTGAAAATTGGGCAATTGAAATAGGGAATGAAATAAACAAAGGTTGTGATTATCGTGGAGATAATAAATGACAAAGATTATATTAGCTAGAAAGGTACTTATTATCTGTTCCTGTTGGTAGTCTAATCACGTCTCAAGTGTAGAAGCAGTAGGCTGTCAAATAACAGCAGCTTTAAAACTCTCACAGTCCTTAAATCTATAAGATAGTGTAGTTTCTGTAGTCTTAGTGGTAGATGGTAGTGGTGTGTCAAATCATGCACGCTTCCCAAGCGGCAAATCAAATGTATGAATAATAGGTCCATTAGGACTAAGCCTGTAAGTCCTACCAAATGGTATGATCTGTCCCAACAGAATGATAAAAATTTTCCTGATCCTACAATGAATCAATGGTGATCGTGATGGTGTAGGTGCAACTTCGTCCTCCTAAAAGGGTTCAGTCTCATCATTTGATGTTATCGGTGTTGAGTCAACTGATGTTAAAATTGTGATAAGGAATGACATGGCATTCTCCATGTCAAAGTCTGATGTGAGTATGATGGGATGGGTATCTGAAGGCATTAATGTGACAATCGATTTGAAATGAAAGTAAATAACTCGCAAAATGTGCGTATGAAACCGCATGTATAGTGGCTATGCACTTATGATGAAATGATGAGATGCTATGATGATGTAGTTATAGTCTAGGGTCAATGATGCAACCTAGTTCTCTATAACCGAAGCTCTGATGCCAATCTGTCACACCCCCAAATTACCTGTTTTGCAGCGGAATGGAATTCCTGGGGGATGACTGTCATAGCACCACAATCACAGTTATATTGAACGACCTAAAGTGTCGTTTGAAAAGAACATCGTTTGATATATTAAAAACATTCAGAGTTACAAAGATAGGTCCCAAATGAAAATCAACATGTGCGGAAAATAAGTTTGGTACAAGTCAAACGATGTTTTAAAAATGTATAAATCCATGTGTGACGCGTCGTCATCGCGACTCTATGATAAGTCCTCATGCATGCCATGAAGTGAATGCCTTAGTTACCTGAAAATACATTGCTAAAAGTGTCAACACAAAGGTTGAGTGAGTTCATAGAGTTTATGTAAATGTTTTATACGACCAACGCAAGTATAAGTTATGTATGACAAATATGTCACAAAAATGATACAATTGCTATAAGCACATGACACCGAAGTTGGACTGATGTTCGCCCCAACAGAGTGTTTTGCCAAACAACTCAATAATGATAAAAATGAAATGCATCCGTTGACCAGTTGGGACCACCAACACGGATGGAGGAGTCACCCTCAATAGATCTATCCACTAACCCTCGCTTCTTCCGAAATTAACGGTTCATGATTATGAAATGGGGACATTCAATTGGCAATGAAGTAACTTAAGCAATGTAAATGAATTTGAATATACTTGGGCTCGTATAAAAAAAATGACGTGCAATGTATTCTCCCCCGTAGGTTTGAAATAAAGTAAAAACTTGAATAAAACGGGGCTATGAAAACTCACCTGGTGCAATGTTTATGATGATATAATGGTAATACTGAAATGAGGCGCAACCTCTGACCATGACCTATTATGAATGATATGTTCTAATGTAAATCATGAAACAATGTCGTGCATGCAAACTCATATGAAATCCATACCACTTGTACATTTGAAAATAATGTTTATCGTCGAAATATATTGTTTATGACATCTCGTCATATTATAAAATACTTTACAAGTATTTACATTGAAACAACCTCCTACGATAGTCGTTTAGTGATTTATCAAGAATTTATAGATTTTCGTTGCAAAATGATATACTATGATAATTTGTGAAAGTGACTAAATGACCTCGAAAAGCTAGTCGTAAAATAGTGAATATCGAGTGTTAGGAAACAAACTCAATGGTTTTGGAAAGCTTGTAGCATTATCTAAAAGTCTTAGCTTTTAAAATTTCATCATAGAGGTCTCGATCATGGAGAAAAAAATAGGTGCAGTAGGGTACTTGTACCCAAAATATTGTTTAAGGGTGATTTTCGGCAAAGTTTGAATGACCGTATTTTACTCGTTACAACTCCGTTTGACGAACGGTTGGACATTTTGGAAAATAGGCTAGGTGAACTTAGTTTTACTAGAAGACATCGTTTTATAAAAAGTAGTCCATCGATGTTAAAAACGACCCTCAACATGGTCATTCGCGACCGTTATGTTTGTCTATTAGAAAATATATTAGTTATGCTTATATAAAATAGTTACGGTAACTTGTTTAAAATGTGAATAACTTAGTCGTTATAAGTCCGTTTTCTACGTTCTTTATATCCACGGTTTCGTATTAACATATACTAATATATTTTTGATAAATCGACTCATTTAATAATACTTAAGACTTATTTTTGACCCTTACAAAATCTGGACAGCATGCTGTTTTCCGGAGAAATATAGTTTTCGTCGTTAAACTTGAAAATAGCATAACTTCTTCGTTATAACTCCGTTTTAACCCGTTCAAGCGGCCACGTTTTCGTTTTAAAGTATATTTTCTGAATATCTAGCCCAAATATTTTTATCAACTGTCGAAATTTCCAGAATTAACAAAAATGATCAGACCCTTTTATATAGTTGTCGAAATGGATTTTTCTCGCGTAAAACTTATTCTAACCACTTCAAATCAACGCCAAATCTATTCTAAACCTACCATACACCTTCTTAGGGTATCATGGGTTCCTATACATCATCAAAAATGATATGTTACAAGGGATTATTATTTGGATAATTAAAACTCATTATATGTACTAAAAACAAATAAAAGTGGTATGGATCATGGAATTCATGCATGTTTTTCTAGAAGAAACATAAAAATACATCAAGTAATAGTATGAAAGATTATGAAATGCTTACTAGTATCATGATGAGGTTTATTGAACAAGGTTTTCCTAATTACTCCTAGGTTTTTATTTCAAAACCTAATTAGAAGTATTCTAGTGTTTGAAATTCACTTGTAGCTTGAAAAATCTTATGATTTCCTCTTGGTTCTCTCCTTGGCCGATCCACATGAGTAAGATGAGAGGGTTTTGTGTTTACTTCACCTTCAAATGTGTGTGTTCTATGTGTTTTTAATTAAGTATATAGAATATATTTTGTAAATATCTATCTAATTTGAGGAGGTGTACATGTAAGAAGTAAATATCAATTTGATCACTAATGGTGACTCATGTGGAATAAAGGTGGCCGTTTTGGTGCTTAGGAGGGGGGTTGAATGTGTTTTAATATTTAAGTGTATTATTTGTTGTGTATAATATGTAATTTGTAGGTATAAATAGGTATTAATTGTAGCGTTAACTAAAAATAGATTTTAACGGGACAAAATAAAATGTATTGAAGTCATAAAAATTATAAAAATACATTTCTCACAAGTATTGAGTGAATAAATATTTATCGTGTTGAATTTACGAAAACCGTCGTAAATATATATATATAACAATTTATATACAAATAAATTGAAAACATCGGGTAAACTAATAATATAATTTTTATAGTCTTAAAAGGAGTATAAAAATATATTAGGATTATTTTTGGAAGTGTCGGATCAATGTTCAAAATAAATGTTTACGCGATAGCGTTTATTTAGTAGGAAAATAAACGTTTAATTGAAAAATGCAAATCCATGCATGAACCGATATGAAATGATGTTACTAATGATATGTAGACTAATCCTAGTCTATATGAAATGTCCCCAATGATTTTCCATGAATACGCAGCTTAACCCTCCAGGTTACGCGTATTTGATACTCGTAAACCTAGTTTACGAAAAATGATAAATAGTGACTCATAAATAGTGATTTTTCTCCAGGAATGAATAGTGTTTCGTGAATAGTAAAATTTTGAAATACCCTTTCAAAATATCAAATCGACTTCGAAAATGATGAATAGTAAATTCCCGAGATGAATAGTGAAATTTTCAAATTTTGTAAAATGACCTGATATTACGAGTTGTCACATTGTCTATGTTGATGATATTATTGTTACTGGGAATAATATTGATGAAATTAACAATTTCAAAACCTTCCTTAAAACTAAGTTCATGATTAAAGATTTAGGAAAGTTGCAATATTTTCTTGGTATTGAAGTTGCAGAGACTGATAAAGGAATTTGTTTAAATCAAAGAAAATATTGTTTAGATTTGTTAAGTGAGTATGGTATGCTTGGTTGTAAACCTTCTAAAACTCCTTTGCAGTCTAAATTGGTTATATCTAATGAAGCCACTGATAATGATCCTTTACTTGATAATATTACTGATTATCAGAAGCTTATGGGGAAGCTTATCTACTTAACTAATACTAGGCCTGATATTTTATATGTTGCTCACTGTTTAAGTCAGTTCATGCATTCTCCTCTAAAGTCCCATCTCAGAATAGCTTTAAATATACTAAAGTATCTTAAAGGAGCTCCAGGTTTGGGTATTCATATTACCAAGAATTCTGGTATGTCTCTTCTTGCTTATTCTGATGCTGATTGGGCTAAATGTATTGTTACAAGGAGGTCTGTTACTGGATATTGTGTTTTTTTTAATGGGTCTTTAGTTTCTTGGAAAAGTAAAAAACAACCTACTCTCTCTAAAAGCTCAACTGAAGCAGAGTACAGAGCTCTTGCTTCAGTAACCAGTGAAGTAATTTGGATATTAAAAATTTTAAAAGATCTTAACATTTCTGGTCTTTTACCTGTTCCACTTCATTGTGACAGTAAATCTGCTATAAAAATAGCAGCCAACTTTGTTTTTCATGAAAGGACAAAACATCTTGAGATTGATTTACATTTTGTTAGAGAGAAGATTTTAAATGGTGTTGTTAAAACTGTTAAAGTGGATTCTGCAAATCAAATTGCATATATCCTTACCAAGGGGTTGGATACATTACAACATGATTTTTTGATAAAAAATCTTGTGATGTTTGATATATATCACTTATCAGATTAAAGGGGGGGGTGTTGAGAATTATGGTCTGAATATGTTTGTTTAATCTGATTGTGATATCTGAGTTGTTCTTTATTGTGTTTATTCAGTTTTATATGCTGGAGAGTGGTTCAGGGTTAGATATTGAAGATTTATTTTTGAAGGGACTGGAAGTGTAAAAGGTTTTGGCTTTGATTATACTTTGGATGAGTTCTAGCAAGTTTAAAGGATGAAGGGCCTTTGTGTAATATTGAAGGCTATATAATGAGAAGACTTGTGCCTTCTCTCATTATCTCAGCTGTTATCTCTCTCTACAAAAATACGATATCTGAATACACTTTCTCTCTCTAAAATAAAACCCTAATTGGTGTTTTGATTCTCTTGATCAAAATATTTTGTTACTCAGTTGTTGTGGTTATTGTTTCATTCTATTTGAGAATAGAAGATCTGGTTTTGTAATATTAATTCAGAAGTAATAAAAGTATTTTGTTATCATTAGAATCTGTTTTTCTTCAGTTGATTACGGATTTTCAGATTTATATAATTGCTATGTATTTATGTGTAATAAAAAAAATGAATGATGTGCTTTTAAATAAGTTGTAATAAAAAAAATAAAAATAAAAATAAAATGTAGAGTTACGAGATTAGTTGATACACTACAACTGTAAGGGCTTGTTTGTTTACTTTTTTCATTAAGTCATGTTAATTAACAAATGACTTAATGTGGATGACCTCACTTATTATTTTAAGTTATTTATTTTGATTAAGTGAAAAACAAACAACTTTTTATATGACTTAATAAATTAAGTTTTTTCATATTAAGTCAATTAAGTTGCATTCAAACACCACATAAGTCTCGGTTCAATTAGATGCAAAATACTCGTAACATCTATGTATACAAGAACATATATGCTAAAGATTTACAATTGCCTTCAAAATTCAGTGTTGCTACAGCAAGGTGCTATAATTACAGTTTTATGTTATGCATTATCAAAACTATTTATAATCTAGATTCGTATGCTATCAGAAAAGACATGAAGAGCATAGTGTTGTGGACTTATTATGGTTGCTTGGGTAGTGTAATGTAACATTACGATAGTCGATAGATAGACACAAAGTTACGAATTGGTTCAATACAACACCACGGATATAAAAACAAACGTCGAAACACATAAGTTGCTCACGCTGACTGCAACATGAATAGCGAATCAGCTTATATACCAAACACTCTGGTCACGTTCCCTTTATCCCGACAATTGGCAATCACAACTTTTTATAATCGACTGCATGCCTCTCATACAAAGAACGTTTATATACATATACATGTACTTTTTAAGATTAGAAAGATATTATAAACCAAAACAAACTATGAACCCAAAAAAAGTGTTTAATCGCTTTTACTTGCACCTCAAAAAGTTGTATCTAGCCCATCTAAAACATCTAACATACTAGTATTTGCATACTTCATATCTCTTCGAGGTGAGCTTCCCATGCTTCTACTCGATGCAAGAACCTCTGCTCGTATGTTCTTCTTCGCCATCACGAATTCTTGACTTTTGCTTACTCCTGGAACCAGCGTTTTCCTTTTTGTCACTTCTTCTAGAAGATTTTTGTCCTCGAGTGAGATTTTGACCCGTTTAGGTTGACCATTGGGATGCTCGTTCAACCCAGTTGAAGTAGGAGGAGAATGAGTTGGGGTGTATCTGGGTACTTTATCTCTATATCTCACGAGGCTTATTAGCCGGTGAAGTAAGATGATTAAGTTGAGTATGTATTGATCGATTTTGTGTTTATCGGCGTGATATAATGTCTGCAACCGGATAATGTTGTTGCTCCCCGCTGTCTTCTTTCCAAATTCGTTTCTGTCAAACATTAAAAATATTAGTCGTTTATAAAATTCAAAACCGAAAACATGGAAAAGGGTCGGTGAACCCAATCCGATGCATGTTGAGCGAACTTAGACAAATATCTTACACGGTACAATACCCAACTAGCGCCCCCACATTTTTGGCTACCTATAACTTTGACTGTTAACATGCATTGGATAATGACAAACAAACAGTGGATAAAAATCAATATAACAATGACAATGCGTAACGTGATCTCCAATTAAAGAGTTACATTTTCATGTAGGGAAACGTCTAAAAGAACTATCACATGGCTGTTACAGCAAGAGCGGGCCTACACAGTCCGTATGGTAATATCGAACCAGTGTGTTTTGTACTGTGAAAGGATTAAATAGTAAAAAATTTGTTATTGCAGCGCATACCCTTGTTGGAAATCTAAGATCTGGCTGTACTACAATGGTGTACTTGTGGTCATCTTAAACATACTTAATTGTACTTTGCAGGACGAATTTCAGAGAATCGACAACAATAAGAAGATAACATAAGAATGAGTCACTTACCCGGTGTTTGCCCACTCTCCAACCCACCCAAAACCTTGATGCGCTCTGCACCAACAACAAAATGACAAGTGAGAAGCACTAGTAATACAAGGGAATCAGTGTAAAATACAATTATTCAAAAACTTACTTGGTGGTATCAGTGGCAACAGGGACGAGCCACTGAAGAGTCTTCTCCATTTCGGCCTTAATTTGAGGCATGGTCATCTGTACAAAACCACAATGTGTCAAGTAAACTGTTATCTCCACTTGCAACACTCTCCAACACAAAGAGGTGGCAACATCAACCCATTTTAAGATGCACATTCAGTTCCAGTAGTATTTGTTTGATAACGAGTGACATGAGTAATAGTATATAAAAAAGTAGGTAAAATGAAATGGGTCACAGGAGTTCAACAATATAAATGGGTCAAAAGTTATCAAACATGCATTCAAATGCTTACATCCAAATGTTCAAATGTAGTTATATCTCTAGCTCAATATGTTTAGGATATAGTTTTCTGGTGAAATTTAGAAAATTAATTATTTATGACATCAATATAAGTAATAATAAGTGTTGGCGGGTCATTCCAGCCAGCCTGACCCATTTTAAGATGCACACTTAATTACCCGTTTTGAACCAAAGACAAATTGACCCGTTACCCAAGCCCCAAGGCGTCTGTTTGCGACCTCTAAGGCTCTAACGTAAATATAAACTCCACAAGAGGGACTACTCACCACTTCCTTGGAATCAAGAGCTTGTATACGAGAACGTAAACCAGCCTTTACACTGGCTGGTAAACCGTTATATAATGTATCCCTCATATTAGGAGGTAAGGAGGTAGGACGAGAAGCCTGCAAAAAGATATTGAGTCGCATATGTTCATCAAACTACAGTAACCAAGTATAAAAAAAATAAACAAAAAGAGAGTAGTAGCTTACAATGTTATCTATCTGAGTGATCAAGTTGGCATAATGTAAAGCAAGACCAGCACCACCTAATCTTTCACTTTTTCTTTTAGCCTCCTTTTCGTTCTTCGTTGAAATTACTGCAAATGATTGCAGACATGGGATATAACTCAATGCATCAAAAGTTTATTTGGTTAAACGGGTAGTAATTTGAGACAAAATGTCTTGAGTACATTAGGAACAAAGGGGTAGCAATTTTAGCCATTTAATAAATAAAAGATGATTAATATTGTTAAACAGGTAAACTTCAAAAACAAAGAGGTAGCATGTTGAACGGGTCTAACTTGTAAGTGACCCAAAGTGTAGTTTAAATGCTTACAACATCTATAATCCCCATTAAAAAAGACAGTAGATCAATATCTTTTTATTATAGTAATCTATTTTCAATAACCACATTACTTTTTTATGAAATCCATGAGAAAGATTACGAAAATGTTGGTGGTTCGATTTGACAATGTTAGAGCCATACAAAAAAATCAGCCCTTTCTACCTGTTGCCAAAGCTACCTGACCTACCCCTTTTGGTCCCTCAATAAACTAAGTAGCATATTGAATTGCAAAAAATACCATTCTCCTCAAAAGCCTCCACAATTGCCTGGTGGATGAAGGTGACTACATCTACAAGCTTCTCCACGGCCTACTAACGGAAAATGCAAAACGAAGAAACCCACAGGTTATGCAAAGATATTATTATTGTTTATAGTATTAAAGTAGTATAACATTTTCAGACCTAGCAACTTAAACGATTTCACTTACATGGCCACTTGTTAAATAAATTTTTAAAAGAAATAAACGATGAGCTCTAAAGTGTGCATTTGTTAACATTTAACAATAACTCCGTACCTCTTCTAAACTTTTGGACCAAAGAGACTTTTTTTTCAAGTTCCTCACGAGTTTTCTTTGATGCTTAAGCTCACTTTGTAATATCACGATACTCTCTCCTATAAAAGAAAGAAAAGCCAAATGTTCAAATAAACAATTGGAAATACTATCTAAAACTTAGATGCAAAAATTTACAACAACTGTATGACATACTATCGTAAAATCAATGGCCAATATATATTATGGAGATTGTATACCAAACGCATGGTCATTCATCTTACATTGTTATCCACAGCAAGACAATTAGAAACTATAGATATTTATTGCTGCTTCATAGTATGTCCACTAAATGAAAACATATGGCCCTAACCTTTTCTAGGAAGATGCAAAGATTCCACTTCATCAAGCTTACGTCTAAAATCTTGTTCAAATCTATCTAAAGCATGGTACTCATGGTACAATTCCTGCGAGAATAATTTGTGTTAGCATCGTGGATTAAATGTCTAGTTTATGCCATATAGGAATAATTAAGGCTAGAGGTGGAATACGGGTCGGGTCAGACTGTGTTAACTACAAGCACGTGTTGTCCAAAATTAAAAAATAAAATGATTTGTGTGTCCAATATGTTCACAAATATTATATTATTTGATTACAAACACTTAAAGAGATTGATTTAGGAGGTTTTACGCTTGAAAAATACACTATGGGTGACAGTTAACCCGTTCAGCCCATTTAATATGTTCTCTTTTGTGCCTCTAAAATTAAAGCATAACACACAGACCCGTCATAAGTAAATGGGTCAGTTTTCAAACTTATACATGAAGACTAGTTGTTCACTGATGTCTTTATGCCAACAAAATAACTCAAGACAAGAATAATATAATCAAAAGTTACTTACGGAAGTTTGCTGAGCTAAATTAGTGAGTTCTTGCATCGTAATTTCGGCCTCCTCTCTAAGCTGTTTGCTTGTTACAGGGTCCATATCCAATCTGATTTATAAAAACATTCATCAGTATCATAACATTACAAGAAATTGACTATTTTGAACTCAAATATATCAGTTTTACCTTGCAAAGAAACGATCCAGATGATGCCATTGGGGATCCTTGCACATATCTCCAAATCTGACCACCTCTCTTGAAAATATTTCGAATTCCTCTCTATGAAATTTAAAAACATATAACTATATGAGAATATAATCGCTTTCAACAAGAAACATTGACATATAGAAAAGCTATAGATGGCAAAAACGGCGAGTTAGACAGGTTGAGTTTTATCATGTGATAAGACACAAGCGACTGCAAGAATACTTATCATTGAGGGAAATGTAAGTTACTTATTCATCCCTAGTTTTATGCAATTCATTATCTAATTCAATTATGAGTCCTCAAGTTATAACAATCACTTTGAAAAGCACACCAAAACACCTCCACCTAAACAATATTAAAGCGCCTATAGTTAGAGCCTGATCCAACTTTGTCAATAAAGCAAGGTAAGAGGTTGTAAAATCTTGATTATGTCATGGACGACTTTGCCCAGTTTGACCCATTTCATTTCATGCCAATCAATGCAATCTTACATGTTTCCTATCTTTAGTAAGAAAGTTACCTCTTGTCAGCAGCTGCAATTCTTAATAACTCCTGCATATCCGTAGAAACCAACAACTGCACGCCTTTTGAATGCAAAATCTCCTTTTTAAGAATTTGGATATTTTCTTCAGAAAGTGACTGCATCAAATTGGACCCTTTAACAATAGTATTAGCTACTTCAAATGCCAATATAGATACTTTATTTCCTCTTGCAGCCGTATTTGATACAAATCCACTGCGCGTGTTCAAATTTGACATGCTGCTTCCAAGAGTGTCAAGGACTTCAAGACCAACACTACCAGCTTTACCAAGAAACGTGCTTACATGAGGTGCCTAACAAAATTCAACATGGAGAACCATGTTAGCATAAAAAGACATTATCAAGCCGTGCCGATTGGGTAACAGATCAAATGAGTACTTTTTTGTTGAAGGATCAAAATGCATTGGGTTGGCCTGAAATATTTGTAGTCAAGCTTTAAAGCATTTATATATAACTTGTGTGACAAAAATGATTACATAAATTGTTAGTAAACCCATCCAACTTTTAAAAAACATTATAAAAAATCATCAAACCATATAGCATTTTACAAGTTTACCCGTCATAATTAGCCAATATATATGACTTTGAAAAGTACAATGGTTTTGATAACAATCTTTAAAGTTCAGTGACAAACTAGGATGAAATGAAAGTACATTACTATATTTTGCAATGAAATGTCAAAACAATTACAAGGCTTTTCTTTTCAATCATCACTATCTAATCTCCTCAACATACATTTCAACTCATGTCACCTTATATGGTCCTACACGTCCTTGTGATTGTATAGGACCATATCTACATCTACACATACATATACAAACCTAGTGTACATACAATACTAAGTAGGATTGTTGTTATGATGAGAATTGAGATTCAGTTGCATGTTAAAATATAATGAGCTTCATGGCTTAAAGCTACATATGTATCATAAAACACTAAGCCTGATGACATTACTAGTGCCCGAGTATCAGTCAACTCACCCGAGAAATGAAGGGGGTGTTTGGATGTTCATATCTTATCATTTTCTAGTGTTTGGGTAAGCTACTTTTGTTATTAATTACTTAAAGTAAAAAAGCAAATTTCAAATACTTACTAAAAGCAACAACACACATTATCGTATAGTGGAGTCAAGGTTTACATGTATACCCTTTTTTATCTAGTGCATACTCTTAACTTTTTAAACACTCAACAACATCAAAAAGCGTTAAAGTGATTATCACAATTTCAAGCACGAGAGGCACGTCTACAACATGTTTTATCAAAGTTGATCACTGTAATTCAACCTTTCTAATCTAAAGCAGACACTATATCAAGAGATCAAAGATTATACTTTTCATACTCATGGTTCAATTTTCGACCTTTTTTCAGAATTCAATTAAGCTATGCAACTTCTAAAACAGCAACAGTACCCAATCCCGCTGGAGGGGAGGCATGGGGAGGTAGAATATAGACAGATCATACCCCTAGCTCAGGAAAAACCAGAGGGCAGGGAGACTGCTTCAGTAACACCTCGGGCAATAACTTCTACTACTACTCAGGGACGGAACCAGGACTAAAAAGGACCGGGTGCAAAAACATTTTACACCATAATACTAGACACAAGTTTTTAGGACCGGGTGTATTTAGACAAAATCGAGGTTTTCTAGAAAAATTAACACCACGAATTTCATCGGTGTCCCGTGACTACTAATCTACAAAAAGATATACCTTAGCAAACAAACATATATATACCTTACCAACAGCCCTGGCAGGGGTAGAAGGTTTCAACTCTCTGGAAATCGAAAAAAACAATTCACCCGAATCATACGACATAGTTTTCCTATGATACACATCCTCATTATTATTATTATCATTACCATCATCTTGTCCATAAGATGATGACACAACAACAGAATCCTCATGATGATCATTTCCATGATCATTATCATTAAAACTCTTCTTTTTTTTACTAAAGCTTTTGACAGACCTTAAAACACCACCACCACCATGTCCATGTTTCAATGTGCCACCTGTACATACATTTCCCATGATCTTTTTTTTTTTAAAGTTACATTAGAGATGAAATGAATAAATGTAACTCATATATATAATAGTATATAAAAACAAACGCGTAGAATGATTGGTTTTGGATTGGAATGTGATGATTGAGAAGGAAGGAACACGGGTTCAGATTAGATTTGGAAAGAAAAAAAAAGTGTTTGATGAGTTCAACTGTGTATGGTCATTTTATTTTTTTAAGATTATCAAAGTCTTCTGGTTTTGAGGGGGTGGGTCAGGGTCAGTATCCTTGTCAGTTTCGTATTTAGAGCATAAGGTATGAGAGCTATCAATAACACGTTATTGGTATGTCATCTCAGCGCCACCTCATACATATCACAATAACACACCAATAACTCAAACATCCCTCCCTCGTAACACACCACTAACACATGTTATTGGTTCCACTTTTGTCATACATCAAATTGGCAGAAAAAAATAAACAAAATATAAAAATATCATAAACTTTATAAAATAACTAAAAATCAAATATACCCGTTTGGTAAAAATTGTTTCTTTGTGTTTTTACTAGGTGTAACTTTCCTGCAGCTATAAAAAAAGTAAGACTTTGACTTTTTATCCAAGCATTTAATGCTGGTGATAATATATACTTAAGTTCGGTGATTTCCAAAGATAAAATATAAAAACACAAAACAGTAAAGTTAAAAAACAACTATTCATCTTCTTCATTGTTCATCCTTTCTCCATCGCCACCTGCAAAAGATAAACAACAAAAAAGAAAAGAAAAGATACACTATTTAAACACAATTGGCATGAGCCACTCTACTGGCGAATTTCCTTTTGGCTCACGAATGGCGTGTAGCCCGGTATGCATGTTGGCGCGCCATCGGTTCAAGTAAGGTGCGGTTGGCGTGTTATTGTACACGATAACGTGTGCTCTTAGAGCAAGGCGTATCACAACATCACCACTTCTCTTCACTTGGGCCCCCCACATCACTCCAACACACTAACAAAAAAATACCCCTCAATTACAACATCACCACTTCTCTTCACTTGGGCCCCACCCACTATCATTTTATTTATTTTACATATTTTCCAAACACAACTAAATTCATTTCATTCATTTAAAATAAAAATACAACATACAATACGGAAAATAAAAATAAAAAACATACGGAAAATTTAAAAAACATACGGAAAATCATACGGAAAAAAAAACATACGGAAAATAAAAACCATACGAAACTTAAACAATACAACTCTATTTGTAGTATTTTGCTATCAATTCGTCTTGTTTCTTCTTGAGGATTGTTCTTTTTGGCTCCGGCAAATTTTCAATATCATGCATGAGAAACTCCAATTTTCGGCACTCTTGCTCCGACTTTTCTTTCGCAATCTTCGCCTCGTACACTTCTCATGCTCCGTCAACTTTACGTTTATACTCTTGAGCTAAAGCTTCCGCAATAGCATCCGATTGACTCCCTCCGGTGCTCGTTGACGACTTCACTGATTTACTTTTTTTTGCCGGACGAGGCTTGCCTGCGGGTCGAGCTCTAGGATCAGGGCCGAATAATTCGGCGATATTATCTTCATTGATCCCATCCGGCGCGTCCCATTTGGGATATTCTCTCAAAACCTTCCATGCCGAAACCATATTAAAGTTTTTCCCCGTCCCATTTTGTAAGCAAGTCTTGCATTCTCAATGTGATCAACATCATTTTCCCCGGATCTACGCTGCAAATGCTTGTAAAAACCATTAAACTTTTGACAATCACCGTTTATCCGAGACCATTTTCCCGTGCACATATTTTTTGTACGATAAGGCTCTGGACTACGAGCCCTGAAGTCCTCCCAAATCTGAGTCCAAAACGCATCGTTTAGTCGGTCATTACTGATAGCGGCGTTTTGGGATACCTCGACCCGACACTCGGCTAAAATTTTTTCTTCATTGTTTGACCAACGAATTGTCGTGCGACCCTCTTCATCCACATCCTCCTCCTCGTCGTCAGCGTCCAAGTTTACAACGGCCTTCTTTTTTTTCTTTGTCGCTTTGGCCGGTTTCTTTCCTTGACGACGTTCTTCACGTGTTTCGGTTGGTGGTGGTTGAGGCACTTTGAATTGTGATTCAAAGTAATGTTGTTGTGAAGGGTAGAATTGCGTTGGTGGTGCTTGTGACGGATAAAATTGCGTTTGTGATGGTTGTGACGGATAAAATTGCGGTGGTGATGGTTGTGAGGGATAAAATTGCGGTTGTGATTGATAGAATTGCGGTGGTGATTGTCTTGGATATTGAAAAGCTTGAAATCCGGCTTGCGAAGAAGTGCTTGAGGTTTGAGACGATGGGCTTGACGGGTTTGACGAAGACGAGTTGAGGAGATTCATAAACGACATATCGTTGGGATCTTGAGACATTTTTGATTGTGGATTAAGATGAGGATGATAATATATTTATGGTTGTGAATGAGAAGTGTGAATGTTTTAGTAAAAAATGAGTAGTATTTATAAAGAAAAGGGTGTATTAATTTGGGTTTGAAATGAAAAAAAAAATAAAAAATAATAATAATAATAATAATATATCCGTTTAATTAAAACGGTAACTTGCAACGTTAATATTTTGAAATCGTTTGTCATTTTGTGTGTCGTTTGGACGACGAAAGACCAAGTGGCGAGGGCCATTGGTATCACGACGAGCTTCGAAAAAAACTGGCGACAAGCCACGTCGGAAGTGGCGAGATCCAACGAATGCCATACCCCTCGCTCTTACTTCTTCACTCCATTGGCTTTGATTAATGTATAGAGTTGAGAAATGTTTTTAAAAAGCGCGACATGGCGGCGTTTAGGTGCCGTTAAAACATGAGACGGTGACTTACATGTTATGAAATATATTAAGGCGTCGATTTTAAGTGTGGCGTGAGATGAGGCGCGATAAAACGTGAAGCGTGAGGGAGTTTTTTGATTCAACTGCGATATTTTTTTTATAAAGAAAATAAAGAATATTACATGTAGAGAAAGTTTTTTTAACCTTATTCATTATGTATAAAGTTTTTTTTTAAACTCGATATATATAAAATATGATATAATATATAAATATTTTCATATTTTGTGTCACCTTATATCACGTCTTAAGAACGCAAAAGTTTCGCTTTAGCAGGCGTGAGCCTTTGTCATGCCGCCACATCACGCCTCGCGCTATTTGAGATCAATATAGATCCAGATAAACAAATTCTAGCCATCTATTTTTCATCAAAATTATTAAAAAAAAAATTAAAAAAAAATAATAATAAAATTCACCTTTTTTTATAATAAAATATATTGCAAATAGTAAATCGTTAAGCGACGCAAAATAGAACATCGCGACGAGAATTTTTTTATCTTTCAATAGATTGACATTTCGATATACTTTTGACGAACTTTTTTTTTTTTTTTAGTTTTGTTTTGATATTAAAATTTGCGTCTTTAAAATCACATTTGATTTGAAAATTGCAAATCACATGTGATTTCTTAAGACGTAACTTTCAATACTTACAAAAAAATGTTGAAAAGAAGTTTCTCGAAAGTATATATAGAAGTGCCTCACCATAGATAGATGTTTTAGTTATAGTCGAGATGATATGATTCTTTTCAAGTAACGATTGACGGTTTGCGACATATTTGATTAAAAAAAAATATTATTATTATTATTATTATTATTATTATTATTATTATTATTATTATTATTATTATTATTATTATTATTATTATTATAAATCAAACTTTTATTAAAAACTCATAGGATTACAAAAGATTAGTGGGGAGCCTCGAAACCAACTGAGCCCCCACACCTCTAGCAATGGTAAAACCAATCCTATTAAAAATATGAACTGCTGCACGCGCTCCAATGTCCTGAGTCATCGAGAAACGTCGAATACGCTTGAGTAAAGTGACTGCATCTTTCTCAAGTTCTCCAAAAGAAGAAAAAGAGAAGGGGAGAAACCCATACCCAATATCCGCACATTTGGCCTCGTACTTGACTCGTTTACGCTGAGCAGCATCACTGATCGCACGCCCTGGTATAAAATCAATCAAACCAGATTGCGTCAAAGGCGACGAACCTGTAAGATCAACACATACATCACGTCCACTATCCCAAGAATAGAGTAGTATGTCAGCCGGTCGCAAGGACCTGTCCCCATCTCCAAAAAGCCCAATATCCACCTCCTTGCGAGCGGAAATCCCTGATCGAGAGCATATGTCAACAAGAACATCGCGCACAAGGTTGTGACGATGTTTAATGCCAACAATACCCGCACACGAAACAGCGTGATCCCCATAAATATCTCCAGGAAAAACCTTAGAGCAAGCAGAACACGGTACCTGAACAGTGAAAAGAGGAACACCCAAACGATAACACAGTACACACCGATAAGCCCTGGCACTCATAGTCTGTCCCAATCCAGATACCGGAGCCACCCTAAGCCAATCCGAAGTGTGATCCTCCTTTAAAGAGCTCCATAACGCCATCTGTCGAGGGGAAAGATGGAAAGTAGATTCAACAGTTTGGGAAACCCGACCGAAGTATATATCTGCCAATTTCTTCATAAGTTTGGGGGCAGCGACCTCGCTAGGGTTACTCAAAAGGTCAATATCCATATTCACGTTGAAAGTACATAAAGCATCATCAAAAGAGGGACCAGCAGTAATAATACCCGAACCATGAAGAAGCTTAGTCTGAAGGCCAGCTGATTGAAGTCTAGAAGCAATGAAAGCATAGTTCAAGACATCACCTGCAGAATATAAACCCAGGCCCCCATAAGCAAAAGGTAAGGTGGCGAGTCTCCACTGCCAGTCACCAAAACCAGGTCCAGAAGCAGTGACAATACGCTCCAAGGAAGAACGAAGTGCCGCATCAAAAGAAACCTGAGCGCACTCAAAGACCCGAGGAGAACATGTGCGCATAGAAAAATAGAGCTTAGAAATACCAGCACATGCACGGAGTAACAACAACTCGCATTAAGGGTCATTAAGTTTGGCAAACAATAGGTGGGTATTATTATTATTATTATTATTATTATTATTATTATTATTATTTTTGATAAAACAATAGGTGGGTATGATTCGTTCCTTTAAAAAATATTAGATTTATATTGAACTTTTCTTTTAAGGTACAACCTCTCTTTTTTTGTCTTTCGCAATGGGATTTGTTATAAGTACTCCGCTCACCTGAAAATACTTTTTTTGTCTTTCGCAATGGGATTTGATAAAACAATAGGTGGGTATGATTCATTTCTGCTTTGTACCCGCCAGTTTAATACTTTTAACTTGTTAAACTTTATATTTTATATTTCATACTTTCATGTTTATAGCTTTTTAATATAAAGAAAATTAAAAAAAAATAAAGAAATAAACCAAAAAATTCGAACTTGTAAAAAAAATAGTCCTTATAACCTACCCCTTCAGTAATTTACTAAAAAGCTATGACAAAAGGTTTTTTAAAAGCATATATACAAAAATGAAGTGTTATATTTTGATTGAAAAAAAAAAGAAAAAAAAAAGGAGTTTACTACAAAAATCACCAATTAAAACGTAACATTTCATTTTGAGGATGTGTTTTTTTTAAACCTTTTTGTGGTTGTAGCATATTATGTTTGGCATCAAGCATATTAGAGCGTTTTAAATGCAAAGCTTATTTGGCAGCAAACAACTATTATTTTCATTTTGTATAACGGTTCCTATGCAAAACGCTTCCTGATGAAGCATTAGAATCTTGTTGACTTGTTGTTACCATTTTGCTTATTAAATATTTTAATATGTATATATCCTTTTAAGTCATTTTATATTTTATAATTAGAGTTACAGTTTTGTTACCAAATGCTTTTATTAAGCGAACATCTATTGGCAATTGTTACTACTAATTGTTAATACTAATTGCTATTGCTACGTTTCGCCAAACATATACTAACAAAGTTTTATATCGTCTGATAATTGTAGTTACAAGATTTAAGTTATGTGTTCCGCATAATTCAACTAAAAGAAAAAGAAAGAAGAAATATATCACATAACATATAAAATATTTAAAGAAACTGAAAATGAAAACCATTTTTTTATGATCGTGTATGATTCAATCAACATATAATAGTATAAGTTATTTATTTTTTGTAGGATATTCAGCAAAAAATTAAAATTTAAAACCTAAGATTAAAAAGGTATTTTGTCATAACACATTACTTACTTTTAAGTTTGTAGTAAAACCTATAGTTGAGATTAAGATTAAGATATTATTTTTGAAGAAAGTGGATGAAAAAGTTAACAAAAATCGAAATATCCATAAGTAATGAATTATGCTCACTTAATTGCATTGCTGCATGACTCATTAAAAATTCGACATGTACGATAACAATTTAGGATGTGTTCGGTTGGTGGTATTTGGGTTAGAATTTTGGACTCATAGATAAATAATTTGTTTGTTTTAGCTTTAGGATAACCTACCCCTTCAGTAGAGGGTAACATCTCGAAAAATGACTTTTTTCAAATCCAGACTCATTTAGTGGGTTTTTGCTATTATGTGACCCAGTTTTTGCATTTGTGTTTGTTTTTCTCTTAATCTCTTTTCTATTTTTCAACAATAGAATATTTTAAATAATAGTTTTTATTGCAATTTTATTATTAAATTTTTTATATAACTATATTTTCTCTCTTATATTTTTCATTTTAAATGAAATCCAAATTCAAATCCAATTTTAACTCATCTATAAACTAAACGGGACCTTAATGTTATTTGAATTTTTTAATTCATAAAAATGTTGAAATAAATTGTATGCTTGTGTGACTGAAGTGACCACCCACTTTTTCACGACCCATGTGACATTTGCGCAATCATATTAATTATACAACCCTAATGTTGAGTGGTTGTGTGACCACTTTTGCTTGATCGTACTATGACTTTGCAAAAAATGTTTATATTTTATTAACTGTTACCATTTTAGATATTGCAGTCGTAGGTCGTGCAGTCGTGCAATTAGTTTCACGTAATCTGTTACCCTTTTAGATATTTTGAAAAAGTTGTTTTTTATAATAACCATTAAAAAACATTTTTCAATAATTTCCTTTTTTTTCTTCTTAGCATGTAATAATAGTAGCTTTTTAACTTTTATTTGTATTCGTTGCATACAATAAAACTAATATCTATTTACAAATTTACATTCTCCATTCTTTATAAATGGTTTTTTAACAAAATGTGAGAAACTTGGTGATTGTAGCATCATGGTTGAGGAATCGGCTTTGGCGCGCCAATTTGATCTGCTTTATTCTTTTTTGAGTGAATTTCAAAAAACATCTTAACAGTTTGCCCAAATTGCATGTTCGGTCTCTAACCTTCTAAAATGCAGTCACGTTTCCTCTCAGTAACATTGGGTTGCATATTCACTTATTGGCCAAAGTTAAATAACCAAAATATCCTTTATCGAATGACTGAATATGCAACCCAATGTTCCCAGAGGAACTGTGACTACACTTTCAAAAAGATAAAGATTGAACATGTACTTTTGCCAAGTCGAAAGCACGATTTTTGCAATTTACTCTTCTTTTTTTTCTTGTATTTTAAAATGATATGTGTGTACGAAATATGAAGTATACATATTTGTGAAGATCATAGTTAATGGTGACCATGAGATCAAAAATATGGTTAAAATGGTCGGAAAGTGGCAGATAAGAAGAATTTATTTGGCGATTGTGTGAGTGCTCTTATAAGCATGGTTGTCGAAATCGTGATCCTAATCGTACGATCCTACGATCCTACACACAAAAAATGATCAGAGTCTTAACAAGATCGTAATTCAAGTAGGATCGTATCAGGATCGTATGATCACGACTAAGATCGTAGGATCGTTTAGGATCGGATACTATTATAAACTCTCTTTTTTCGGCTATATTAACTTATTAAGCATAAGCCAATGTTTTATAGCCCAAATGATTAAGAATTCTTCATAAAGCTACCAGTATTATTTTGGTGTTGTTAATTGATTGTCTTTTGCAAGATTAATGAGTATCAAATCATTATACTTTTATGGACTATTTATAAAGAGTTTAGATGTGTCTTTTTAGGTTTATTATGAAAAAGACTTCTTGCTTTATAACATGTCAAAAGCTTGTTTTTTAAGTAAATCATCTAGAAACTTGACCCAGTTTTGCTCATAATTTATTTTATGTTACATATTTTTATGAACTATATGTTAAAAAAAATCAGTAATATTATCAGAATATTCTAATTTAATTAATTTGGTCATTTAGAGAAGAAAAAAAATTGTGTTGCCCTCATTATAAAATATGTCGTTTCATTTTCAGATACAATTCATTTATTGTTTACATTAATCTAATTATTGTAACAAAAAAGTCACATAATCATGTATCAATAAATTAACATTGTCTTTTTGCATTAATTAAATGTTATCACGAAAAATCCATAATCAAAAACATTGAAACAAGAAGTAGGTGCACGCATGTAGTAACTTTGTGCAAGTATACATTGCAATATATCTAATATTCTATTATTACGGTACTTGAACATGTAACGTTTTCTTTTATTATACATTTAATTAGATTCGTTTATCATATGAAATAATATATAGAAATATAAAACTACAACCCCTCTACAAAAATATATACATTTTCATAAGATCTTACGATCGCGATCCGATCCGATCATACGATTACGATATTGCGAAGCCAAAAACGATCCTAGATAAGATCCCGATCCTGACAACCTTGCTTATAAGTGTTTGGACAAAGTTTATGTAGTATGAAGCTTTTAAAAATAACTCACGAAAATGTATTGATTGATATTTTTTCTTTCAATAATTTATATAATTAGCAGAGTCCCTTTATTTTGCTTACCCATAAATTAATGTTTACCAAGGGACAAATCCCCATCATCCATCTAGTTTAATCTAATGGTGATGATTAACCTAAAATTTAAATATAAACATAAGTCCATTTTTTTCTTATCTTTTTGTCTTTCTTTTTTATATACATTTTTTTTGTCTTTTTTTTAATTCACGTTTTTTTGTTTAAATTAATTTTATAATTCGCGTTTTTTTTTTAATTCACGTTTTTTTTTATTCGCCTTTTTTTCTTCGCTTTCATACGTTTTCGTCCGCTTTCATACGTTTTCATCTGTTTTCGTCCGTTTTTATACGTTTTCGTCCATTTTCTTACGTTTTCGCCCGTTTACGTCCGTTTTCGTTCGTTTTCATACGTTTCATCCGTCTTCATCATTTTTCTTTCGTTTTCGTCCATTTTTCATACGTTTTTATCCGTTTTCAGACGTGTTTTTACTCTTTCATACGTTTTCATGCGTATTTGTCTGTTTTCTTACGTTTTCGTCCATTTTCATAAGTTTTCGTCTGTTTTCATACGTTTCTGACTATCACAAGTGATTTTTGTTAATATCACTTTGTGATTTTCTGAATATCACTTTGTGATTATCTGAATATCACTTGTGATTTTCTGAATATCACTATGTGATATTTTGAACATCACTTTGTGATATTATGAATATCACTTGTGATTTTTTGGATATCACTATGTGATATTCTGATTATCACGTTTGATTTTCATATTACAAAACATTAGTTGAAAATCACTTGTGATATTCAGAATATCACAAGTTATTTTCTGAATATCACATAATATCACTTGCAATATTCACAATATCATTTGTGGTATTCAAAATATCACTTGTGATATTCTGAATATCATAGAATATCACTTGTGATATTTCGAATATCACAGAATATCACTTAAGATATTCAGAATATCACTTGTGATATTAAGAAACGTATGAAAAAGTCTAAAAATGGCCGAAAACATTTAAAAACGGACAAAAACGTATGAAAACGAAAGAAAACGGACGAATATGTATGAAAACGTAAAAACACGTACGAAAACGGACGAAAACGTATGAATAATGGACAAAAATTAAGAAAACAGAAAAAAACGTAGGAAAACGGACAAAAATGTATGAAAACGGGCGAAAACGTAAGAAAAGGTATGAAAACAGACGAAAATAGATGAAAACGGACGAAAACGTATGAAACGGATGAAAACGTATGAAAGCGTATGAAAACGGGTAAAAACGTATGAAAATGGACAAAAACGTATGAAAACGGGCGAAAACGTATGAAAGCGAAGAAAAAAACGAGAATTAAAAAAAAACGTAAATTACGTGAAAAAAAAAAAAAAAAAAAAAAAAAAAAAAAAAAAAAAAAAAACTTGAATTAAAATAAAAAAATAAAAAAATGTGAATAAAAAAACAAGAAAAATAAATATGGACTTAGGTTTATCGTTAAATATTAGGTTAATCCCCACCATTAGATCAAACTATATTGATGGTGGGGATTTGTCCCTCAATAAGCATTTGAAAATTCCTCATAATTAGCAAGCTTAATTATAAGTTTACTTTGTTTATTTTTGAGTAAATTGCAAAAATCGTCCTTGTTGTTTGGTTAAATTGCAGGTTTCGTCCATAATATTTTGAATGTGCGGGCACTGTCTTTGTGGGAAATTTGGACTTGCAATTTTCATCTTTGTCCAAAGTAAAATGACTAAAATGCCTTTTGTCAAATACTGTAACCCAAGAACAAAAACTGCAACCTCAAGTTTCACACAAAAACAATGTTTCATAAAAATGTTTTCATAACTAGTTAGAAATGAATTTGATTGATAACGGATTACAATAAGATGACAGACAAACGGGCAACAAGTTGTGCCGCCACCCTCTTTTGAATGGCAAAATCAATTCTACTAAAAATGAAATTTTGTGACTTAGAGGTCGCAAAATTACTTTGCACAACCCGATGAACCCTAGTCAAAAACTCCACAGCTGCCGAAGCTAAAAACCCAAATGTATCAAAAGCAAAAGGGGTAAATACGTGTTGATTCTCTAAACAATGTTTGCACTTTCGGAATGTTAGATATGAAACCTACAATTTGACCAAATCACATAGACGATTTTTGCAATTTACTTCTTTATCCTTTGATACATGTGTTGTGTCTAAGATTAAGCATCCTAATCATATTCCTAGAAATACGTTTGCTCAAACACTTATTTATTAGTTCAAACAATTTTAAACGTAGTCATTTAAGCATGTTCTAGTTAGAGCTACGAGCCACAGTTTTTTATTTTATTATTATTTTTTTAATAATAAAGTGTTCTAGTTCGATGTTTTAATTTAACTATATTTGGCAGCAGTTGACGTTGAAATTTGTTTAGCCAAAGTTGTAGTTAATTTATGTAAACATCTTTTATATAATAAAGGAATTACATTATTTCAGAATGATTTTGTCAATTCATTTTTATTGAAAAAACAATTGGGCAATAGGAGAGCTCGATTTCGCCACGTAAGCAAAATCGTGTGATGTGATTTTTTAATAAAAGTCAAAATAAAATTGATTTTAGTCAAACATTAATAAATTTGGTGAAGAAATTTGGTCGATAAAAAAAACACATAAAAATATAGATGTCAAATTTGTGAAAACAAAAACTTATAAAAAGAGGAGGTAATTAATAAAACTTTAGTAGTTGAACTTTTAAAAATTATATAAAGTTTAAGTGTAATATTATAAGCCTCTATATTTTTAATTTCTTTGGATTATAAATAAATACCCCCTTATACTTTATACCCTTTATACTTTATATCTTAAAAAATACAATGTATATGTTGTTTTAAAATAACAACATATAAATTTGCATAAGATTATAATTTTCAATTTTTTTTACTATATACGTTCACTAAGGACTCATTATTTCATTTTTAAAAGTTTAACTTATGTGGACACGAGTTTTTTTTTTTTTTTTTTTTTTTTTTTTTAACTACGGATTTATTATTAAACACTAGCAAGGAGCTAGAATTACCAAGGTTGCAAAAATCGTGAATCGGTAGTCGGGCGGTCGAACCCCCTGTAGCTTGTAATCGGTCAAGGCGGGATTAATCGGTGATTAATCGAATTGGCATTTTCGGCAATTTTTGAGTATTTCCGGCTAGATTTTGGTATTCTAGACAAGAGTTTCCATGAAAATCATCTTGTAACAGATAAAAACATCAAATATAATTGATTAAAACTTGTTCAAGACAAGTTTTGGGTATTTTCGACAAGATTTTCAAGTTTCCGGCAAGTTTGACCACCGTTAACAGTCGTTGACCGCCATTGACCGTTGTTGACCGATTTTTTTGACCCAGTTACACAAATCGGCAAGGTTGGTGGCCCAGTAGCACCTAATCGGTGATTAATCGGCCTTGTAGGCCTTGTTTTGCAACACTGAGAATTACACAACAATAATATAAGGGTTTTTTTAGCCATTCGTCCCAACTGAACGAGGCTTTACATCTGAACTTACACCAATAAAAGGAATGAGAAACAATGTCATCAAATAAAGACGCCTTCTGAGGACTTTTAGTGTCGAACAAGAGCTTGTTGCGAAAAGACCAAATGTACCACCATAACACATAGAACACCCCTTCCAGAATCTGCTTAAGCTTATATGTCAGCCTAAAAGAACCTAGCCAATCCAGCCATTCCTCAAACGAATTAACATCTCGGAATGGGATGCCCCACCCATTAGAGATCTTCCGAAAGAGTTGGCGCACCAAAATGCATCTAAAAAACAAGTGTTCGGAAGTTTCCACTCCATTATCACATAAAGGAATAGAACTTAGATCCATACCTCGACGTGAAATATTAATGGGCATAGATTTCATCCACCTAGTCGGACTAAAAACACTAGGAGAACGAAAGTCATCAAGCACTTTTCGCATAGACGCTACCGAATATTCACCTGAACCATTAAGAGACCAAGCATACCGATCAGCCTGAGGAACGAGTCTAACTGCGGCCACCAATTCAGCCATGGCGTTGAACTGCACTTGTTCCGCCCCACCCCTTATATTTCGACGCAACGAGCAGGTCAGATCCGAAAGCTTCGAGGAAACCAACACCTCTTTGCATCTCTCTAAAGCATAAACACGTGGGAATCTATGTTTTAAAACTCCCCCTACAATCCAATCATCATCCCAAAAAGCTGTCGAGGACCCATCATGTCACAATTCTCAATTTCCAGTCAGTTCTCAAAACAATTCACGTTTCACAATTTCAATATTTATCGTAAACTAGGTTTACGTGTTCCAAATTCGCGTAACCTTTATGGTTTAGCGGCGAATTCATGATCATAACATCACGAACATTTCATATGGACTAAGTTTAGTCTACATTTCATTAACATCATTTGCATCATGACATTTCATTTCACATTCATCGCGTATATTTTATATTAAATAAACGTTATCGCGTGAGTTATTATTTTGAATATTTAATCCGTTACTTCCAAAAATAATCCCAATATATTTTTATACTTACATTTAGTTTATAAAAACTATATTTTGAGTTTACCTAGTGTTTTAAATTTATTTTGTATATAAATCGTTAAATTTATATTATTACGACGTTTTTCTTAAAAATTACTCGATAATTATTTTATCGCTCAAATTTCACAAGGAATGTATTTTTACAATTTTTATTATCTCATTACATTCTACTTTGATCTATTAAAGATTTACTTGTACCTAAAAACTACCATTTACCTTAACTTGAATCTATTTCACTTACATTTTCTTACAAATTACACAAGTATTTATACAATTATATAAAAGAAAAAAAAAATATCTTGGAGAAACATGATCCCCATAAAACCGGTCATGGGGAGGGTGGGCATTAAATGGAGAATGGTTTCTTGATTGTTTATAAGTTTACTCATACTTAAAAAGTCCTACTCATTTCATTTCACTCATTCACCACATCATTCTCATGTGTTAGAAAAACTTATTCTCTCTTGGTTCTTATACTCCATAACCGGCCATCATAGAGCTCACAAAGGGATCATCAAAATTTTTTTCAAGTTCAAGTTTATTGCAATCTAGATAACACTCTTGTTTAGGTTTTGAAATAAAAACCTAGGGTGTTTAGGTTAATCCTTGGTTCTAATCACCTCATCATATCACTAGTAAGCATCTAATATTTATTTTTCATCTTACATATTCATTTCATACTCATCTCATCATCTTTGAGCAAGAACATGCAAGACTTGTGTTAGTTATACCATTTTTACATGATTTTTAGAGTTTATTGTACATAAAGTCATCCTATAATTATCCCCTTGGTATTCATTGGTCTTGATGATGTCTAGGAACCCATGACACCCTAAGAAGGTGTATGGTAGGATTAGATTAGCTTTGGAGTTGATTTGAAGGGATTAGAATAGGTTTTGTCCGAGAAAAACTATTTTCGATAAGTATATATTATGTTCTGTCCTTGTTTTGATTTTCTGGAAAAACCGACAGTAGGCACGAATTTTTGGCCTTGATATTTAGAAAATATACTTTAAAACGAATCCGTGGCCGCTTGAACGGATAAAAACGGAGTTATAACGAAGAAGTTATGGATTTTACAAGTTTGACGACGAAATATATATTTTTCAGAAATTTCAGCATACTATTATTATTTTGTACGAGTCAAAAACGAGCCTTAAGCTTTACAAATTATTTCGACTTATCAAAAATATATTAGTATACTTTGATACGAAGCTAAGGACGTATTATACGTAGAAAACGGATTTGAAACGACAAAGATATGCACGTTTTCATAAAATTGCCGTAACTATTATTTTCTGAAAAACTATATTATTTTTACGATACAAGTGTTACGGTAGCTGTAACGACCATGTTTGAGGCTGTTTTTAGCCATGATGTGGAACTTTTTGTAACGAAATGTCTTCTAGTAAAATCAAGTTTACCGAGCATATTTTTCAAAACAGCAAGCCGTTTGTATAGCGGAGTTGTAGTAAATTATTTATGGTTGTCTAAACTTGGCCGAAACTCACTTTTTGCACTACAATTCAACAAAATCACTATCTTTAACCCTTATTATCTTTATGTTCGAGACCTTTTGGACGAAAACTCCTGAACTGAAACTTCTAGATTTCGATACAAACTTTCCAAAACCGTCGAGTTCGTTCTCTAACGATCGACGTACACCATTTTACGACTAGTTCTTCGGAGCCATTTTTGTTAATTTCATGAAAATTCCGACGACATTGTTTTGCGACGAAAAGTGAAAATTTCACCATAAATCATTATAAAACCATTGTAGGAGGACATTTTGACGTAAAAACATGTAAAGTCATTTTTGAATGGTCAAGACGTCAAAAGTGTATTTTTCGACGAAAAGTATTATTTTCAAAACTCGCAAATGGTATAAATAACATACGAAATGCATGCATAACATTACATTGCAACTCATTACATATCATAACATTCATTCTAGGTCGCGGATAGTTTCCGAGTCTCGCTTTCGAGCACTTCATTTTGTTAGCATATCAACCACACCAGGTGAGTTCATACCCCGCTTTTACTCATTTAAATTCCTATAAACTATTTGGGGCGAGATATATGCTTATTTATCCAAACTTTTAAACTCTTTTGCCAAACAACATTACCTATACTTTAGACTTGATTGCGTTTTTATACTTGATTGGGTTATACTTGATTTCATATGCATACTTGGATCAAACATACAAGAATTAGTGGCACCAAATTAAGTTGTTGGAGGGCTACTAATTTACAAACATACAAGAATTAGTGGCACCAAATTAAGTTGTTGGAGGGCTACTAATTTACAAACATACAAGAATTAGTGGCACCAAATTAAGTTGTTGGAGGGCTACTAATTTACAAACATACAAGAATTAATGGCACCAAATTAAGTTGTTGGAAGGCTATTAATTACAAACATCAACTAATTTACAAACATACAAGAATTAATGGCTCCAAATTAAGTTGTTGGAAGGCTATTAATTACAAACATCCCAACATGAGTGTTGGAAGACCCTTGTGGTAACGATTATACTTTTAAATGCACATAATCATGATTTTCATACTATATTTTGGCAATGGGTTGTGAACACACAGGTTGCAAGTTTTGTATGGGCGGAACTTGGAACTGAGTGGATTTACAAAGCCTTTGCTGTGTGAACATTTCTCAAGTATTTCAAATCATTTTGTTACAAACTTATGAACTCACCAACCATTGTGTTGACACTTTTTAGCATGTTTATCTCAGGTCTTAAGGTGATAGCATTTCATGGAGCTTTTGGGTCGCATGGCATACATTGGAGTCTTGTGCTTTTAACAATTACCATTCGACATGTTTTGTAAACTCTTTGTGTATTATCAAACTTTGTGAATTCTTGTGGTGTAAACTTTAACTTATTTATCGAATGGTAAACTTTTCAAAACGTCTCATTATAGAGGTCGTTTTCTGTATCCATACTTTGTGCTATGACGTTATACCCCAATGACACTATCGTTCCGCTGCGATATTTTGGGGGTGTGACACATCACCCAGCTTCAGATTAAGATATTCGAAAAAATTAACACCAAGACCTTGAAGAATATGAAGTTCCTTAACAATGTTCCTCCAACATGAGTGCAAAGCATAATTCACGACCTTACCCACTCCCCCGTCCACGCCATGAATAACCCTTACAACTCGAGACCACAATGGATGTTTTTTAGAGTAGAATCTCCACACCCACTTTAGCTCGAGGCCTCTATCGCGACTCCGAGACCTCCTTTGTGTTTTGTAGTGAGAACGTTACTCCACTTGACCCATGAAGCTTTCTTGCTACTACTATCATGACCATTAAAGAAATGACTATGTAAAGATTCAAGCGTGCATAGAACAGTTTTCGGGACTTTATATATAGACATATGAAATATCGAAAGCGACCCAAGAACTTATTTGAGCAAAGTAAGTCTACCTCCAATAGATTGGGTATTCATTTTCCATTTAGATAGCCGAGCCCGCACCTTGTCAATAACCTCCTTCCATGCTAACACACGAGACATATTACCCGCGACTTTAGTGCCTAAATATATGAATGGGGTCTTAAGGATAAGGCAACCCATCTTGTCAGCAGCTTGTTTAACTTTATTAACCTCCACATTCACGCCCATAATTTTACTTTTACTCATATTAATTTTGAGACCCGAAGCACGATAAAAGCATTCTAAAACATGAATAAGGGTGTTAATATTACCCTCACACCATCGCCCAATAAATAATGCATCGTCCGCAAAAAACATATGAGATATATTCAACGAAGTACTGAGATGAATACCTTTAAACATGCCTGCGTCCACCACACGCTGAAAAGATAGATGAAGACTCCCATTAATAAGATGAAAAGGAACGGTGATAAAGGGTCACCTTGTTTAAGGCCTTTGTAAAACTGAAATTCCTCCGTCGGGCTACCGTTGATGAGTATAGACCCTCTTGACGACTTAAGACAATTTTGAATCCACATACGCCACTTACAACCAAAACCAAATTTAGATAACACCTCGTCTAGGAAATCCCATCTAACAGAATCAAAAGCTTTCTCAAAGTCCACCTTGAAAATGACCGTTTGTTGCTTTTTAGACCTACACCACTGTAACACCTCATTAAGGATGAACTGGCCATCAAGCATTTTTCTGTCTGCAATGAAGGCTGATTGAACCTCGTTTACAAGGTCATCTACCACACACACAAGGTGGCTCGCCAGAATTTTAGCGACTATCTTGTATAAGCTTCCAATAAGACTAATTGGTCTAAAGTCCATAACCAAATTAGCATCGGAAGATTTAGGGATCAAAGCAATATAAGATGAATTACAACCTTTGGGAATATCCGCACATGAAAGGAAATGATTAACCGCATTAAAAATGTCCTTCTCAATGGTCGACTAGAAATGACGATAAAAGCCAAATGTAAAACCATCCGGACCAGGGGCTTTGTCCACCCCACAATCCCAGACAGCCTTCTCCAACTCCTCTATAGAGATAGGTCTCTCCAACTCCATTTTTTGTTCCGATGACAGAGACTTCGGAAAGCTCATATCAATATTAACATGACAATCATTAGGTTGACCGAATTACTACTGAAATGGTGAAGAAACACATTATGAACCAGGCCCGGTCTAACAACCCAATCTCCATCTACCATAACGCCCCGAATATTCGATTGACTACGCTTTTTATTAATCATCCCATGAAAGAACCTAGAATTCTCATCGCCTTCCACAGACCAGTTGATTTTAGCCTTTTGAGCTAAATCCATCGCACAACGATTATGAATACATTGCAAAGAATTAACCACATCCGCTCTTTGTGTAATAACCTCATCTGATCCCTTCCCATCGTCAATACGTTCATCCAGATCCCTAAGCTCAATCTTAAGCCTATCGCTTTCACCTTTTTTCCTCGATCTATACCCTTGGCACCATTCCCTAATTTTAGCTTTAAGGAATTTTAGTTTGTACATCATGTTACGCATACCATTTCGCATGTCACCAGGGGCAATGGTCCACGAGTCAATAACAAATTTATTGAAGCCTTCTACTTCCAGCTAATGATGAAAAAGCGGAAGGGAATCGGCCCATAATCAAACACGTATTCACGGAGTAAAATAGGGCGATGGTCCGAAAGAAATCGATCCAAAGTGATAACACTAATATTAGGACACATATTCAAAAGATTTTCTGATATAAAAAACCAATCCAATTTACTCATCTTTGAAGCAGATCTGTGACACCATGTAAACTTGCTCCCACCTAAGGGAACCTCTTCCATCCCAGCACTAGCAATAAATGAGTTGAATACGTCCGCTGCAGGAGCATGGAATAATGAACCATATCTCTCTGATTTCATCCTAACCTCATTGAAGTCCCCCATCATAACTATCTCACCATTCCACTGATTTGCCACATAAGACAGATACTCCCAGAGCAAACGTTTATCACGCAAGTCTTGGGGAGCATAAACACAAACAATAAGTAAATTAGCACCAGTTTTCAACCATGTACCTCGAACCATAACAAAGTAGTCCAAAACAGTAGAGTTGCTCTTACAAAACGAATTTGGGTCCCAAGCACATAAAATACCTCCAGAGTTACCAACAGAATCTCTATGAACAAACTCAAACGTATTATTACCCCAATACGACTTAACACTGAATAACTCCATGCTCTCCATTTTTGTTTCTTGAAGCGTCAAAACATTAACTTTATGTTTAACACATAACTCCCTAACCCAATCTTTTTTTGCTGCCTGGGCGAGGCCTTGAATGTTCAAAGAAATAAAATTCATCGATGAACCACAGTCTCTCCCTGTGATTCAATAATCTTAGTGAGGTCATTAGTACACCCCTCCATGTTATACCCCATAGTGTGTCCGACTTTTATCAACTCCTCCATAAAATACAACATAGAACCACCGTTACGTGGTAATTCAGAATCTTTAAATCAACCCGAACAAACCGAACCATTCTGTCCACTATGGATTCCATCTGTTTCACGGTTGTGGTCAACTTCTATATTAATCCCGTTAATATTTTCTTTGATGTTATCTGGTTCTTTAGAAATCTCTTTTGGTGTAAATCCTGGTGGATATTTAAAGCTACTCTCTCCTTCGTTGTCAAAAACTGGCTTGACTCCTTTATCCTTATTCAATAACGGATAAATACCAAAAGGATCATCTGATGGCTTCCCATTCTGACCCGAGGACTCCTCAAACACGGTGTCTGGTACTTCCTCTATATCACTAAGACCACCGCTATGTACCTGTGGCTCCTCATGAGCCCCATTTGTGAAACCATCATCTGACAGTACATTATCATCATCCGTATCATCCTCCAACTCCGGAATCCAACCTGGGACTTGCTTTGCACGAACCCAGTAAACCTTACCACGGAACACAATCTTGAAACATTCAAAGATGTTGTCATGAATTTTCGAGAGAACACGTAACCTCTTATAATGATAACACTTGTCTTCTTTATCATCGACATCCAACAATTCACCCTACTTATTAGCGATATGCTTAAAGGAATTATCAGACCAAAGTTTAAAAGGGACCCCCTCTATTTCCACCCAAACAATCCTGCGTTCTGTAACGAAGTCATCCGATGCCTATCTTAACACCAAGAACCAAGAACGAACGTCCTTATTATCATAAAATAGGTCTCGAGATTTGGCATTAACAAAATCAAGCATAACCCAAAGTTCGCCCAAGTACCGAATGGTAATATCAGAGAAACCTCTAGTGTTAAAAGCATTCTGCAGGTTAGGTATAGAGGCAAATTCTTTCACCTTTCCCATCAATGATAGTGATAAATCTTTAGTGTGTAAACAATCACCATCCAAGACAATAGCAGGGATAGGTTCAATCGTTGAGGAGCTAGATGCGATATTTCCATTCAATACATTCACGAAAGAATTTCCGTTAATCTTGTTACCCCCACCAGACAGATTACTGCCATTTTTATTAACCTTAGTGTCCTTTTTCTCATGTGAATAATCGCCCTTCGTCGAGGTTCTTTGAAATCTAGCAACATTCGCTTGAATTTTTAGACGACCTATCCATATGGTGCAAAGATTATTCACTAGTCTATCCACGCTGAATACATTAATGAAACGAACGAACCCAAATCTCTTCCCCCCTTTCGATCTCTTAAAAGGAATAAATGAATCCACCACATGTCCATATTGCTTACACGTGTGAAACAATTCTTTGGCAGTAAACGATTCAGGGAAATTGGTGACATAAATCGATGTCGATATCCTGTTGACATCATCTTCTTTCAAACGAAAACTACCCATTAAAACAAAGAAAACAAACGGAAAATTGGATTGAAGGGAGTCCTGAATCGAATCAGAATCAATGATGATGATTCACATCCAAGAACATCAGATCACATCCAAAATAGGGAACAAGCATGATTAGGCGGCAGTGGGTTTGGGGTTAGGGTTAGGTTAACCTATTTTTTTACGGACACGAGTTTACATTTTAAAAAACTATAAGGAGTATATTTTAACTTTATCAACGCTCATTATGTGCTATTAAACTTGCATCATGTGTACAACATAATATCAGTAGTGAAATTTAAATAACAACATCAACATCTTTATCAGCTAAATAAAATTAAATCCTGAGTTACTTAACAAAAAATTTTACAAAAAATTTACCAAATTCTAATGGATATTAATGCATAATTAAAAACTCGTGCATAAGTATTAGTTGTACTTACATCATAATTTTCATGGGCAAATTCTTATATGTGTATATACTGAAGTAAAATGTTAAAATAAATTTGATTTATGTGTAAACTTCGTGCGTGCACGAAACTTATAACTATATAATTATATGCAATTACATTTAAAGATACATTATTTAGGATTAATACAGAATAATTTTTTTGTCAAAACTCCGTGCGTACACGGGTATTATAACTTGTATATTTAATAAAGTAGTT
The DNA here is from genome assembly GCA_019973895.1 of Chrysanthemum seticuspe. NCBI lineage: Eukaryota > Viridiplantae > Streptophyta > Magnoliopsida > Asterales > Asteraceae > Chrysanthemum > Chrysanthemum seticuspe. The sequence goes on from BPTQ01000002.1 coordinate 45,933,507, forward strand.
AGAGCTAACAAAACTACATCATATAGCTAATTATTTAGAAACTAATCTATACTACATTATAATGTATTTAGAACTTCCTATAAAATGAAGTCTTAAAAATATAAGCTTACACATGTTACTATAATTAGTAATTCATATAATTAAGAAAATAAGCATAATGTACAACACTTTAATGCGCATAATTTTCAACGTACAAGACAAGAAGCATAGCGCACAACACTTTAATGCACATATTAGAAAAACAAAACACTACATTAATGTTATTTAATATAGTCAATTAATTAATTGATCAATAAATACAATTAATACAGTTATTAAAACACCCATAACATAATAAATACAAATTATCAAGCATATTGTACAATCAAATTAAATACAATTCCTACATTAAATGTCACTAATACAAATAAAATTCAAGCCTGAACGGGCAACAGGCCAAATGGGCTTGAGCCCGAACGGGCGCAGGCCAAACAGGCTCGAGCCCGAACGGGCACGGGCTAATTGAAATTCTTGAAATCCGAAAATTTATTGTAAAAAATAACATAATAAACTAAAATACATGATTCACTTGAAAATTTTATTTCATGGTACCTGCCGCCTGCCGCCGCAACGCGCGGGTACCCTGCATTAAATGTCACTAATACAAATAATAAAGCACATTATACAAATATTAAAGCCCGAACGGGCAACGGGCCAAACGGGCTCGAGCCCGAACAAGTGCGGGCCAAACGGGCTCGAGCCCGAACGGGCACGGGCTAAATGAAATTCTTGATATCCATAAATTTATTGTTAAAAAGAAAATAATAAACTAAAATACATGATTCACCGAAAAAATTTATTTAAGGGTACCCGCCATCGCAACGTGCGAGTACCTTGCTAGTATTATATAGTCAAGCTCTCAAAACTTTGAAGAGAAACTAGAAAAACGAAAAAAGGAGTTGGTTTATGACTTTATGTCACTAGACGTTATAAAACTTGCAAAAGAATTTAAGAAGCCCGGCCAATTTGGCTTGGTTCTACCGGTTTATTCGATTTTGACTCGATCATATAAACCTTTAGTCTCAACTTTCAAGTCTCGTGGTCGCACTTAAGAAGTGACGTTGTTGATATATTATTTATGAGACTGAACAATCCCATCAATTGTCCATTTTTGGGTCATCACTGTTTACATAATTGTTTATAGTGACTGTATCTAACATTGAGTTATTTAAGCTGAATCATTTGGATGATCGAGCAAGCATTTATGTAAGAGCATGCACAATCGTAACACAATACCACCAATAACACCGTCCATGTCAGCGTCACATCAGCTTTAACATTTCATCTTAACATCCTCAAAAAACACCCACAACAATAACATCCCAATAACATTTCATATTTTCAATTTCAACCTCTAAACTAAAACAAACACTTCATTTATTAAAACACATATCACATTTAACATTAAAACACCAAGTACATTAAACGTTAAACACGAATTACATTAAAAATTAAAGATACAACGCATACTGATAAAAATAAAACTACTAAAACTTAAAAAAACGAATCATCTGAGACCCAACCCTCATAACTTGAAGGGGAATCAAACTCCCCATTAAAGAGTCGACGCTCCATTATGTCGAAGTAATTGTCTTGGAGGTACTGAGCTTCCCGTGCTTCTTGCTCACGGCGAGCAGCTTCTTCACGTGCCTGCTCTTCCATAATCTCCATACCGTTTTCTTCATCTTGTTATAGTTGCCGGAGAGAAGTCTCACTTAACCCGCTGGGGTGGTTTTGAAGATCCACCTGTGGACTGTTCACAGGTGGAGTTGAAACAATTGGGAGGTATGGGATGTTTTCAAAACCCACCGGGAAGACATTTTCCGGTGGTGTTGAGTAAACTTCAAACTCTGGTAGAGTTGAAAAGCTGGTTTCCGGCAAGTGATTTGGAGTTGGAAAGCTGGTTTCCGGTAGCTTTTCTGAACTTGGAAATTGCTGAGAAAAATCTTTGCGAGACATTTTTTGTGTGTGTGAGTTGTGTGTGTAACTTTTGTGTGTTGTGTGTTCTAAACAACTCTGGTTTGTATATATAGGCAGAGTTGATTTGAGTTTGAATAAATCCCGCTCATATTTGATTTTTAAATTTCAAATTTGAATTTGAATTTATCCCGCCCAGAATTGACCAGTATAATTTAAATTTGAATCTGAATAGGTTGAGGGGGTGTAAGTGAAAATTTATATGAAATGGTTTTTTTTTGGGGGGGGGGGGTGAAATGATTTTTTTTTTTACATCTAACGCGCGTTAGCCCCCCAACCCCTCAACGCCGTTACCCCGTTACTTTTGTGCATGCTCTAAGAGGGTTGGGTGTCACTTTTGTATGACGCCATCCGACGTGGCCCAGTGTCATAGTGTCGCCATCATGCCGAGACCTGTGTGTCAAAGCCAATGTCAATTCTTTGGCTTGATCCAAGAGACAAAAGTTTTTATTTTACTGTTAGATTCCAACGGTTATTTTCAAATTTTTATATTTTCTTAAAAAGTTAAAAATCTTTGTAAACTCTTTTTACACAACCATTTTTACATATAAGCTCATCTTTTTGTAAACTCTTTTTACACAACCATTCTTATAAGCCGAAGTTGAAATTTGTATTTTTGTAAACTTGTTTGGCAATTGAGTTGGTGTTTATTATTGCAAAATTACTAAAAAGCCCAAGCCCCATAAGCCCTTTGCCAAACACAGCCTAAGACTTGCAGGTCTAAAAGCTAAGCCTTTTGTTGCAGTACTTAAAGCTAAGGAAGTTTGGAATGTAAAAATGGTAACAATGACTAATACTACAAACCAGTAAAATTATGGTGGCAGCAGTAGTATTGGCATTACGGAGTTGTATAAAGGGAAGTTTGGGTCAGCAGTATAAAGGGGTGTTTGGATATATGGTTAAAAGCAACAAAAACTACAATTGATGTTTTCAGTTCTACTATGCGGGCCATTACAAAGTTGAAATACCTTGTATCTTAGAGTTCTAACTGGTAAAGCTGTACCTATGATAACCTCATTTTTTGTTCAATTTGGCCTTGGGAGAAAATTGAGCAAATATGTTTGGCTAAGTAGGAGGCCTATCTGGTATGAATGTACCATAAAGTAGGATTTCTTTTTGTGAAGGGTAAATGGCTTGGGTGGGCAGTGTATGATGGGTGGAATAGAGATGAGTGAAAGATGATCCTTCTTGATCCTCCCAATACACTGCCAAGGAGGTTTGGTTAGTCCTCAATAAAGGTATGCATTCCCATCTGTGTGAAGCCATTTGTGAGATGGAAATGTATCATAGTTAGCATAGCCCTTGATTGGAGGGGTAAGGGTGCTTAATGAAGCCATTAACTTGTACTTCTTTGGTCATTGTGGTGGCAGGTTGAATGATCAAGGTGAGTAAGGTAAGATGAAAATGTATATATATGGTAAACGGTGCATTAAAAAGATGAATTGAGACTGCAAATGTTGTAAAATGGAGATATTTTACTTTCAGTCTCTTGTGGAAGCATAGTCTATTGTTTAGCTAATGTGATATCAGATAAGTGATAGTTTGTCTTAGATAGATCCATTGTTTTGTATTGTCATCTGTTGTTGTTTTTAAAGTAGAGAATATGCATGTTTATACCTCTTTTGTGTATGTAGTATGGTTTCAATGTCTTAATAAAATATGTTTATCTTTGCACCAAAAAATAAACTCTATCTTTTACTTCCATTTTCACTCTATTTTACCAAATCTTCAAAATGATGTTTTTGTATAATAACATTTTCGGAATGTCGCAAGCTCCAAACTCATCATATTCGTCAAATTCCGCTATACTTTCATCCGCAAACTCAATAACTTCCTCACATCTCCAATTTGCTCCATTTGGTAGCTAATATATTATGCCAACATACAGACCGAAACAACAATATAGACGTGACATATAGTCGTCTACGTTAAACTTTTTTCCCTTTTTTTTGTTTTTTTTTAAATTTCGTATTCAGTTTTGTATTTTTATTTCAATGAATAAAAATTTAGGTGATTTAAAAACATAAAGTAAAATTATGTGTCACAAAAGCATGTTTTGGCTTTAACCGGTTCTCTAAAGTCAAAGTTGTGAAAACAAGGACAAAGGAAAGTAATGTATTTGGAAGTTGCATTTTATTTTCTTTTGTTGTTTGTAGAAATAGCCAATGGGAAAGTTGGACCTGGTCATTTGTCGAGAAAGCAATGTAGAGTATGATTTTTTGTTGGACTTTTTGGGCTGTCAATCTCATGATCGAATCATAAAGATATTTTATGTGTTCAGACTTTATCCCCTTTCCTAACGTATTATCTTGTTCTAAAAACTAGATTGAACTAGAAATGTGTATCAATGAACAAATCTCTCACTGGTGGCATAAGAGCATTGGTACAGTGGCTTAGCAACACCTCTTTACTTGGGTCTTACATGTGTTACATCACTTCAATACACCAATTTAAAAATATCCCTCATTCACAACTAACTCAAACCTTTTTACTTGGGCCCCACCCACCTTCATTTTATTTCTTTTCCATATTTTTCAAACACAATAAAATTCATTTCATTTAAATAAAATTACAATACGGGAAAAAACTACAATACGGAAAAACATACGATAAATAAAAAACATACGAAACTTAAAAAATACAACATTTTTCGCCTTTTACATGTTGTATTTTGTTATTATTTGGTCTTGTTTCTTTTTTATGATTGATTTTTTTGGTCCGGCAACCCCTCAGCATCAAGCATGAGAAACACCAATTCTCGACACTCTAAAAGTCCCTTTTCTTTTGCTATCCTCGCCTCGTACACTTCTTCGGATTTGTCTACTTTACGTTTATAATCTTGACGTAAAGCATCCACTATAACATCCGATTGACTCCCCCGGTGCTCGTTGACGACTCCACTGATTTGATTTTTTTGCCGCTCGAGGCTTGCCTGCGGGACGAGCTCTTGGATCAGGGCCGAATAGTTCGGCGAGATTATCTTCATCGATCACATCCGGCGCGTCCCATTTGGGATATTGTTTCAAAACCTTCCACGTCGAGACCATATTAAACTGTCTCCCTGATTGAACCTTAAAAGCAAGTCTTGCATTTTCAATATGATCAGCATTATTTTCCCCGGATTTACGCTACAAATGCTTGTAAAAACCATTGAACTTTTGGCAATCACCGTTTACCCGACTCCATTTACCCGTGACCATATTTTTTGTATGAGTAGGCCTTGTTGTCCGAGTGTTGAAGTCCTCCCAAATCTGAGTCCAAAACGCATCGTTTTGTCGGTCATTACCGATAGCGGCGTTTTGGAAAACCTCGACCCAACACTCGGCTAAAAAAATTTCTTCGTCGTTTGACCAACGAATTGTGGTTCGACACTCTTCTTCCTCCTCCTCCTCGTTGTCCGCGTCCAAATTCACCACGGTCTTGTTTTTTTTCTTTGGCGCTTTGGCCGGTTTTTTTCCTTGACGACTTTGTTCACGTGTTTCGATTGGTGGTGGTTGAGGTACTTTGAATTGTGGCATCATTTCTTGTGATTCAAAGTAATGTTGTTGTGAAAGGTAGAATTGCGGTTGTGATTGTTGTGATGGATAGACTTGCGGTTGTGATTGTTGTGATGGATAGAATTGCGATTGTGATTGTTTTGATGGATAGAATTGCGGTTGTGATTGTCTTGGATATTGGTAAGCTTGAAATCCGACGTGCGAAGAAGAGTTTGAGCTTTGGGACGATGGGAGGGACGGGTTTGATGAAGACGAGTGTTGTTGTGGGTGCGAGTTGAGAAGATTCGTAAAGGACATCTCGTTTGGATCTTGAGACATTTTTTGTTGTGTATTGAGATGGTGATGATAATATATTTTTGAAAGAGAAGTGTGAATTTTTGTGTAAAATATGGGTATTATTTATATGGTAGGTGGGGTAAATATTTAAATTTGAAAAAAAAAAATTTAAAAGTAACCGTTGTTGCAAACGGTTAGTTTTTCAAAAAGTGTTTTGTCTTATTTGTGTTGTGGGAGCGACGAAGAGCAAAGTGGCGAGTGAAGATGGTGTGGTGGTGAGTGGCTACGAGGAGTGGCGAGGCTGCCACCTCAGAGTGGCGAGCCTCCCACTTCACCATACCTCATGCTCTAATAACTTCACCCAAAATTATAAGAAGTAAGAGTTGAGAACAACCTAGCCAGTTTGCTATATGTTTAACATTTTTATGGTCTTGACCAAAAGCCTGCCACACTTTTTTTATATAGTTTTGAACAAAAATTATGCAAAATTTAAAGCTATCGAAGTACTATCTTTAGAGCATCCACTTAGGTAGTTTGTGAAGAGGTTTATAAACATGAAGTCTAAAAATCTTTAAACGGATATATATTTCAATACTATATTCAATACTATATGCCATGAATAGGCCTAGATTTTGAAGATGTCCAAAGTTTAAATATTTTGAAAGTGTTCACTATGTTTTTTGATATGAAAAGATTTAAGTTTATAAATAGATTGAACACCAATATACAACTTAACCTTCTAACGAGGTTCCAACTTGACAGAGTGCAACCATCAATCTTCAGTCACTAGCTTGTTAAAAAAGAAAAACATTACGTGAAAAACATGACTTATCTACTAATAAAGTTATCTACTAGGAGTAATAAACTTTCGCATCAATTTATATTTTTTGAACAATGGCTAACATATAGTTATCTACTAATAAACTTTTCTACAATCTAATAAATCTTGTTACCATGCTTTAGTAGGTTTATTGCAGGTAACTTAGCTTATGTTTCAATTTTGTCATTTTATGTTTGGAGGCACGGTGCGTTTATAACAAAGCTATAACACCAAAACATCTATTCCAAAAAGTGCTATAGCGCTGCTTACCAACGACAATTGGGCATTTTGCAAGTTGGCTTTTGAAGAAACTTTTATAAATCAAGCTAGCTGAATACTGTTTTGGTTCAACAATCATGCTGTTTTACAGTTTTTTTAACGAGAAATTAGTAGTTAGTGATTCGAACCCACAATGACATACAATTGAGCATGCAAATCACGAACCTTTGTGTTAGGGGATAAACCCCACTCATTAAAGATAATGCAGTAAATTAGCCGATGTTACATTTTTAAGTTGAATGATAGAACTGGTACGAATTTTTTTATATACTTTGAACTTTACATACAATTGCTTATATAATCATATTTTAGATACAATTATCATCATAATAGGTTAACATGTAACCCTTCATGAAGTGTAATTAGATTAGCGAACAATCCAAATAAATCAACACAAAGGGTAAAAATTAATATCGGGTGCTGGATTCAACACCTTAGGCATTGAATTTAAGCCTAAAGGTCAAACTTCAGACCCATAACACAAAAAATATTTATATTTGAATTGATTAATTTAATTTGTCAAAAGTAAACCTTTATATACTTTGTTTGTTCTTATATTTTATAAATCCAGTTTCTCAGCTTATTTTAATTTTTTTTTTTTTTGAAGAAGGACTTTCATTAAAAACAACCACGATACAAGCTATCCCCAAGGCAGAGAAAGCAAGCCCGAAACAAGAGAAAATTACATTATGTCAAATTTACACCACTTATCCCAATCCACCGCCCCCCTTTCTCAGCTTATTTTAATAGCTTATAAAACTAAAAGCTTCAAAATAAGAGAAAACAAAAATAAGATCGTAAAACTAAAAATAAGCTTATCTTTTGATAAAACAAAGATGCACTCAGGATGAAAAGGACTTGTGAATACAAAATCATAGATCTTTCAATCTCAACACAAACATTATCCTCATCGTGCAAAAGTTTTAAACCAAAAAATAAAAAAGCAAAACAAAGAATTATAAAAATAAATGTTTTAAATTAAAAGCATAAAGGCGAAGATTCAGAATGAGTAGGAGGTTGTTAATCCATTCATGAATTAATCGGATAATAAACAATCATCATTATGCTCGCCTTTACGTTCTTAATCTAGTCTATCAAATATATATGAGAATGAAATAAAAACCATCAGAAAAAAAATGGATATGAATACATCAGTTTAATCACAGCTCTACAAAAAAGCGTGACTTCAGACGACCGTCGTGAGATTTAATCCAAATTCATCATTTGGCTTTTAAATCTATCTATGAATTGAAAAAGAAAAAAAAGTATAAAAACCTAATTAGCCGACCAAGCCTATGTTTTGATGCAGCTGATGCGTTTCAGCAAACATATGAAGAAGATGTTTTATAAGGGGATTTGATTAGGGTTTCAACGTTATCGAGTAGAATGAAGCAGACTTGTTAACCTAAAAGCCCACAAAGTTTTGGGTTGGTGAGGCCCAAACATTAATGTATAAAGTAGCCTTGGCAACTAGTTTTTCTTTCTTGTTTTTAAGGTAGCCTAGAGGAAGTTTGTCCTTTTATGGTATTCGGCTAAGCGGGTGTTTAAGATTGTTTATGGGAAAATTAGTCAAATAGACCGCGCGTTTTGAGGTTTATCACTTTTTGGACCACGCACTTTTGCCGAATGAAAATGGACCAGTTGCCCAGCGATTTCCTGGTATCCAACCATGTGGTGCCATGTGTCCGACAAAGGTATGACCGAAGTACGTATTTTGAGAGTATATGTCATGTATTGTAAGGTATCGTTTTTTGGGCAACCAAATTGTATTTTCGGGCAACTATATAATATTGGGCAACTTGTATTTATACACGAGGGTAATATGGTCATTTTACACTTGTTGTATTATAAAACTAATAATAATAACGCACACAACATCACGCGCGCACACACACAATCAAACATCTTCTTGTACAATTTCTAACAGCTTCTACAATTAAACGTCTTCTTCTACATCACGCGCACACACTCACAAACCACATCTTATTCACAAAACCCTCTAAACCCTAATTAATTTTACTCTATAATTCCATGTGACAAAATTAAAGTTGTACAATTGTAAAATCGCAGTTCGTTCTACATTGAAGTTGCTGCTAGATATTAAACTCTGTTTGTCAAAGAATGAAAACCGCGAAAGGTTGTTCAGGCAAACAGTATTTGGTCCATGGTTGGATATAAAGTCGTGCGAGAATGACTGCCTTCTGATGCATTATGTTTTGCAACACCAGGTATATGTTTCTAACATCTCTGATTTCCCTCCACTAAAATCCAAATTGGGGATCATTCGTTAAGGTTTGGCCGGAAAGAATTTTGTCTGATAACAGGGTTTCGATTTGGCGAAGTTTCAAAACCTATTAAACGATCTAGCGCATTTTTCGATCGTGTATTTCCTGGAAAAAAGAGTAAGGGTATAACAAATGTACATGCAATTGATCTTTTGGAACTTGTTAATGACGGAAAAAAGGATGGGAAAAGGTGGTTATCTCTTTCTGATGAGGATGCTGTTATGGTGTGTCTGCTGGTAGCTGCAGAGCTGGTGTTTATGGGAAAAAAAGACAGGAATTGCACCCATAATCACTTATTGTCCTTGGTTGATGATTTTGAAGCATGGAATGTATTTCTTTGGGGTGAATATATGTGGCATAAATTTTATCAAATGACTGTCAATATTGTTCATATTCACAGAAAAGATCATTTGTTAAAATTGAAAAAAAACCCAAAGTTCAGTGCCACATACAATCTATACGGGTTCGCTTGGGCTTTCAAGGTTAGAATTCTCAGTAGTTTGTACCAATGTATGAATGTCTAGCTTTGATAACATATTTCTTTATAAAAACAGGTTATTAAAAGCTTTTGATTCTATTTTGTTGTGCTATTACTTATTCATTTTAAAAGTACCTAAAATTAATGTTGTTGTTTTATTGTTATGAAATGTTGGTGTTTTGTTCTGTATACAAGTAATATAAAAGTTACCCGTAATTTAGATAACAAAAATGTTATAACACATTTTAGTTTGTGATTTATTTTTTAAATTGTAACCATAAAGGTCTTGTGTCATCCTAAACAGGTGACCTTTACTTTGGTAAACCTTGAAACATTTTCAAAAACGATAGCTGCATAAGTACACGTTTTAAAGATGACAGTTGTGGCTATTACAGATTTGGATTTTGGAGACTTATCCTAAAAGCTCACTTTGGTGGGTGAAAGACAATAAGATCATTCCACGTGGTCTTGCTTGGTCAGGACTTTCAAAGTTTCGGAAACCGGACTGTTGTAACCTCTTTGGACCTGTATGCATCACACAGTCTTACATTGCTGACCCCACTAACTTGTACCTGAATTTGTTCACAGTATATGAGTAATTTTATTTTATTTTATTTTATTTATTTATTTTTATTATTATTATTTTTTTTAGGATTCAACTCCCATTGCTGAACTTTCTGCAACACAAGCTGAAATGAAGCAACCGTGGTGTATTGCCAGCGCCCAATTTATAGATGGTTTGTCTGTTCCAGAGACAGCTGATGGTTACAAGACTGCAGAGCATTCGAATGAATTCGCGGACGATTTCAATTTAAACTTGTGCATGGACGATTTCAATTTAAATGTTGCACAAAATGGAACTACTCATTCGACAGGGGGTCTATTTCGTGAGTTACTGGATTTGGAAAAAAAAATTGATGATAGAAAACGACATTCATTCGGTCAGAAACACACCTTTTGTACTTGATGTGTTTATGACTGTGAAAACCAGACTTTCAAAAGTACAGCAACTATTGAGTCTTAATAATTATACTGCTGTTGATCCTGAACATACTAAAAGTTGTCCCACCACAAACGACCCTGACGTTACTCCCGATGATCCAAAGGTTTGTATTTACTTTTCAGATTACCTCCAATGTTTATACCAAACTCAAATAATCGTTCGTGTCCACACTTATATCAAACATTGGTCGATACAGGCCACGTCGTCTCATATTGTAGGCCCTAACGGGGATAAGGTTGTCCATGCGGACCATGCAACGGACATTGACAATGATGATGGGCTTAAAGAAACGCAACCATGTAACCTTGGTATGCTTGTTGAAGCTTGTGCCATGACCCAAAAAATGTCTTGTTATGGAATATGGAGGTGAAAGTAGTACTCAACTTCCACCAGTTGCACCTAAAGAGGAAAATAAAATACCCGGTGACCCCATTATTGTACGTTATATTTCAGTTACAGTTTAAATATCAACTATAGCATACGTCCTTACTTATGTATATATATTTAAAATTTAGCAGGAACCGGATTGTGGTGATGATTGGTCGTCTTACATAAACGATGAAAAAGTTTCGGATGATAATTCTCTAGATGCAATGGATTGTGATAACGAACAGCAAGATGTGGTTCAGAAACAATTGGCTTGCCAACCTGAACCCGTTAGCAATATTGATTGTGTGCAGACAAAAGTAGGAACACCCACCAACAAAGCTCATGAGGTATCTACATTTTCAGTAAAACATCGTCGATAAATAAAATAGTTTAATGTGCTGTTTTGTAACATACTATATTCTCAAATGTCAGTTTAAAGACAACAACCTGCCATATGTAAATGTGGTTGGCCAAAATGACACTCCTGTTTCCTCCCAAGATAATGTCAACAAAAGCGTCGATACAAAATTGTGTCTTCCGTCTTTAGATTTAATGGATTGTGATGATCAACAAGGGGATGTGGTTCACAAAAATTCGTTTGTTGGCCTTGAATCCAGTAACAATGATGTTGCTGTGGTTAGCCTAGAAGATACACCAACAAAGAAAGACGCTGAAGCCCCTGAATCTCAGGTTAAACCCAAGAAAGTGTCATTTGCAAATGTGGTAGGTCCTAATGACAAAACTCTGTTGGAAGATCTTTTCTCCGATATGAATACGAACAAAAGAAAGAGAGTAAAATTGAACGACAACCTCAGTAAAAGAAGGCGCACTGTACAAACTTACGCGACGTTGTTTGGGTCTGTCAATTCGGAAAATGGGGTATCAAAAACATCAGCTACTCCTTGCCACCGTGTTACAAGATCGCAGGGTGTCATTAACGAGGCTATTATCCCGACTGCCGTTTCAGATGTACATCACCTTATTAAATTGTAACTGAAACAAATATTTTTTTTATTTTTTTTCTGCTTATCTTTCAACTTTGTTTTCAGGAAACATCTGGAAACCCCAAAACGTGTCCAATTAGTCGATTATATTCGCCCACAATTAAACCGTTTGTAGAGGTAGGTTCTGTTTGTTAATCCAATAACATCATTATCATTGTGTGTATGTTATTGAATATATTTATTTTTAAGAACTTTTACGACACCCGAAATGCAACAAGAAGAAGGTTATTGTTCCTGATTACCTTCGCAAGTATTTGAAGCTTAAAGAACCATTACTTTATAGGTTTCCTTGGGGCTCCTGTGCGGTTATTGCTTATAGGGATTTTTGGGTAGCCTTGGCATGTGTTGAAGACTGCACCGACGGGTGGCTTAATGAGTTAGTGAGTAAACTTGATGCCTAGCTGGTCTACTGCACTTGTTTATTATTTCGTTTTGTTACTTATGAAACGAATGTTTACAGTTTTGATTTGCTTTATCTGTCCGCAGCACTTGGATGCATGGGTTGAATTGATGTGGTTGTTTAGACCAGCTGATGCAGATTGGGCTTTAGCAGGGTGTACTTTTTGCAATCAAATCCTAGGTGGCAACATGCCTACCACTTATTTAGATGGCACAACATACCCTGTGGCTTGGCGAGATGTTGCAAAGGTCATTTTGGCAGACTCTTACCGTACATATACCACTACTGTTATAAACAGCTTATAATATCCCGTATTTGTTTTATATATCAGGTGTATTTTCCCATGAATGAAAATACAAAACACTGGGTACTCTGTGAGCTCCATATCCGCACTGGAGTTGTTTACATTTATGACTCTCTTGGGTCAGCCTCAGGAGGTGAACGGTGGTTGCGAGGTTCCAAGAGAAAGTTACAAACACAACTTAAATCGTACCTAACAAACGCTGGGGTACTGCATAGTAAGGGCATATCACCGGGGGATTATAAAATCACATACAAGTGTCCAAAAGTACCAAAACAATCGGAGTTGTATGGTGACTGCGGAGTATGGGTGTGCATTATTTTGTACAGATTGCTCTGTAACCAGCCTCTGGAAGTAGACGACTCTCTTCAAACAGCTTTAGCTTACCGTAAACAGATGCTTGAATACTTCTGGAAGCACAAGGTTGAATACATAATTTGATAGCGGTCTTTCAAGGTACTATCGTTAATGTCCGTTTGACCCATAATTATTGTCTAATGTTGACATGTGAAGTATTTTTCTTTCAACGTATACTGTAGGTATTTTTACTTCTATTATATATTAGTCGATTATTATAATGTTTTTTTTAACTCAACGGCATTTCTTTAGTTAATACCCGTGCACATATACAAAAAAGCCTATGCTTTGCAAACCACTTTTATATATATGGGTTATGTATACTTTATTAATTTATTTGGTATATACTAGCAAAATTTAATATTTGGTTGCCCTATAGTACATTACAGTACATGTCCTTAAATGTCTTCTTTTGCCAATCTCTTTCTTCAATACAAATCTTTCTTAATTTGTTTAACAACATCTTTCTTTCTTCTTTTAGTCTATTCACTTCATATCTTTATCCCAATCTTTCTGCTTTTGTTTAACAAAATGTCCGACTATATCCCATTGGATGTTCAACTAGATATCATTCGCAGGCTACCTCCTAAGTCTATACTCCAGCTACGTAGTGTTTGCAAGTTATGGAAGGATAGTATAGATTGTGGTTTTTTCATCTCTAATTACAGTGTTCGTCGTAACGATGAGTGTTTTTTTACGTAACATTTGATCAGGGTCACAAAGGTTTTATGTTAGCTTTTAATGAACAGCTGACCGCTACGGTACTTCGTACAGATTTAATGCTTTCATCTATGATTGCAGTTGGCAATTCTCATGGTCTTTCGTGTTTTGTTTATGGCTCTAATCTAATGTTTGTTATTTGGAACCCGGCAATCCAAAAATCACTTGCAGTACATGTCCCATTTTACACGCATCAAATTGAATGTAAAAAAATTTGTTTTGGTTTTGCCGTCCGTCCGGACACTCTTGACCCGACGATCGTGAAGGTCTCCTATCCTGTTTTCCAAAGTGGTTTCTGGTATGTTTCTGTCTTTTCTTTCAACTCGTTAAGGTGGACATGCCTTGAAAATTTCCACCCCCTCGTGAAACTATCAAATTGAAACGTCAAAGTCAGGCAGTTGTAGGTCATTTTGTCTATTGGACTGGGAGTGAAAAGTTAACTAATGAGGACGGTGTTACATACAAGATTTATATGTTGATTTCGTTTGATTTGGTAACCAACCAATTTAAAGTTATAGACCTTCCGCATATTTTAAAAAATGAACTCCCAGTTCCATTCTATGTTTTCGATCTTGGAACCTCTCTAGTGATTTGATCATTGATGAAGATATGCCATTGTTTTGTGGATGGGTGTTGGACGTGAATGGTTTTGCCATAAGATCATTTAGAAGCCTCTTTGCCATCCCCACCCTATTATCTGTTCGTTTGCTTGGGTTTACAAAGGATCAGGCTCCAATAGTGGAAGCGTACACTGGCAACCATTTGGGTCACTCGCTATTCCTGTACAACAAAGAACTTGAATTATTTGTCAGCATGGGAATTTTAGGAGATACGTGATCTTTCTACATCGCCCCATACAAAGAATATCTTCTTTTGTTAAATCATACAGACTATGCTGTATATAGTATGTTTTATTTATAACTTACCATTCTATTCATGTTCCTTTTAAACATTATCACTTGATTTGGTTAATGATATATCAACGCCATTTTCAACAGGTTTGTTCGGCTGAACTTACAGATCAGCCTAAATGGGAATGAAGGTTTGTGGTTTTAGTACCCTGTCTGTGTGGGAAGGAAGCATTGGACTGTTTAGATTTTTCGTAGTCGATGAATGTTATCAATCACGTGGTTATATAATATGTAACAATTAAAGTTATAACCATGTAGTAATCGTAATATGTAGTTGGTTGTCTGTATCAAACGTTGTATGTCAACGTATTTACTATTTCATCTCTTCTGTTATCCCATTATCCATTTTTTTTAATCTGGGCAACAAGCAGTTGTTACCCAAAATAATTTTGGCAACCTAATTTTGTTCTTAGGGCAACTTGTTTTCCATACGGACTACTTTTATAAACCCACGACTCCTTTTAGACGTACATTTCGTATTCTACAACCTACTAATAACTACCAACTTGAGACAATGCACACTTCCAAAAATAGAGGTTTAACATTCAACACTAGTACAAATTAACTAGCAGTTGTAATTTTATTACAAGCAGTGGTAAACGACTATCCCTGTTCAGCCCCACAAAAGCAGTAGTAAAAAACAATTAGTAGTTGTAACTTAATTTTAGTAATCGAGCATAAAAGCAGTGTAGCATTTTTTTTATGTTTACAAACGTCGTATAAAGCTCAAAATAATCCACTCAAACGAATGTCACTCTACACATCTGATAACCTGATGCCGTTGCGAATATGTTCTTTAAAAAATAATCCAAGTGAAGATGTTGATGTTTTTAGAATGAGTGATGGTCTTTAAAATTGTTTCGTCCATTAACATAAAAATCTGTTTTAAATCCCAGTTTAGCGAAGGATCTACTATAGAAGGTGACTAAACGAACACAACCTAGTACTCCTTAAGAGGAATAATAATTAACGAACAGTTATTCTCACTAAACACCTCGATATGTTGTTAATACACGAATACTCTGAATAGTATTGGCGTTTACAACCTTGAAGTGTATCGGCTCTAGATATCACCAAAACTTATATATAACTCAAACCTAGGACCTCCTTTAATAGGACAAGGAGTCCTTTACAAAATACACTAAGTACTGT
Source organism: Chrysanthemum seticuspe (assembly GCA_019973895.1). Classification (NCBI taxonomy): domain Eukaryota; kingdom Viridiplantae; phylum Streptophyta; class Magnoliopsida; order Asterales; family Asteraceae; genus Chrysanthemum; species Chrysanthemum seticuspe. The sequence continues at coordinate 45,949,375 of BPTQ01000002.1, forward strand.
ACAAGATAAATATACTTACAATACTTATCTAATACAAAACATCCTACCGAAGACATTCTAGAATATTAAATATTCATCCCACACAATCATACTAGCAGTGACAAGTACATTAGCAGTGGTACGCGACTTTTACTGCCACTTGTTTGTGTATTGCTGACACTCTTCTTTTCCGCTGGCTTTTCCGGTGGCTTTTCCGGTGCGGGTCTTTTGCCTTTAGCCTTTTCTTGAAGGAGTTCCGATGGCTTGCTTCCTCGTGGCCCCAGCGTATTCAACCCATGGGATTCCCCGAGGAATTAGATAGGCCTTTCAACTTCAATGGGCCTTTCAGGGGGTTTCCCGTCTAAATACGGCCCTCTGCGCGGTACAGGAAGGGCTTTTGGTAATGTAGCTTCCCAACCCGCGCAGGTTTTATTTTATCCCGGCTCCCGCAAGCTGGCCATTTTTTCCTTAGACCCAGTCTATCCAACCATATATCCCTGAATTAGTAGACGCACACTTGAATGGGGGCCGGGCTGCACCAACAGAGGAAGAAGGCATAACTTTCATCCTCAGTTGTTTGACTTTCTTAGGGAAGTTTCTTGTTAGTTAGGGGCTGGTTTACGTATTTCGTTGCCCCTAACTTCCTTTTGTCGCCCTTCCGTACGGGACCCATCTGCCGAACATATTTTGTCACTCCCATGACCCAATTCCCATGATTTATTTCCTTCTTCCGCTCTCGAACGCCGAGGTTACGAAGGAAATGCCTGCACTTTCAAGATCCCATATTGCCAATGAGAGTCTGCTAGGTTTAAACTCCCACCTTTGGTATGCATATGGTCCTGGCAGACTACCACAACTTGAATGGACATGGGTTTTGGGTGAAGGTGTGTTGTGGATGTTCGCGGAGATGGGTTATTAGCTGTCATTTTAGAACGACTAACTGTTATTAGTAGTCATTTTAGAACATGTTTTAGTTGTCGCAACATCAGCTTTGCGCTTTTTTTTGGGGGGGAGTAAAGGTTTAGGCTATGTATGGGCTTTTTGGAAACGGCCGTGCGTGGGCAACGAGTTGTTGTTGACGTCCGTATGTATTCTTTTTGTACTGTGTACCATCGGTATCTTTTTCTGAATAACATCTTCAACTTCTCTTCGGTTTTTTAAAATATTCTGGTTGCCAGATTTGCAGGTGGAAATATTTTTGTAGGTGAAGGAATGGTTCCTTTTTTGCTTTTTATGGACTTTCCCCTTGATTTACCTCGCGTATTTATAGCGAGGATTTTACTGTTCGTGCACGAGTTATCATTAATTTTCATTAACTGTTTTGTGGGTAGGCACGTGCCTAGGCTCCTACACTGTTGCTGCTATATTTGACATAAAATTACTTGGGAAGGAACGTGAATCTTTACATGCATATTTTCTCTCCTTTTTGGTATTTGAATATAAATGATTACGTAAACACAAACAAATTTGCTTTTTGCGAGGAAACTAGTTGTGGTTTTTTCGACACTAGGAGTAGGTACAACGACGTTAGCAATGGTTAGATCGACGTTAGCAGTGGTTGGGGATTTACGTATGAACAGACTTAAGAATTTGTTCAAAACCTTTAGCCTCCTTTCGCGGCAGCAGTTGTAACTCTTAATCGAGTTTGTATCCCCAATTCAATCCAAATTAATTTGTACTAAAAACTTACTTTTTTAACACTTGTAGCAGTTGTTACTAATTTTGTGGCGCATATATCCCCAACTGTGCTGTTAAAATTATGTCTTTTTTTTTTAATTTTTTTTTGTATTTATTCAATTTTTTTTAATGATATAATAAGGGTTATTATTCTAACACATAAATAAGCATGTAACTCAACACGTCATCATATTCTATTATCGAGACACAAAAATTCTTACTACCATTATTAATCGTCTCATTGGCTTGCATTCCCCAAACAAGTTACCCACCCACACTATGAATTTTTTTTAACTAAATAAAATTTCATCTTCATATTACTACTTTATTAGTAAAAAATTTATACTAGTAACATAAAAGGGATCACATCCATAGGTTAACATGACATACACAGACTATACAAAGATGAGATAAGTGACTCCAAAATGTAACAATGATCCCCTAATAAACAAAAGGCAGCAGCTTCCATGTAATTAATACAAAGCACATCAAATCTCCATTAACTACAACTTTTCAATTAAACCATTCAGCTCTTTAACACGGTCATGTTTTCTAAACCAAGAATACAGAAGTTTGGAACTCTCAGCCAGATCCTCATTTTGTATCCTTAACAGGTGATTAATAGTTGGCAACCAACAATCCGAACCGCATAAAAGCTCCACTTCCGCTATCATTTGTTGTCTACGGTTGACACGGCCCCTAATTTCAACAACATTCCTCCTATGATCTGCTTCATCACGTAAAGCAACTTCCAATTCACCTCTGTAGTACGCGATCGTAATATCTTTTAACAACTTTGAGCCACCAAACATTGGTAATTCATCACATAAAACCATGCCAGCAGACATCGTTATGTTTGCTTTTCTAATACTATCACTAATAGAGATACCAAAAACTTTTTTTGTTACATAGCGTCATATATAGACACGAAATTTCTGACAAACTAGTTATGACAATTGTCTGTTTCCAATGGACAAATGGATCACACCAAATAAGTACCCACCCACAATTTGTTTTTTTTATAGTATCTTCATATTTTTTCAAATATTTTTTATGACGAGTTTGCTAGTGCATAGCTAGTAAATGGTACTTTGGGCACCTAAATTGTGTACTCATGGCAACTATACTTTGGGCAACTAAATTGTGTACTCATGGCAACTAGTTTAAATAGTAGTACTTTTAGTCAAGTGGTGATGTATGCAACAAGGGGCTGGGGTTTGACTGGATTTAATTTACATCTTTCTATTTTTTTAAACTATTTTTATGACTAATTTGCTAGTTCATACCTAGCAAATGATACTTTGGGCAACTAAATAGTGTACTCATGGCAACTAGTTTACGTAGTAGTACTTTTAGTCAAGTGGTGATGTATGCAACAAGGGGTTGGGGTTTCACTGGATTTAATTTACATCTTTCTATTTTTTTTAAACTATTTTTATGGCGACTTTGCTAGTGCATAGCTAGCAAATGGTACTTTGAGCAACCAAATAGTGTACTCATGGCAACTACGATAGTAGTTTTAGTCCAGTTGTGATGTATGCAAAAAAGGGGTGGGGATTGAGTGGATATAATTTGCATTCAATCATATTTTATTAGTCATACGTGTATTCATGTAAACTGGCCAACTAGTTACAAAACTTGACAAATTTATTTGAGTAAAAAAAAATACAATACACATTTGGGTAAATCAAACATACAATATACCTAGCGAATTATTTTTTAATGTGTCAACGTTTGGAATAAATTTATGCTAAGTTCCATCTTCTTGTATTGTTATGCCCCAAAAAAAATCAAACCTGCAAAGTGCAAGAAAAAAGAAAAGAAATAAAATAAATAAATAAATAAAAAACAATAAAAAGTTACATATTGCAAGTAAGTAAGCATAGAATATGAATAAGTGTCCATAAAAAATGAAGGTAAATCCGGCAATTCTTACGTTCCCAGTTTTATCTTATTTTATTTTATTATTATTTGTAATTTATTTTTTGTAATTTATTATATTTTTTTGTCCTCCTGGTTTCATATATATACACGTAATTTGTTTGACGTGGTTTCGTTTTTAATTTTAATAGTAGTAAACTGCAGTATATGTAATAATAAAAAAGCGGGAAAATGAAAAGGCGTGTATGTGAAAGGTTGGTCATTTAATGCTACTTCTTGTGGTAGACAAAATGCTAGGGTGGCTGTCAACTCAACGGACGCATCAATTTTGTACACCGACACAACACTAATTATATTATAGCTTAAACTAAACCTTCTTTTTAAAACACACACATAGCAATCAAAGGGGGGGGGGGGAAATAAAACATACAAAACAAAACTAAAAAAAAGGATGACTACACCTATGCCATTCTGTGAAGAACTTGCTGGTGTTGCAGGATCTAGTTTTGTTAGAGATATGATGATTGTTCGTTTTCGAAGGGATGTGACTGTTGTCATAGTGGATGAAGCAGAGTTGATTAAGAAGGCTCAAGAAATCAAGGCACGTGTGGCTGAAAGGGATTATGTTATTGGAGAGTTGGAGCTTTTATACCCATTTGAATCTTGTGTGGAAAGTATTTCAGAATTAACCAAGCTGCAAACCGAAGATCTGACAGAAGCCGCAGCGATATTGGTCAATGTAATGAAGAAGCAGAAGCGAGCCCAGGAGCTTCTCTCATTCATAGAGAAGCTGAAAGGCATGGTGTACTGATTCGGTTAATTGTTGTCTTGGCGGTGACGATGTCTTGTTTATGTTGGTATTTCTATTTCTAGTCATGTATCTTGTGTTGAATTTTAGTTTGACTGCTGTTGTGAAATGTGGGTCTAGGCTTTGGCAAATGGATGTAAAATATTTGAATAAATAAAAGCCATGGTTTCTGTTAAATAATTATATTATGGTCACCTTTAATTGTGCCTGCATCTCATGATCTATTCTGAAAGAATACCGCCTCCATTGTTTCAAGAATAAATATGTTTGAGCAGCTGTTATTGTGGGCCTGTTTACCTGGTTAATGCAAGTAAATCTCATTATTAAAATATGCATATGGGAATGTAACGTTTCAAACAAACAAAGTGTATCAAGTAAACGACAAAAAAAAATCATGTTGTTGGTTTCCGACATGTCATATAAAACATAAACCCTAACAATTAGAATGAACCACTAGAGTTAAAGGGGTATAATGAGCATACCTATAAAACATAAACCCTAATAACAATTTAAATAACTTTGAATTAAATAAGAAATTTACTAATAGAATATAAAATATAAAAGTGCACAGTTATTTATATTCATGTATAAATATATGAACGAATACGGTAACAAATTACATACGGGAGAGTACAACAAACCTGGATTTGTATCTAAAAATAGACGAAAAGGACAACGATATATTTTTATTTGGATTCTTCGCTGAAAGTGACCTAGTGTATAACAAGGAATGTGGGGATGTTGATTGTTGGGACTTGGGACCATAAACTGATGTGTGGGGTATAAAAGGTTTAAGTGTTTGTCATTCTAGGTCCCTCATGTATCTTACGGCTGTCACACTAACGACTAAAAACTGCTAGTTAAAGTTAGAACTGCTAGTACTGAAGACAATTTATCATATAAACGTGTTGTCACTACATGTTGTCTAAGGTTTAGGAATTAAGACTTAAAAATGTTATTACATGTTAGTACTGCTAGTGCTGAAGACCAAATAATATAAACATGTTGTTACTACATGTTTTCTAAGGTTACTCCTGCTATAACAATGTTGGCTGACCTTTAATTTGACTAGTCACAAGGTAATTGAATATTTTAGAAACAGTGTGTGTTACTCTTCAATTAAATTCTCCAACCAACTAGTATGGCACACCATTCAAGTGTAATAAATGAAGAGGAAAAATACAGATGGTTATGCTAGTAGGCGTTCTTATATAAACCGTGAATGCTATTCTTTTCGTTATAACATCGAAACCGGTTGAGAAAATGGTATGCATTGGTTGCAGGATGGAAAGAGAAAACAAGTATGATTGACCTTAGATGCAAGGCGTGCACCGAATAGATAAATCATGTGGTATTGTTGTCCAATGAATTTTTACGGAAGCGACAACAATACTCTTTGTGGGGTTGATGCATATAGACTTGGTGGTGTACATGTTAGCAGGGAAAAAACAACTTCAGTTCGTAGAGGTGAAGGTGTGATGGTGTGATGGGGCTAGCGGTGGTTCAGTGAGTATCAGAGGTAGAAGTGAGACTACATCAACAGCTGATGAAATTCATGATTCTATGTGTACAGAACCCAGTGACCTTAGTGATGAAGAAACCCAACCACTTGCAAGTCGAATAACAAGTGAACCACCTAAAAATGACCAAGCAATTGAACAAGCTGCAATTGATACACCTAGGTAATGACATGCTCGGCATTGAACAAGTGAGCCACGACCTATTCTCGTTATATGTTGTATTTCATAATATATGTAGACTAAATTGTATTATGTATTTGTTATGTTATGCCAATGCAAGCACTTATTTAGTTAGCAAAAAATGGGTAAATCCAAACACTAGATAGACAAGATGCAAACTGTATAATCAAGCTGCAAAACTGTCAAATACAATTTTTTTAGTGTTTTTTATTTATTTATTTATTTTTGAGGTGAAAGTGGGTAAATACTAACAAGGCTGGATAAAGCACTAAAGCAGGAAGAGATAGTTACCATGCACGTGCCCAAAACATAGTTGAACACGTGTACACCCACCAAAAAATGCTGACTATTGAAAGGCAAAAAAAAATTATCTACAGTCCCCCAATAAAATGAAGTTGCCCTATATGATAAGTTTCTACTTTGTTTAGTTATCTAAAAAAAATGAAGTTGCCCTATAGGGTTGCTATCCTAAAACAGAGATGCCCCATCAAGGTTGCCATGATATACATCATACTATAAAGCATTCATACACAATATTATGTAAACGGACACCGAACGTAGATAAAAAAACAGGTGCATACTATGATAACCCCAAAGCAGATGGTTACACAAAAACATCGCATGTTAATTTTATGTAATTGTTGAACATTTTTTTTTTGGTAATCATAAGAAGCACCAACAAAAAAATGTTTAACAATTACATAACGTCGCCTTACAAAAAAGGCTAAATTAGACAAACTATTTTGAGTTTTAAGTTATGTTAACACCCCATTTTCTAAACGTTATCGGCAGCATGAGCATACTGCATAAAAATACCTACACTCCAACCTTACGTTCCTTAAAAACCAAGTTGCTTTTAATCCCGCACCTCCTCGATGGCGGTCTCTTGTTAGAGCCTTTAAATGCCTCGACATCTTAAACTTCCGTAAGCCCGATCTTGGTGTTTGAAAGCAGTGCCTCCTTGCATAAGGTTTTCTAGAGACCTTATGACCAGAAATGTCCTTAACGTAAGAAGAAGAAGCCCCAACATCCATAGATACAGACCCAAGAAATACCCCATAGTACCATTCATCGTCACTGAACCCAATGTCAGCATCAACAATTTTGCTAGCCAAAAAATCCATGAATAGATTCTTTCCTTGACATTCAATTCCTTGACTTCTAGTTTGGAACGGAGGGCTTCTTAGGGGAGGTGACCGCCTTTCTTCCTCCTCCTATGCAGCAATATCAGAGGCAGAATTAGAAGTAGCAAGCTCCACAAGTTTATCATGTATTGCTATCCTGGCACGCGTTGGCTCATCAAGAAGATCCACAATTAGGTTATCATAATAGAAACATGCTAAGTTATCAGGTGCATGTGCAATGTACAAGCCGATCAACCCACATTCCTCGGTAAGTTCAAACATCCTTTTAATGTCATTATCGCATTCAACAACTGTCAAATGAGTTGAAAGAGCAAATAGTGGCCTACATAAATACAAAGCTAGTATCTCACACTCTAACTTGTTGGCCAAAAAGTCAAGCATTTGATTAAAGTTCATCCTTGTGGACTTACTGAACGTTTGCACAAGGGTGCGCCCATACGCATAAGTTAATTTGGGCAACCGAATGAACTCACCATCATAGTGAATCTCAACTACAAGATTATCAGATACATAACGTGTAGTACTCCTGTAATAAAGGTAAATAAATGTATACAAATGAGATTAGAAAGTATGGACAAAAACCTAGTAAGGGCAAGTGACAATCACGAACGGTAATGGCAGGCATACCTTGGCTTGAAATCAAATAAGGCAACTGGAGGCTTAGCAGCATTTTTTGATGAAAGAGAGGGTTGGGAGATTGACATTATGACTTGTGTACAAATGTGATCTAGATGAAGATTTGATATATATTAGGAAATATTGTATTATTATTTTACTATTAATAATGTAGTTATTAATAGTATGAAAACTATGATCCGTTTATTTTAATATGGAAATAGTAATAGGGAAATTTTTGGTTAATTTGTTATAAGTTTTTATGTGTAGTGTATTTGTGTAATGATATGTGGGAATAAATTAATTGACAAACCTATGTGTGGCCCTTTTTAATTTTTTCTTGGAATGGACGGCCAAATGTCATGATTAAATGGACGTCCAAATGAAGAATAAATGAACTGGAGTTGTGGAGTTTTAAAAAGAAAGATTATTTATACTGTACAACAAATTTAGATGTAAAATGTGTACATACTTTTACGTCGTGTCTCCCATTGTTTTTTGAATGAATGTTACACGTACACAAGGTTGCTGCATGCAAGGTATTGTATGATTATTGGTTTATGTATGCATGTTATAAGTGTCTTTAGTGTAGTAAATAGTTGTTATGAATCCATTGTCTAGTCATTAATGGCTTATGTGTGAATAAATATATCAATAGATGGTTCATGATAAAACAATGAAAGTGTTGTTGGAGATAAGTTTAAAACTGTTAGTACAAACCATAAAATCTATGTTTATAAAAAAACTGAATCATCTTCTCGCGATATGCTAGCGCGACGTCAGCGGGATCATCAACGTGCAACGATAGACCATGTGCCAATCGATATAAAAATATACATACCCACACACCACAATCACCAAAAATCCCCCTTGCTTAGGAACGTTTTCGGCTAACCTAAATGAAATCTTATAGTCATTCGAATGTATTACAGTCTTATCAAAAACGTTTGCTTGCTCTAGAACAACTGGTAGTTTGACCTGTAGAATAACAGAAACTGTTAAAATAAATAGACGGGTGATCTTGTAAGAGGCTTGTCAGAAAAATGTTAGTATTATATAATCGAAATAACCATGTTTGTCACCAAATTATTGATGAAATAAAGCTGTTTGTTCAAGCCGGATTAAATATGATATCTAGTGTCATGTTGTAAATTATATATGTGTTCAAAAGTATTATATGTTTTTTATTCGTGATTCATAAACAACGTTCAAACATTTGACATGTGCTTCGAAATATTTTTATTCATAATAGATTTCATTTCAATAAATTAAAGGGTAACAAAATACATCAACGTAGCAACGACATTCATGAAGATACCAAAACACAAAATATGACAATCACAGAAAGTGAGAGAGACCACATAACATGGTAGGAGTAGAGGATTAATAATTTTTGCGCAGCTTTGCTAGAAAGGAGATTTTTTTGAGAAATTGGAGCTGAGTCTCACTCATTAGCCTCATCAGCGTCCTATTTTTCTCAAGCCCCTCATCCTGAATTGCACGCAGGATTTCCAAAACAGCACTGGCAAGCCTGGACCCAACCACGCTGTTAGGTCACCATGTTTGTAACACAAGCATCAATATAAGAAATAAAGACAAGATGATCGGATGAACACTACCAAACACACACGTATGAATAAGATAAAAAGGTTATGCGTAGGTGTATTGATAAAATGAACAACCAACCCTCAAGTGAGGGTTTACAAGGATTATTTATAGGGCAAGGAGCTATGGCAACACTACTAGCATCCTTCCCTTCTTATGGGCTTGGGCCAGGGCTCATGGGCTTTCTACATAAGCCTTGGCATGATAACTAACATAAAAGCCATAATTAAGCTAACTATTACATATTAATTATTAACACTTGAATTCTAGTTTAGGAGTGATTCCAACAATCTCCCCCTAAGTGTTAGTGATTGATGGTATAAACGTTGAAGGTGCTGATGTAATAGTAGCTTTGACGTCTTCAGACATTCTTCTTTCTTGTGAGAAGAAGTGCCTTGATTCGAACAATCTCCCTAGTGTAGAGAAATTGTTTCCTTTGAAGTGTTCTGCTTTGACGTCATCATTTTCTTTGTTCTTTGATCTTTGTTTTTTGTGACGGTAGTGATAGTATGTTGTGGTTATCTGCATCAGGTCTTCTTCGCTGCTACAGTGTCTCGACATCTTTCTCCAACATGCTCACACGCTTTTTAATGTTGGATTTCAATACTGATGTAGTTCTCTTAGTCTTTAAACTTTGTAGATTCTTTGACTTTGACGAAGAATCATTCTGACGTTGTGTTTCCTTTTGAGAGAACTTCAATTGATGTTGGTATGAGCATGAGGAGAGTCTGCACGATGTTTTCTACCCGCAAGCATCCATAAGAAGAAAACATAAAACATGGGTTAGAAATAATCCAACGCTTACAAGTTTGAACTTTGAGAGTGTTAACAGCATAGTGTGAAAACACAAATCTAATTCTCACAAAGGCTATTCCTGAACTGGAGTCCCACAAGTGAGATAACGCGATGTACCAAAATACATCTACAGTTCAGATGAGCCGCTGAGGTACGCCGGAGCATCACCTCACGATTGTAGACTGTTTGAGACACACTAAGCGTAATCCACGGGGAGTTACCGAAGTGACCTGCTGTCACAGCTGTTTGATGTTGACCCTGGCAGGAGTTTCCATTCAATCACTGAGGATCATATGTGTGAACCTCTCATAAATGTTCTCGACAGATTGCTAAGATCTGTGAAGGACACGATAATATATCACTTGTGTTATTATTGTTGAACGACAAGCGATGAATTGTCAAGTGTACCTAAGAGATCTTTTGATGAATCTCGTGGCTCTAGACTCAATAGTGCACTTTGGTTTTCCTGAGCGGAGACTAGGGAGAGGGTCTCCTTTCTTCAATATCAGCAATCTCTTAGAGAAAGCCGATAGTTTACGTAGGGTTCCCTGTGAGACTGAAACAGGCTTCTGTTGAGAGAAACTTGAGTGGCTAAGAAGGTTTAGTGCATGCGTCACTGGATCCATGACGACTTTAATCTTCAATACCGGCGTCATCAAGTGACAACCAGTAGCATATGAATTGAACCCGGTGTCTGCCCTAAGTTGAATAATCTGGAGGGTTATTTCTTTTCACCCTTTTCTTTACTTTTCTTTTTAATTCTTCAACTCCTTCTTTCTCCGATTCTCATTTTCTCCTTTTTATAATCATACCTAAGGACTTCTAATTCTAACTATTGGTGGTGTCCTTGGGTAGATCCCTCCGGCTCTGGCGGATCATAGGACGGTTATTCCTAACCTTAGTCACCTTGTAACTCCATGACTAACCTATATTGCCATAAAACCATTTTCATGAAAATCTCTCAAAGTGGTTATGAGTAAAAACATTTAATACCACTGTTGAGAGTTTGAAGGTTTTGCAGAAATACTCCCCCTCCACACTTGCTTAAGTGTTTTTACAAAAATCTACACGGTGAGAGAGGAGCGCACACTTTTGAATTGATCAACTCAAGATAGACAATCCCTCGCGAGACACGGTTATGTTGCATAGTTAAAGAGTTACATTGTCAGCTTTTAGGTGACAACTAGCTCTAATAACTACCTTGAAGGTGTGGACAAACCTCGAAAGGTTGTCAAACCCGTCAAAGTTCATGTCTACCAAGAGTTTCTCGAAAGGTACGATCTACTCGGATAAGTCTTGGAAGACAAATCTTTTCGATGTATGACTGTTCAGATTTCGTCAATTCATGGGTTGAAGTCTTATCACACGAAGATTCAATAGCAATTCACAACATATTTCTTATCACATAATTTTTCTCCCCATAAAAAATGGCATATAAATGTTATTTTTGATGAAATTTTGATATCGAATATGACCATTTTGAGTTTTGTGGGAAGATTATTATAAAGAAAAATTTTGTGAACAAAGTTAGTAAGCAAATACTCCCCCTCAACAAGTGATATAGACTTTTGAGGTTTTGAAAATCATAAGGGGAAGTACTTGTCCATTTGAGCAAAACTTTGAAAAATAAAAGTTTTGATAAGTTTTACTCAAAAATAAGAAGCTTTCGCTCCTTTTATAAGGATTGTGGCACTGAAGCATACCATAGGGTCCTTTCATTACAAGAACGGGTTGTACACTGTTATGTGTGCACAAACCATCGTCAGATTAAAATCACACATCCAAAAGTATGAGAGAAACAAATCAAGGGTTACCAGGAGAATCCGGTAGTCCAACAATAACTCCAGGAACGCGTTCTGGACGTTGGTAGCCTGTGAGAGATATGCTGGGACGACCTCCTACGAAACTCTCCAAAGTCCTGAACTGATCCCTTCTAAACAACCTTTCATCAATCCGCGTGATGATCTTCTTTACATCCCTTCTCTCCCTTGAATTCCATCTCTTCGGTGACCCAATGCCTTGTTGTATCGCCTTTAACCGGTAAGCTAACCCATCCCTGACTTTCTTCAGTGTATGATCCCCAAACTTATGAAGATCTTTACACGCCATTAAGCAATTTTGGTGTAGTTCACTATGGTAGACTACTCCAAATGGTTTGCTGATAAGGGTGTACTGTGGAAGATGGTTAATGTCGGGAAGGTTGAGCTGTGGTTTAGTGAGGTTAACACGCGTCTGATACGATTCCACGGCAAGTTGTATGTCTTCTATACGTTCTTGGATCACTATGCTTCTAATGAAGATTAGCAAGGACTTGATGTATTCACGTTGTATCTATGTAGATAAATGTCTCATTCGTCTCTGTACCTTGGCAAGATACAGATCTTCAATGTCGTTGAGAGACAATCTCTGAAAGTCCGCTTAACAGAATTCATAGTCCTCTTCGTCTTGTCTTTTGACCACTATTTTCTTGAGAAATGTGTAGTCCCATTTAGACGAGAAAGTGACATGCTTGATAGCAACGATCCCTTTATCACTTGACACTTCATGCTTTGATGTGAGTACCTGGCAGCTCTTGTAGTAGATTCTTCGGCGTTCTGGCCAGTGATGAATCCCATACATTGCATCAAGATCATACTTTTCCACAGTGTCAGAGAACATGTGGGTGGCATCTTCCTCGATTGTTATGATGTTGGAGTATATTGCTACCGGGAACGGAAGTGTAAGTGATGTAGCGTATTTCTTAGATACATCGCTACCGTGTAGAAGAAATTCCAGGTCTTTGTTGAAGAAGTAGCGGAATGAAATCTTTGGTTGATCTGGTTGGCCAATAGTAGGTAGAGATCTGGTCCAGTCTGTGTAGTATGGAGCCTTGTCTTTTCGAGTGAAGTCGATGTTAGCTTCGGGATTGAGCCAGTTGATGTTGTTCGACATAGCTCGTGCAATGTTGTCGAGGTGGTATTCCACTTCAATTGCACTTTCAGAGCTATCTTTGAGCAATTGGAAGGCATCATTCTTGATTCGCTTGAGCTCAGCATTCGTCATCTTCTTCACTTTAAATTTTTCTTGTAATAGCTTGACATGCTCCATGGTATGGCCATCGACCATTTCTTGATCTTCAGGTAGTGAGGGAGTGGCATCACAAAGTTGAGAAAACCAGTCATATTCTGTGGTGTCATCTTCGTCTAGCCATGAGACAACATCAGTTTTAGTCGTCTTCTTCTTTAGCTTTGATGAGGATGCTGGTTTCTTTGATGTGTCGGGAGAGGTGGGTTGTTGTTGGGGATCTGGGATCTCTTCATTGTCACCACCAGTATATTCGAAATGATCACCGGTTTTCTCTGTGGATGGTGGTAACTCAGAGTCCTGAGGTTTATTAGTAGAAGAATGTGGAGGAGATCGTGTGTCTGTTGGAGTCCTTTGGGTTGGTGGTGGCATAGAGGAAGGTTCTCCAGACTTCTTTGGACATTTAGGTGCAGTATCATTGTCCTTATCATCGTCATCTCTTGGTCGTTTAGGTTGACCTGCTGACTCTTTGCATGATGATTTGAGTTGATAATCTAGTAGAGCCTCAAAAAATTTAGCATCATCTGAAGTAAAGGTTGCAGACCGTTTAGACATTTGCATCACTAATTTCGAAATTAACTCAGCTTTAGAGAGATCAGGTTCTTTGGCCATTGTATGTTTAACCAATGCGGCGATATTTGGAGTAAGTTGTCTGGAAAATATCTCCCTTGTCACTCCAGGGACAGTGTCGAGAAGAAACTTGTGAGTATATTCTCTAGCCGTCTTCTCCATATCCCTTTGGAAATCTCCTTTGAGAAGCTTCTGGATGTGCTCCCTTTCTTTCAACATCTCGTTTATCCAGTCTTGAAGAAAGTTGATTCTATCAGCTAGTTGATTCAGCTTTTTGTTGATCACGTCTTTCTTCTTGACTTGCTTGATAGCTTTGACAATTTTTGTCTTAGCTCAGGATATCCAAGAGTCAGTTGGTTTCTTTACAGAATTGGATGTGGATCCGGTTGTGTCTTTGGATGGTGGAGGTGAAGAGTGAGAAGACGAGTCTGATGATGATGAGACATGAGGAGACTCAGGGTCTTTTGGTGGCTCAGAAGTTTCTTCCTTGGAGCGTGCTGGACTATCTAGAAGAAAATCATCATAATCAACTTCGTCATCTTGTCCAGACTTAGCCAATTCTTCAGCCTTAATCCTGGCTTCTTCATCTGCTTGAGCTTGAGCTTCTTTATCTGCTTTTTCTTTAGCTGCAACCTCAATATCTTCATCAGAAATTTTCTCAGACTTCTCCCTTTCTGGTTCCTCAAATTTGTAAGTGATAAAGTCCTCCAATTGCCTTTGTTGTTGTTCGTGGGTGGTGGTACCAGTTCCCTTATCGGGTTGATTAACTGCATCAGGAACTGGTGTAGATAGTGCACCACCACTTGACCCTCCGGGGCCACGAGTTTGTTACTGTTCGAAGTCTTTGGCAGCGTGTTGGAGTCTCAGATTCTTCACCTTTTTCATGTACTCTCTGTCTTCATCCAGTGGCTCTTCTTCTGAGCTTTCCTCTTCTTTCTCAAGCACTGGAGTTTTCCCTTTACCTTTATCTGCTTTTGGACCGAGAGGTTTTGCTACTGTTTGAGTGTCATCGATTGGAGTTTCAGAGTAGATGACCTATTCGTCCGTTTGAGTGTCCTCTGAGTCCTCGTCCATAAGCTTTTGTTGCGGTTCAGATTTGGGAATGGGGATGGCTTCTTTAGAGGGAATTTTCCTTTTGTGAACATGAGTCCTCTTGGGATACTTCCTCGTCCTCTCAGTGCTTGTAATGCTTCCTGCACTGCCTCTCCTGGTTTTCCTAGTAGGTGTTCCGGAGGACTTTTCATCAAGGAAACCTACTTTGCCTGCTTCAACTGCTACCAGATATCGTTTGTACGAATAAAGTTCTTTGATAGCATTAGTAAGAAGATGATCTGGCAACACTGCTCCTTGTTTCTTTATTGTTGAGTCCTTAAATCTGACAGTGAGTGTGGGCTCATACAACACGGAGTGTTGTTTGGGTTCATCAAGTCTCAAGGGAATATCAGGATTATACCCTTGAGCTCTTTGGATCAACAGTTTGGTGTATATGATATACGAGATATTGCTGCCAAGCTTTTTGAGGTAAGTCATCATATCGTCCCATATCAGAGCTTCAACTTCAATGTCTTTCATGTTGATCAAAGCCCAAAATATTAATAGTTCCATGAGCTTGGGATGCTCATGACCACTATCACGTCCGGAAACGGATTTGGCAATGATTATGTAGAGGGTTCTCCATGGCTGGGGAATGTTCTTGAGATAAACAGATGAGTGCTTTGTAATTACCCCAGTAGCTTCATCATAGCCGATGTCGACCATGAACCGGAGAACGACCTCTTCAGTTGGAGTGGCATTGTATTCAGTAGGTTCGATGACAAGAATAAGAAGAATAACCCTCAAATCTGCTGGCGTGATGGTGACTTGTTTGTTGTTAAGGGTCACAGTCACAGCATTTTGACCTTTGATCTTTTGCATTGTATGCCATAATTGGTGAATGTAGATCTCCGGTAATGTAGCAGAGTTTGTGAGCATGTTCTAATAAGGGTGAGTCTTCAGAATATCCACTGCAATCTGACATGAAGATTCAGAACAAGAGAAGTTATCAAAATCAACTCTGAGGTTGTTCTTTCAGATATTCATTGGGTAACCACGAGGGAAGATATTTTCAACAGTGAGAACATTTGGAGCTTCCATATTTTGCATTTGAGCGTCCATGTCGTGATCTGAAAGATATTTAGCCAAAAGAACCAACTTATCGAAAGACATTACGTTAGTCAACAGTTGATTTTATTGTCTATTTATTGAATGTGATATGTCGATGATTGTTACGAGTCCAATGTCACTTGTTAGTCCAATAGTCCAAAGACTTCGTGATAAGTTTCGTGAGTTGATTAACTTTGAGTTTTAAGGTCCAAGTTTTCGCTTATTTTTTACAACTTATTAAACATTTAAGCTTATTAGTGACATTTTGGTTTCGTGGCGTTATGATTTATTTATTTCAAGTTTGCACGCGTAACAATTCATAATTTTGGTTAAAAACTAGGCTTAGGCGTAGGTTTTGCAAGCTTATGCGTAAACATGAGTGGTTATACGCTTAAGCATAAGCTTATGCGTAGGATCTTGACTTACGCGTAAGAAATATTACGCGTAGGAAAAGAGGGCCTTAGGCGTAAAGCTTACGCGTAAGCGTATATGGAACCTTACGCGTAAGGCTTACTCGTAAGAGTGAGCCTTATGCGTATAGGTTATTGTTTACGCATATCCTTCACAGGATACGCGTAGTCCCCATTGTAGAACCTTACGCGTAAGATTTCTCTTACGCATAACATTCTACGCGTAAGGTGATCCTTATGCGTAGATATTCTAGTAACCTTGATTCTGAATTTTCACGCGTAGAAATCCTGAAATAAATTCATCATAACACCAATATTAACACATACATTCAATCCTTTTCAGTTCAAATCATGAATTCACAATTAATCAGTTACGCGTAGAATAACTAAGGCGTAAAACTTAAACCCTAACTATTCAAGAATTACGACTAAGAGATTTAGCCAAAGGAAATGCACCAAAATTTTTCTGGGTGATATTAGAAGCCTTGTGAGTTGTTTTATCCAAGTTTTAACATCAAAACCTAAGAGGATCAAAAATACCCAAATGCTATGAACATAAACCCTAATTTTCAATTTCAACATAATTGGTGATTCTGGGTAAGTTCTAAGCCTGGATTTGATCAATTCAACATGTAAACAACATCACACAACTATCTTTTTAACTAGAAACACTCACATTTGAAAACACCCAATTCACGCATAAAACCCTAACTTTCAAAATCATTCAATTTGAGTTTCTGGGTGAGTATTGATGATAGAAATGGTATCAATGTGATTAGATAAACGTTTTGACACTACCATTTTAACCAAAAAACACTCAAACTTGATTATGTGTTCATACGCTTATGCGTAGAACACAAAATCACTCCTAGATTAAAATCTAGCCGTTGGTTTTCAAAACAATTCAAAACCTATGCTTAGATAATTACAAAGAACGTTTTTACACTTACAAATTGATGATCAAAAGTCCGGTTTTGAAGATTTGTTCTTAGCCGTAGGTTTTAGAGTGGTTGGATATTAAATGAGGATGAGTAAATGTGAAAATGATAGTTAGGTGAGGTATTTTTGTTTAAAAATACTTTGAGCTTTTGACACATTTAGTCCCTTCACCTTAACCATTTACATCCAACGCCCATAACTTCCATTTTGGTTACCAAACAAATGATATTTGGAAAGAAACGTGACGACACTCTCCCTCAACTTAAGAAATAACGAAATTTTATAAATTTGAGTCCGAGGAGTGTCAGTAAACCAGAAATGTGACTACCATTATCAAAGAAACAACCGGGATGAGGTAACATGCAAGTACAAGGTTTTATGAAACCGAAAAATATTTGCTTTCTCCCCCTCAACACTTGACCGATAAAATACTTGTGGAAACGTAGAGGGGGGGTGAATACGTTACCGTTTAAAAACTTTAGATCTTTAGTATCAAATCGCTTATGAAGCTTGTTATAATATGAAAGTACCAATTATTGTTTGTGACTAATATAGAACATAGTAAACTAAGTTGTCACACAATCATGAACACCAAACCACATCACAAACAATAGTATAGTGCAAGTATAAATGTAAGTATTCGCTAAACTATGATTTCTAGATTTCAAAAATTTGCCATTGCATAAGTGGGGGGGAGATGCAAAGGTGTTCATAAAATAGCCAGTTCACAACTCCCCCTCTTTCGTTTATAAAAAGCCAAAGTATTTTGGAACATGAACGTACAATGGAGTAGGGCCAACAAAGAAACTATTACCATCAGTGTAAAGACCAAATGACTGTGAGGAGCCTGAGTTTAAATATTTTAAAGCAATAAAGAATTCAACTCCCTCTCACAGCAGTGCAAAGAAAGGTTTATAGTAAACAAACCATTGGTTTTACCTTCAATACCCGCAACCTACATTTACCAATTCCACTTCCCTGATTTACACAGTTTTCGAGTTTCATAAAAATTTGTTTTTATGGAGTGGATTGATAGTAAAAGTGTAAATGAGT
>BPTQ01000002.1:45968580-46113895 GCA_019973895.1 Chrysanthemum seticuspe
CCCGAGGTATTTTTAAACTTACATTTAGTTTATAAAAACTATATTTTTAGTTTTCCTAGTGTTTCAAATTTATTTGGTATATTAATCGTTAAAATTTAATTTGTTACGTTGTGTTTCTTAAAAATTTTACGATAATTATTTTATCACTCAATTCTCACAAGGAAAGTATTTTTACAATTTTTATCATCTCATTACATCCTATTTTGACCTAATAAAAACTTACTTGTACCAAAACTTTACCATTTACCTTGCAAGACTTATTTATCTTACATATTTCTTACAATTGTACAAGTAAATACACAAAATATACTAGTAATAGTTTAAAAAAAAAAAAAAAACACAAAATCTTTACATCCCTCCCCCCTTGGCCGACAAGGGGGAGGGTGTATTAATTGTTGAGTATGGTTCATGTTCTAATAATTCATTCTAGCTACAAAAAGTCTTGCACTCAAAAATATTTCACATTCATTTCATTCTTACTTCAAAGTGTTAGCAAGAAAAATAGTTTCTCTCCTTTCTTTGGGTCTTCAAGAACCGGCCAAGCATCAAGAACAACCAAGGGATCAAAAGTTTTGCAAAATCAAGTGTTTAACAACCTAGTTATATCCTTTATATGGTTTTGAAATAAAAACCAAGGATATTTAAGTTAATCCTTGTTACTTTCACCTCATCACTATCACTTGTAAGCATGTTTTTATCATTTTCAAGTTTCCTTTTCATTTTCATATGTTTCTTGTCATTTTTGGAGATATTATGCAAGTTATGTGATTTATACCATTTATTTCATGATTTTTGAGTTATATATACATATTGGTCATCCTATAATTATTCCCATGGTATTCTTTGGTCTTGATGGTGATTAGGAACCCATGACACCCTAAGAAGGTGTATGGTAGGATTAGATTAGTTTTGGAGTTGATTTGAAGGGATTAGAATAGGTTTTGTCCGAGAAAAACTATTTTTAATACGTATATTTAAAGGTTCTGTCCTTGTTTCAATTTTCTGGAAAATCCGACATTTGGTACGACATTTTGGCCTTGATATTTAGAAAATATACTTTAAAACGAATCCGTGGCCGCTTGAACGGAGTAAAACGGACTTATAACGAAGAAGTTATGGATTTTTAAAGTTTGACGACGAAACGTATTATTTTCAGAAAAATCAGCTTGCTGTTTTTAGTATTTTCGGGTCAAAAACGAGCCTTAAGCTTCACAAATTATTTCGACTTGTCAAAAATATATTAGTTTACTTCGATACGAAGCTAAGGACATATATTACGTAGAAAACGGATTTAAAACGACAAAGATATGGCCGTTTTCATAAAGTTGCCGTAAATATTATTTTCTGAAAAACTATATTATTTTTACGTTACAAGTATTTTATTAGCTGTAAGGGCTATGTTTGCGGCAGTTTTTAACCATGATGTGAAACTTTTTATAACGAAATGTCTTCTAGTAAAATCAAGTTCATCGGCCATATTTTTCAAAACAAAAAGCCGTTTGTAAAGCGGAGTTACAGTGAATTAATTACGGATGTTCAAACTTGGCCGAAACTTATTTTCTGCACACAATTCAACAAAATCACCAACTTTAACCCTTGATATCTTTATGATCGAGACTTTTTGGACGAAAACTCCTGAACTGAAACTTCTAGATATCGATACAAACTTTCCAAAACCGTCGAGTTCGTTCTCTAACGATCGACGTACACCGTTTTACGACTGTTTTTCCGGAGCCATTTTTGTTAATTTCATGAAAATTCCGTCGACATTGTTTTGCGACGAAAAATGGTAATTTCACCAAAAATCATTATAAAACCATTATAGGATGACATTTTGACGTAAAAACATGTAAAGTCATTTTTGAAGGGTTAAGACGTCAAAAGAGTATTTTTTCGACGACGAGTAATATTTTCAAAACCTGTAAATGGTATAAATAACATATTAAGTGCATGCATAGCATTACATTGCAACTCATGACATATCATATCATTGATAATAGGTCCCGGTTGACGCATTACATTAAACCTCAGTGTACTCACTTTTGCCGTTATTCCAGTATTATCCAAGTGAGTTTTCATAGCCCCGTTTTACATGCTTTCGATTATTTTCAAACCCACGGGGGAGAATACATTGCACTACATTTTTTTGTACGATACCAAGTATGTTAAATTCATTACATTGCTTAAGTTACCGCATTTGCCAATTTGAAAGTCCCCATTTCCTGAACATGAACCGTTAATCTTTGAAGCGAGGATGAGTGGATAGATCTATCGAGGGTGACGCCTCCATCCGGGTTGGTGAATCCCAACCAGGCAAACAGATGCATTTCATTTGATGGTATTACGGAGTTGTCTGGCAAACACTCTGCAGGGGCATACATTATTGATCAGTCTAGTTTCGGGGTCATGGGCTTAGAGCAATTGTAACATTATTTTTACGTGACTGGATTGTCATGCATGGTCTATACTTGTGTAGTCGTATAAAACATTTACATAAACCTATGATTTCTCACCAACATTATTTGTTGACCGTTTTTAGCAATGTATTTTCAGGTAACTGAGGCATTCATCATGACATGGTTTAGGGACCTACATTTTGAGTCGCGGCGACGACTTACATTATGTACATTATGGCACTTGATTTCAAAACATCGTTTGGATTTGTAACATATTTGTATTTTCGCAAACTTGTTAAACCTTTTGGGACCGATGTTGTACTCTGATTATGTTTTTATGAAATATCCAACGATGTGTTTTTAAAACGACACTTTAGGTCGTTCAATATAACTGTGATGTGGTGCTATGACAGTCAAGCCCCCAGGAATTCCATTCCGCTGCAAAACAGGTAAATTGGGGGTGTGACAGATTGGTATCAGAGCTACAGTTATAGAGAACTAGGTTGCATCATTGACCCTAGACTATAGCTACATTATCATAGCATCTCATCATTTCATCATAGTACATATTCATTGTTATCATGCGGATTCACTTACACTTTGTTCGAGATTATTTACATTTATTTCACATCGGTTGTCACAGACATGTCTTCAGATTCGCACCCTATCACCATATCATCGGACTCTAGCTCGGATGATGTTCCGGCTAACCCCATCATGGATGATGATTCATCACATTCCACTGAGATCGTATCTTCCATTGGATCCACTGCAGCCTTCCCACTGATCATGACTGACACTGAGACCGAACCCTTCGAGGAGGGTGAAGTCGCACCCACTCCTCACGTTAGCCCAGTTCATAACCCGTTGCTCGCACCATCACCACCACCAGCACCACTGCCAGCACCATCATCACCATCATCATCATATTTCCTTAGAGATCCTTTACCTGCATCGGACTTGCCGCTCAAAAAGCGTGCACGTTTCGACATCCCGACACCAGCATCTACTGAGCCCGAGCCACCAGCTAGATTTGAGTTAGGAGAGAGTTCTAGGGCAGCAGTTGCACGACAGCCTTCTACCGAGGCATTAGGAGCCCGTATTGATGCTCAGCAGATCCAGATTGATAGTTTGACGCGACAGTTGCAGGAACTGTCGGTAGATAGGATTGAGCCCATTGCTGAGGAGGTCGAGGGTTTGATATTAGGCAGGGTTTGTATTGACTTATCTCATCAGAGTATTCAGCATAGACAGATAGAGGATAGAGAGCATATCACGGAGTTGAGGCAGGAGATGCCCGAGTTGTTTGACAGGGCTGATATGGCACGAGATGAGTTACAGAGTCAGTCTCAGGAGTTATCTTTAGCTCGTGAGCGTATTGTCACTTTGCAGGGTCAGATGGATGAGATGAGGAGTTTGATTGATAGTTTGATTACTCAGGTTCGCGATCTTCAGGATAGGGCTGGCGGAGCACCATGAGGTGCCTTATGTAGACTTTTGTCATTGTATAGTTTTGACCATTATTATCCTAGTCACAAGGTGTGTGACGTAGTTTAAGGAACTTGTTGTATTTTGGTTGTTGTACAAACAAATGTATCAAGTATTGACTCTACTATGTAGGAATGGTTATTATTATCTATGATATCGGTCCATGTAGGCCGAAATTTTCATGTATATTATCCACGTGTGTTGTGATTATATTTGTGATATTTCGTTATTGTTCCGTTGTGATTCCATTTATCTTTATGCATGTTGTGGTTGTGGATATATTTGTATGATGGTTGTTTCTACTTACGAGTTCTCACGATTGTTTCATCTTGTGATTTTGAAGAGTTATGGCACCGAAGAAAGCAACAGTTGAAATGACCCAAGCAGCAATTCAGAAGTTAGTGAACGATAGCATTGCTAATGCTTTAAGAGTCGAAAGAGAAACAGTGGCTGCTGCTGCTGCTGAAGCCGCGGCTGCTGCTGAAGCCGCAAGGCTTGCTGCTGCAACTGGTAATGCCGGAGGATCTGGGGTTAAGAAATGTTCGTACAAAGATTTCAAAAGTGGTGAACCCACTAAGTTCTGAGGTACCGAGGGAGCAACTGCAATGGTTAGATGGTTTGAAAAGCTGGAATCGGTATTTTTGCTTTGTAACTGTCCGGATGATAGTAAAGTTAAGTTTGCTACGAGCACATTACTCGATGGAGCGTTGTCATGGTGGAATTCATACGCTCAACCGATTGGTATGGAGAATGCTTTTAAGCTTACGTGGGAGGAATTTAAGGGCTTGGTGACTAAGAAGTTTTGTCCTCGAACAGAAGTGAAAAAGTTGGAGACGGAGTTCTATGAATTGGTCACTGTTGGTTATGATATTGACACGTACATTCGGAGATTCCAGGAATTAGCCGCGTTATGCCCGTCGATGGTATCGGATAACGAAAAGTTGCTAGAGGCTTTTATTGGAGGACTTCCCGAGGTCATTCAAGGAGATGTGACATCTTTTGATCCACAAACTATCGAGGAAGCTATTCGAGTGACTCAGAAATTGATGGCACAAGTGGTGAAGCGAGGTAAGTACACCACTACCAACCGAAACAACAACAGCAACCCCAACAACCGTTTCAACAATAACCGAGCCAACTACAACAACAATAGCAACAACAAACGGAAGTGGGACAACAACAGGGGTAGGAATGCTACTCAACAACCACCCAAGAGGCAAGAGGTTGCTAAGGCTTATGCCGCGGGTCAGAAAGAAGGAAAAGGATATTCGGGGGTTTTGCCGAAGTGTAATAAGTGTTTGAGTCACCACAATCCGGGTCGATGTCCTGATCCGTGTGAAAATTGCAAGAAAGTTGGTCACCGTACTAGGGATTGCAAGTCGCCACAAGTTACATGCTTTGGTTGCGGGGAACCTGGACACTACAAAAGGGATTGTAAGAAGGGAAAGAATCAAGCGAATCCGAATCAAGGAGGTATGGCTCAAGGAAGGGTTTATGTTATTGGAGGCGGAGAAGATAGGGAGGACCCGAATGTCATTACGGGTACGTTCCTTCTCAATAATCGTTATGCTTCAGTTTTATTTGATTCGGGTGCCGATAAAAGTTTTGTGTCCACTGCATTTGCACCTTTGCTCAACATTAAACCAACTACATTAGACATATCATACAACGTTGAATTAGCTAATGGTAGCGTAGTTAGCACCAACACCATTGTTCGCGGTTGCACATTCAATTTTCTTAATCATCCCTTCAACATAGACCTCATGCCCGTAGAGCTTGGTAGTTTTGACGTCGTCATTGGCATGGATTGGTTATCTAAGCATCGCGCAAGGATCATTTGTGATGAGAAAGTTGTTCATCTTCCCTACAACGGCGAAACTTTGATTATTCGTGGGGAACGAAGTGGAACTCGAATTAATATCATATCGAGTATCAAAACGGAGAAGTACATTAAGAAAGGTTGTCTTGCTTTCTTAGCCCATGTAACCGAGAAAAAGTCGGAGGAGAAGCGACTTGAAGATGTTCCTATTGTCCGTGAATTTTCTGAAGTATTTCCCGAGGATTTACCGGGACTTCCACCGGCACGTCAAGTAGAGTTTCATATCGACTTAGTGCCCGGAGCTGCACCGATTGCGCGAGCACCGTATCGTTTAGCGCCATCCGAAATGCAAGAGTTGTCTAATCAATTGCAAGAACTTCTAGACAAAGGATTCATTAGGCCGAGTTCCTCGCCTTGGGGAGCACCGGTCTTGTTTGTGAAGAAGAAGGATGGATCCTTCCGAATGTGCATAGATTATCGAGAATTGAACAAGTTAACGGTGAAGAATCGTTACCCACTCCCCAGAATTGATGACTTGTTCGATCAGTTGCAAGGTTCTAGTATTTATTGCAAGATTGATCTTCGTTCGGGTTATCATCAGCTTCGAGTTCGGGAAGAGGATATTCCGAAAACAGCGTTTAGGACACGTTACGGTCATTACGAGTTTCAAGTGATGCCGTTTGGATTGACTAATGCACCGGTGGTATTCATGGATCTCATGAATAGAGTTTGTAAGCCGTACTTGGACAAGTTTTTTATAGTGTTCATCGACGACATCTTGATCTACTCCAAGAGCAAAGAAGAGCATGAAGAGCATTTAAGGACGATTTTAAGGCTACTCAAGAATGAGAAGTTGTATGCCAAGTTTTCGAAGTGTGATTTTTGGAACCACAAAGTGCAATTTCTTGGTCATGTCATTGATAGTCATGGACTACAAGTTGATCCCGCAAAGATTGAAGCCGTGAAAGATTGGGCTACTCCAACGAATCCTACAGAAATTCGACAATTTCTAGGATTAGCCGGGTATTACCGAAGGTTCATCGAAGGTTTTTCGAAGATAGCGAGACCTTTGACCAAGTTAACACAGAAAAACAAGAAGTACGAGTGGGGAAAGAAACAAGAAACTGCTTTTCAGTTGTTGAAGCAAAAGCTTTGCAGTGCGCCGATTTTGGCACTACCCGAAGGCATTGAGAACTTTGTTGTATATTGCGACGCTTCGCATAAAGGACTTGGGGCTGTTTTAATGCAAAACGAGAAGGTGATAGCGTATGCTTCTCGACAACTTAAGGTTCACGAAAAGAACTACACCACTCATGATCTCGAGTTAGGAGCCGTAGTTTTTGCGCTTAAGATTTGGAGACACTACCTCTACGGTACAAAGTGCACAGTGTTTACCGACCACAAGAGTTTGCAGTATATTCTTGATCAGAAGGAACTTAATATGAGGCAACGTCGTTGGTTGGAGTTACTCAGCGACTATGATTGTGAAATCAAGTATCACCCGGGAAAAGCCAATGTTGTGGCTGATGCTCTTAGTCGGAAAGAGAGGCCTAAACCTTTAAGAGTTCGTTCATTGGGAATGACGATTATTTCTCCTTTACCATCGAAAATCCACGAAGCACAAGTCGAAGCACTTAAGGAGGAGAATCGACCAAGTGAAAAGCTTTATGGTATGCCCGAAAGCGCAAATGGTTTTGTGAAGAGAGCAGATGGAGTACTATGTTTCAAGGATAGAATGTGGGTTCCATTGTATGGCGGAATACGAGAATTGATTATGCATGAGTCGCATAAGTCAAAGTATTCTATTCATCCAGGATCGGATAAGATGTATCAAGATCTTAAGAAGCTTTATTGGTGGCCGAACATGAAAGCGGAGATTGCCACGTACGTTAGCAAATGCCTTACCTGCTCTAAGGTGAAAGTCGAATATCAGAAGCCTTCAGGTTTACTCCAACAACCGGAAATTCCTCAATGGAAATGGGAACGTATTACAATGGACTTTGTTACGAAACTTCCTAAGACATCGGGAGGTTACGACGCTATTTGGGTAATTGTTGATCGCCTTACCAAGTCAGCTCATTTCATACCGATTAGAGAGACTTATTCCATGGAGCAACTTACTAGACTTTATGTCAAGGAAATAGTCTCGAGGCACGGAGCACCAATTTCTATCATTTCCGACAGAGATAGTCGATTCACTTCAAACTTCTGGAATTCATTGCAAGATTCGTTTGGAACCAAATTAGAGATGAGCACCGCATATCACCCACAAACCGACGGTCAAAGTGAAAGGACCATTCAAACGTTAGAAGACATGCTGAGAGCATGTGTGATTGATTTTGGAAATGGTTGGGCTAACCATTTGCCATTGATTGAATTCTCGTACAACAATAGTTATCACACCAGTATAAAGATGGCACCATTCGAGGCACTCTATGGTCGAAAGTGCCGTTCACCTGTTTGTTGGGCCGAGGTAGGAGACGCACAACTTACTGGCCCAGAAATGGTACGAGAAACCACGGAAAAGATCGTTCAAATTCGTGATAGACTCAGAACTGCCAGGAGTCGACAGAAAAGTTATGCGGATGTTAGACGCAAGGATTTGGAATTTCAAGTGGGTGACAAAGTTATGTTGAAAGTATCGCCTTGGAAGGGCGTGGTACGTTTTGGAAAACGTGGGAAATTGAACCCGAGATACATTGGACCATTCAAGATTTTGAGCAGAGTTGGTCCGGTAGCTTATCGTCTTGATCTTCCGTCAGAACTCAGTCATGTGCACAACACGTTTCACGTTTCTAACTTGAAGAAGTGTCTTTCGGACAAATCGCTCATTATTCCATTGGACGAAGTTCAGCTTGACGACAAACTCAATTTTGTGGAAGAACCTGTAGAAATCATGGACCGCGAGGTCAAGCAGTTGAAACAGAGTCGTATTCCTATTGTGAGAGTTCGTTGGAATTCTCGACGAGGTCCTGAGTTTACTTGGGAACGGGAAGACCAGATGCGACGCAAGTATCCTCATCTATTCGCCGACACCGTTAGACCTAACAACGATTGAATTCAGGGACTGAATTCCTTTTTGGATGGGCGAATGTGACAACCCGCACTTTCAGGTCATTTCTCGACACAGTTCATGTCTCATTATTTCAACATTTTTAGTAAACTTGGTTTACTTGTTTCAAATTCGCGTAACCTTGGAGGTTTAGCGGCGAATTCATGATCATGACATCACGTACATTTCATATGGACTATGATTAGTCTACATTTCATTGACATCATGTGCATCTCATTAGTACATTCACGACATTTCATTTTCATTTGCAACGCGTAATTTTTATATTTAATAATCTTTATCGCGTGAGTTTTTATTTTAAATATTTAATCCATTACTTTCAAAAATGATCCCGAGGTATTTTTAAACTTACATTTAGTTTATAAAAACTATATTTTTAGTTTTCCTAGTGTTTCAAATTTATTTGGTATATTAATCGTTAAAATTTAATTTGTTACGTTGTGTTTCTTAAAAATTTTATGATAATTATTTTATCACTCAATTCTCACAAGGAAAGTATTTTTACAATTTTTATCATCTCATTACATCCTATTTTGACCTAATAAAAACTTACTTGTACCAAAACTTTACCATTTACCTTGCAAGACTTATTTATCTTACATATTTCTTACAATTGTACAAGTAAATACACAAAATATACTAGTAATAGTTTTAAAAAAAAAAAAAAACACAAAATCTTTACATCCCTCCCCCCTTGGCCGACAAGGGGGAGGGTGTATTAATTGTTGAGTATGGTTCATGTTCTAATAATTCATTCTAGCTACAAAAAGTCTTGCACTCAAAAATATTTCACATTCATTTCATTCTTACTTCAAAGTGTTAGCAAGAAAAATAGTTTCTCTCCTTTCTTTGGGTCTTCAAGAACCGGCCAAGCATCAAGAACAACCAAGGGATCAAAAGTTTTGCAAAATCAAGTGTTTAACAACCTAGTTATATCCTTTATATGGTTTTGAAATAAAAACCAAGGATATTTAAGTTAATCCTTGTTACTTTCACCTCATCACTATCACTTGTAAGCATGTTTTTATCATTTTCAAGTTTCCTTTTCATTTTCATATGTTTCTTGTCATTTTTGGAGATATTATGCAAGTTATGTGATTTATACCATTTATTTCATGATTTTTGAGTTATATATACATATTGGTCATCCTATAATTATTCCCATGGTATTCTTTGGTCTTGATGGTGATTAGGAACCCATGACACCCTAAGAAGGTGTATGGTAGGATTAGATTAGTTTTGGAGTTGATTTGAAGGGATTAGAATAGGTTTTGTCCGAGAAAAACTATTTTTAATACGTATATTTAAAGGTTCTGTCCTTGTTTCAATTTTCTGGAAAATCCGACATTTGGTACGACATTTTGGCCTTGATATTTAGAAAATATACTTTAAAACGAATCCGTGGCCGCTTGAACGGAGTAAAACGGACTTATAACGAAGAAGTTATGGATTTTTAAAGTTTGACGACGAAACGTATTATTTTCAGAAAAATCAGCTTGCTGTTTTTAGTATTTTCGGGTCAAAAACGAGCCTTAAGCTTCACAAATTATTTCGACTTGTCAAAAATATATTAGTTTACTTCGATACGAAGCTAAGGACATATATTACGTAGAAAACGGATTTAAAACGACAAAGATATGGCCGTTTTCATAAAGTTGCCGTAAATATTATTTTCTGAAAAACTATATTATTTTTACGTTACAAGTATTTTATTAGCTGTAAGGGCTATGTTTGCGGCAGTTTTTAACCATGATGTGAAACTTTTTATAACGAAATGTCTTCTAGTAAAATCAAGTTCATCGGCCATATTTTTCAAAACAAAAAGCCGTTTGTAAAGCGGAGTTACAGTGAATTAATTACGGATGTTCAAACTTGGCCGAAACTTATTTTCTGCACACAATTCAACAAAATCACCAACTTTAACCCTTGATATCTTTATGATCGAGACTTTTTGGACGAAAACTCCTGAACTGAAACTTCTAGATATCGATACAAACTTTCCAAAACCGTCGAGTTCGTTCTCTAACGATCGACGTACACCGTTTTACGACTGTTTTTCCGGAGCCATTTTTGTTAATTTCATGAAAATTCCGTCGACATTGTTTTGCGACGAAAAATGGTAATTTCACCAAAAATCATTATAAAACCATTATAGGATGACATTTTGACGTAAAAACATGTAAAGTCATTTTTGAAGGGTTAAGACGTCAAAAGAGTATTTTTTCGACGACGAGTAATATTTTCAAAACCCGTAAATGGTATAAATAACATATTAAGTGCATGCATAGCATTACATTGCAACTCATGACATATCATATCATTGATAATAGGTCCCGGTTGACGCATTACATTAAACCTCAGTGTACTCACTTTTGCCGTTATTCCAGTATTATCCAAGTGAGTTTTCATAGCCCCGTTTTACATGCTTTCGATTATTTTCAAACCCACGGGGGAGAATACATTGCACTACATTTTTTTGTACGATACCAAGTATGTTAAATTCATTACATTGCTTAAGTTACCGCATTTGCCAATTTGAAAGTCCCCATTTCCTGAACATGAACCGTTAATCTTTGAAGCGAGGATGAGTGGATAGATCTATCGAGGGTGACGCCTCCATCCGGGTTGGTGAATCCCAACCAGGCAAACGGATGCATTTCATTTGATGGTATTACGGAGTTGTCTGGCAAACACTCTGCAGGGGCATACATTATTGATCAGTCTAGTTTCGGGGTCATGGGCTTAGAGCAATTGTAACATTATTTTTACGTGACTGGATTGTCATGCATGGTCTATACTTGTGTAGTCGTATAAAACATTTACATAAACCTATGATTTCTCACCAATATTATTTGTTGACCGTTTTTAGCAATGTATTTTCAGGTGACTGAGGCATTCATCATGACATGGTTTAGGGACCTACATTTTGAGTCGCGGCGACGACTTACATTATGTACATTATGGCACTTGATTTCAAAACATCGTTTGGATTTGTAACATATTTGTATTTTCGCAAACTTGTTAAACCTTTTGGGACCGATGTTGTACTCTGATTATGTTTTTATGAAATATCCAACGATGTGTTTTTAAAACGACACTTTAGGTCGTTCAATATAACTGTGATGTGGTGCTATGACAGTCAAGCCCCCAGGAATTCCATTCCGCTGCAAAACAGGTAAATTGGGGGTGTGACACTTGTCCCCTCCACCTCCACAACAAGCTAAACGCATTAAATGCTCCTTGCACTCAATCAGAACCAAGTGGTTTAGCCACTTTACCTGTTTTCCCGCCAAAATGAGTTTCAACGATTAAGATGATATCAAAGCCTATCCAATGGTGGGATTTAATCAGAATTGATCAAGGATGCTTTTTGGATAGCTATATAAAGACCAGAAGACACCAAGAAATTGTTGTCACAGTTTTAGACCATTTTCGAAGTGTAAATTTAATTTCTGCTTTAAGTTTCACATAAAAGTTTCTGTATTGTACAAGTGAATTTAGTTATAATTGAAGTGTTTTCATTAATCAATTCTTAGTTTACTGCCTTATTTAGTTTTCCCGCCAAAACTGGTTCTTGTCAAAATCTAAGTTTTAATCTGTTACAATGGTTCAAATAAGCTTATTCAAGCTTATTTAAGTGAATTAAAGTAGTTTCCTGGTCTTAATTGCAATTTTCTAAAAAAGTCAACAAAAGTCAACACGGGTCAACAAAAGTCAACTGTTGTCAAAAATTCGAAAGTCAAACTGGTTTTTGGCTAGATTCTGGATTTATATGGTACTAGTGCCTCAAGGGAGGCTATAGGAAGTGTTATTGGGCCTTGGTTCTCAGTTATAAGCTTGGAAGCAATTTGTAAGCTTATTTCTTAATTTTGAAAATTTACTGTAGAAGTGCTTATCTCTGCTTATCTCTGTGCTTTTATGCTTATTTGGTGTATGTTAGTGAGATTATTGCTTAAAATTGCATGCTTATTCATTAGTTTTCTTAGTTGCTTAGTTTTTATTTTTTTTACTATCAATATTGCATAAGATTAATTTACAGGTCTTTGTTGTTATTGTTGGTATTTATGTACTTAAATCAGCTTCTTATATCATTAAATGTTTTTATGAATCAGTTTCATGGCCTAAATTAGTCTTAAGCTTTGAAAACTTCATTTTGAGCCATTTTAAGGGGTGTTTGGATCAAGTTTTTTATTTGAGTTGCACTAAGTTATTGTTGTTGTTTGTGGTTGTTATCTGTTATACTATGTCTTATTAGACCTTTTAAGTCATAAAATACAGTCCTTATTAGTGAAATAGTCAAAATAGCTTTTAATTTTCAATAATTTGTTGTATGTTAGGATTTATAGGTTCAAACTCATCATATTAGTGTATAAGTTGTTTATCTTGCTTAATTTAGTTTCACATAAGCTTATTATAGCCTATTCAGTAGATTAGAAAGGATCAAAGTTCATATAAGTCAACTTTTCATGTTTATATAAAAAGTCAAATTTCGGCTTAAGTCATTTTTGAATAAACTTGTGAATTTCATGTAGGACTTAATATTAGGAGTGAATACTTGTGCTTTTGGATATTTGTCATTCTGTTGCTTGTCTTCATCATAGTATTTTTTATAATTTTTAGTTAGTGTTGTAAACTGCTTATTTGCTAGCTTCTTTTAAGCTCTTTTTCACAAAACTTCCGTTTTGCTTATTCCTTATTTCTGCTTATTCAGTGTGTTTTTCTTGTTGTTGTTGCTTATTCTAAGTTCCAATAACTGGTTTATAGCTTATTCAACCTTTGGTTCCAGCTTGTTAGCTGTTGTGAGCTTATAACCTCACTTTTAAGCCAAAAAGCTCCCTGTTGAGCTTATTGCCTTGCATTCGGCTTATCTTTGAGTTCCCCAAAATGTGTCTTCACAAAAGTTGCTTATTTTCAGTAGTAAAATAGTTTTGTAAAAGAAAATTCAAGAAAAACCAAAAATAAAAATAGCTAGTCAGGGCCGTTTGGCGTGTTGAGACTTGAAAACTGGTCTCGAGCTTTTTTTCTGTAGCTTGTGCTTTTTAGGTTCCAATCAGTTGCATTAGCTCATTTTAGGTTAGATTTAGGCTGTAGTAGCTTATGGTAGATTTTGGATAGCTTATAGCTTATTTATTAGCTTATTCAAACTGCTTATTTGCCTAATTCGGCTTATTAGTGAGCTTATTTAACTTTTTATATTTTTCCCAGGCTTAGAATAACATTTTAGATTTTCCTGTAAAGTCGCATAAGTTTTACTGTTCATTTGTTATTTTTCTTAATTTTAATTAGTTCTAAATAGTATTAAATTCATAATAAATAGATAAAAAGTGTAATAAATATATTTTCAGTTTTAAAATAAGTTTTATAATATTTTAGATTTTTCTAAGTAATAATTTCACTTTTCTAGCTTTATTTCATATTTTCTTATATTTTAAGGTGTATTATTAAATAGTTAAAAATAGTTTTTAATTAATAATAATTAAATAAATAGTTTTAAAAATAATTTTCTTTTTCTAATAATTTTCTTTTATTATTAGGATTGTAAAAATATCATTTTCACATTTGTAGGCCTTTTATTTCTTTAATCTCACGTTTTATTTTGTATGTTTTAATCGTTTCTAAGTATTTTGCTTTCACGTACTTGTTCTTATAGCTTGTTTAAGCTATTTTCTTTTATTTCCTTAGTTTAATCAATCATCACCCTTTTTCCTGTTCAATATTCACCCGATCACAGATTCGTTGTACTACAGTGTTCACACCTCGTTGGGACTTAACGACCCGGGGAAACACTATACTCCTCTGATCTTAATTGTATTGGTTTCTGAGCTGTTTGAAGTTTATTACGGTTGACCATTCACAAGTGGTTGATTTGTGTGATAAAACTTGACTGTCTGGAGCTCAATCAAATTTTGGCGCCGCTGCCGGGGAGGTGTGCTGCGTTACTATGAATTTGAAGCATCAGTGTTGTTGAATATACACCCATTGTATATTTACCATGTTTGTCCATATTTCCTTGTTTTCATATAAAACCAAAATTATCGTGAAATTAATTCGTTTAACGGATCGATTACCAAAAACATTTTTTATTCAAGTTTTCAACAAACACAAAAATCCAAAAAGATTTTTTTTCTTATTTTTACAAAATGTTATCCAAAAATCCAAAAATATCCATCTTTACCCTCTCACATCTTTGATTCTTCATCCCAACCCCTCTGTAACCCTTTGATTCTTTTCTATGTCTTATCATCACCCCCTTGGTTGTCAATGGTGTGGTGGTCCTTATAATGGTGGCAATTGCCCCAGTTGTAGCATGGTGGAATCAGGAAACGGGTATGTCTATAACCAGGATCCCTATTCCTACCATAACACAACTGATTTATTCCATCAGCTACCACGCTGTGAGACTCAGCAGTTTTACTGTTGTGATTACTGTGGTGGTTCACACTCCAGTTCTGATTGTCAATCGGGAAACACGCTTATCTATGAGCAGGTTCCTGATAACAATTATGACTACCACACATATAACTCACAGCCACATCAGTTTTACTGTTGTGAGTATTGTGGAGGTCCACACTGTAGCTCTGATTGTCAAACAAGGAATCCATTTCCTTGTAACAATTACGACTCTTCGTATCATAACCAACCTCTACAGTACCAAATGAATCAGGCACCACCTCAGCCTGAGCCACTTCCTCAAAATCTTCTCCTTGATCTTTTGGATTTAGTGAAAGATTTGAAGGAATGTAAACATTCCCAAGATAATCCAAATGAGAAATCCATGGAAGAATTGTTAGCCGAAGAGCGGGCTGCTAAATTAAATTCCCAAATTGCCTTTGAAAAATCTATTAGGGAATCAATTGCAAAAG
The DNA here is from genome assembly GCA_019973895.1 of Chrysanthemum seticuspe. Lineage (NCBI taxonomy): Eukaryota > Viridiplantae > Streptophyta > Magnoliopsida > Asterales > Asteraceae > Chrysanthemum > Chrysanthemum seticuspe. Next base: position 45,984,220 of record BPTQ01000002.1, read on the forward strand.
AAAAAGCAGCCAAATCTAGCTCTCAATTCCGTTTCATTCCTGATGACAGTGATGATGAAGATACCCTTGATATTCGTCAATTTTGTACAGGTTCATCAAGTTCATCAGTTGAAATTCCTTCCATGAAAAATCAGGGAGAAAAGACTATGATGGAATTACTAGCAGAAGAACAAATGGAAATTGTAAAACATATGTATGCTAGTCCTTCTCAACTCCCTCAGTCTGCTATTATCACACCCGAGGTTCACACTCACTCTCTAAGCATGGGGGACGAGCATCTTGACACTGTTCCTGAAAAGGAATCGGACGAATTCATAAAGTCTAGTGTTGAGAACCTTGTCCCAATTCCAAGAGAGTCACAGGGAATTCTTGATCATGTGTGTGATATCCCTCCTCCTCTTGTCTTCCAAAATGATCATATTGAGATGTTCTCTGATTCTGATGAGGACTATTCTTTATCTTGTGGAGACATAAGTTATGTGGGGGAATTACCTTCTGAGCTTGTCAGCTTAGGAGAAGAGAATGATGAAGAAATAATCCAAGACGAAGCTCTTCGTCTTACATTATTGAATGTTAATCTTCTCATTTCTAGAATCGAGGCTTTTAATGAAAAGCCTACTTCATATCCTATCCCCTTTGAGGATAGTAAACTTTTGTTCGATGATTCTATTCCGGAATTGCAAACGTTCAATTTTGATCATATGGGAGAGAAGATTAGTGGTATTACCACTTCTCATTCTCATAATTCTCTTCCCGATTATGATTCATTCACTTTTGAGGAGTTCCCCAGTGAACTCACTCAAATCAATCCCGAATATGAATCATTCGCCTTTGAGGAGTCCTCCTGTGAACTCACTCATATCATATCTCCACCGGAGTATGATAACTTCTACTTTGACCTAGACACACCCGGGATATGTCTAGACCAATTGAGCTTAACTGATGAGACTCATGATCCAGAAATCATGAATTCCCCCTCTGATAATAATGAGTTAGTCATGATCTTTATCATGACTTTCTTTCTCTTCTTCACCTATCCCGTGGCTTCTCCTGTTCTTCACTCCTTCGGGAATGAAGACATTATTTTTGATCCCGGCATTTTCATTTATCATTTTTGAGCCGGTTCTATGTATATCTCATCGGTGTGGAACTTTCACGTACTTCAATGTTTATACAAACATCTTGAACGAAAGTCCGATGGAGATTGTTTCTTCCACATGTTACTTTCCCCATGAACCAATGAATTCGGGGTCGAGTCAAGCTAGCGAATCGGTAATCAAAAACAGTAGTTAAACATGGGTTTTCACCCGTGTGTACCACCCAAGTGTGGGGGAGATGCCCCACATGTTGTATATAGATCTAAAAAAATAATGAAAATTGTAAATATTAAAAAAAGAGAATAATTGTTGTGTTTCTACACTTAGCTAGTAATGTTATCTTTTTACGTTCTAAGTTTCGGCATAACAGTCGGTACTTTGAATATTGAGGACAATATTCATTTCTAAGTATGGGGGGGAAATTCTGGCGAATTTGATCATAAATGTACCCTTTTAGTCCCTTTTTCCCCCAAAATGGCCAAATTAAAATTTTTTTTTTGGAAGTACTATGTACTAAACACAACAAATGGTAATCAGTCCGCCATGTCTAATAAACAAAAGGATTGGCTAATCCAGGAGCAAACGGCTCTTGGTAAAGATTTCTCAAATCCGTTGACGGCTTGCAATTTGCCCAAAATTGTATGGTGTTCAGCTCACCATATATTTAATTAGTGAAGAGTTGGCTAGCCCGCAAGTTTATGGCTTGTGGTAAAGGCAGTGGAAAAGCCATAATTGGTAATCGACTCACCAAAGATATTTTATCTAAGAGTTGGCTAGTCCAGAAGCAAACGGCTTCTGGTAAAGACAAATCAAATCCGTTTACAGCTTATGATTTGCTCAAAATCATTTGGTTATCATTGTACCAAGGTTCTTACTTGAACTGAAACATTTGGCTACTCCAGAAGTAATGGCTTTTGGTAAAGAGATGAAATCCATTAAAATTTTCCAAAAAGATTGCTAGGGACTAGCAATATCTTAGTGTGGGGGATTGATGAGTGTCTAAATACTCATTATTTTTTGTACCTTTTAGACTGCAAAAACATCTGAAAACACTCAGAAATGCATCAAAATGATGAAAATATCACAAATAAGTGTTTTATGTGTTTCAAATGCAAAAATACCAAAATCAGGTGAAAAACGTATCAAGTTTTCACAATTGGCAGTTTTAGTTCCCCAAGTTTAAAAAGTTTTTTTTTTTTTTTAAAAAAAAAAAAAAAAAAAAAAAAAAGTTTGATTCTGCTGAAATCAATGGTTTCTGCTGAAACCTAATTTTTTCTGCTGAATCAATGGTTTCTGGTGAAGTTATAATGCACTGATGGTTTCTGCTGAAGGCATACGTTTCAACAGATAATTCCACTAAATAATATCTGGTCCTTAAATAAATATTTGGTCAAACACTCAAACTCAACTCCCCAGTCAAACTCATCCTTCCCTCTCCCTCACACACTAAAAACCCAAAACCAAAACCACCCCTTCCACATCCCTGGTTTCACCACCACACCTGTCCTCCACACTTCAGCTCATCACCAACCTTTCCCATCTTGTCCCCCCCACCTCCACAACAAGCTAAACGCATTAAATGCTCCTTGCACTTAATCAGAACCAAGTGGTTTAGCCACTTTACCTGTTTTCCCGCCAAAATGAGTTTCAACGATTAAGATGATATCAAAGCCTATCCAATGGTGGGATTTAATCAGAATTGATCAAGGATGCTTTTTGGATAGCTATATAAAGACCAGAAGACACCAAGAAATTGTTGTCACAGTTTTAGACCATTTTCGAAGTGTAAATTTAATTTCTGCTTTAAGTTTCACATAAAAGTTTGCTGGGTTTTGTAATTTCTGTATTGTACAAGTGAATTTAGTTATAATTGAAGTGTTTTCATTAATCAATTCTTAGTTTACTGCCTTATTTAGTTTTCCCGCCAAAACTGGTTCTTGTCAAAATCTAAGTTTTAATCTGTTACAATGGTTCAAATAAGCTTATTCAAGCTTATTTAAGTGAATTAAAGTAGTTTCCTGGTCTTAATTGCAATTTTCTAAAAAAGTCAACAAAAGTCAATACGGGTCAACAAAAGTCAACTGTTGTCAAAAATTCGAAAGTCAAACTGGTTTTTGGCTAGATTCTGGATTTATATGGTACTAGTGCCTCAAGGGAGGCTATAGGAAGTGTTATTGGGCCTTGGTTCTCAGTTATAAGCTTGGAAGCAATTTGTAAGCTTATTTCTTAATTTTGGAAATTTACTGTAGAAGTGCTTATCTCTGCTTATCTCTGTGCTTTTATGCTTATTTGGTGTATGTTAGTGAGATTATTGCTTAAAATTGCATGCTTATTCATTAGTTTTCTTAGTTGCTTAGTTTTTATTTTTTTTACTAGCAATATTGCATAAGATTAATTTACAGGTCTTTGTTGTTATTGTTGGTATTTATGTACTTAAATCAGCTTCTTATATCATTAAATGTTTTTATGAATCAGTTTCATGGCCTAAATTAGTCTTAAGCTTTGAAAACTTCATTTTGAGCCATTTTAAGAGGTGTTTGGATCAAGCTTTTTATTTGAGTTGCACTAAGTTATTGTTGTTGTTTGTGGTTGTTATCTGTTATACTATGTCTTATTAGACCTTTTAAGTCATAAAATACAGTCCTTATTAGTGAAATAGTCAAAATAGCTTTTAATTTTCAATAATTTGTTGTATGTTAGGATTTATAGGTTCAAACTCATCATATTAGTGTATAAGTTGTTTATCTTGCTTAATTTAGTTTCACATAAGCTTATTATAGCCTATTCAGTAGATTAGAAAGGATCAAAGTTCATATAAGTCAACTTTTCATGTTTATATAAAAAGTCAAATTTCGGCTTAAGTCATTTTTGAATAAACTTGTGAATTTCATGTAGGACTTAATATTAGGAGTGAAGACTTGTGCTTTTGGATATTTGTCATTCTGTTGCTTGTCTTCATCATAGTATTTTTTATAATTTTTAGTTAGTGTTGTAAACTGCTTATTTGCTAGCTTCTTTTAAGCTCTTTTTCACAAAACTTCCGTTTTGCTTATTCCTTATTTATGCTTATTCAGTGTGTTTTTCTTGTTGTTTTTGCTTATTCTAAGTTCCCATAACTGGTTTATAGCTTATTCAACCTTTGGTTCCAGCTTGTTAGCTGTTGTGAGCTTATAACCACTTTTAAGCCAAAAAGCTCCCTGTTGAGCTTATTGCCTTGCATTCGGCTTATCTTTGAGTTCCCCAAAATGTGTCTTCACAAAAGTTGCTTATTTTCAGTAGTAAAATAGTTTTGTAAAAGAAAATTCAAGAAAAACCAAAAATAAAAATAGCTAGTCAGGGCCATTTGGCGTGTTGAGACTTGAAAACTGGTCTCGAGCTTTTTTTCTGTAGCTTGTGCTTTTTAGGTTCCAATCAGTTGCATTAGCTCATTTTAGGTTAGATTTAGGCTGTAGTAGCTTATGGTAAATTTTGGATAGCTTATAGATTATTTGTTAGCTTATTCAAACTGCTTATTTGCCCAATTCAGCTTATTAGTGAGCTTATTTAACTTTTTATATTTTTCCCAGGCTTAGAATAATATTTTAGATTTTCCTGTAAAGTCGCATAAGTTTTACTGTTCATTTGTTATTTTTCTTAATTTTAATTAGTTCTAAATAGTATTAAATTCATAATAAATAGATAAAAAGTGTAATAAATATATTTTCAGTTTTAAAATAAGTTTTATAATATTTTAGATTTTTCTAAGTAATAATTTTACTTTTCTAGCGTTATTTCATATTTTCTTATATTTTAAGGTATTATTAAATAGTTAAAAATAGTTTTTAATTAATAATAATTAAATAAATAGTTTTAAAAATAATTTTCTTTTTCTAATAATTTTCTTTTATTATTAGGATTGTAAAAATATCATTTTCACATTTGTAGGCCTTTTATTTCTTTAATCTCACGTTTTATTTTGTATGTTTTAATCGTTTCTAAGTATTTTGCTTTCACGTACTTGTTCTTATAGCTTGTTTAAGCTATTTTCTTTTATTTCCTTAGTTTAATCAATCATCACCCTTTTTCCTGTTCAATATTCACCCGATCACAGATTCATTGTACTACAGTGTTCACACCTCGTTGGGACTTAACGACCCGGGGAAACACTATACTCCTCTGATCTTAATTGTATTGGTTTCTGAGCTGTTTGAAGTTTATTACGGTTGACCATTCACAAGTGGTTGATTTGTGTGATAAAACTTGACCGTTTGGGACCCAATCAGGCACTAAAGGAGGTTGGGGCACTACCGTCAAAACTTCAGCAGGTTGTTCTTGGAAGGATAAAGGACCAAACTTTTACTAGAAACCCAAGAACAATGGTGGATGTTTCTCTTCCCTTAACTGCAAAGTTTAAGGGGAGGCATATGCCTCAGGGGAGGATTTCATAGTAAACTTTGTGTATATGTTGTTTGCTAACACCTGTTTGTTCTTTGTTTTAGTCTGTTTTGTCTCTGTTTTTGGCCTTGTGTTTCTCTGAATTTGTTTTGCAGAATGCCCTGTTCAGTAAACTCCTCAAGTGTGGTCCTTTGGTATATGATCTAGTAATCTCAGATTGTGGTCCTTTGGTATATGGTCTAGTAAGCTCAAAGCTTGTTTCCTCTGAAAGCTAAGTAATGGAGTGAGCAATTGGTTTCCACTGAAGATAAAATACTGAAGACAAGTATTGAAGTTAAAATTGTTCATTCATTCATTCAAATTACAGCTTACAGCTTACAATCAACTTCAATGCAACTACAAGAAAAGAGCTATTCTACTTATCCTAATCTAGTACATATCATCTATTCCAACATCTAACATAATGTTGGATATGCATGATCGCTCACATCTTTCACACTAGATGCTGGATATGCGTTTGTCAAATCTTGCATAACCACCCATTCCTTCTATATTAATGGATGGATATGCATGACCAGTACGACGAAGAAGCTAAGGATCAAAATGGAGAGGATGGATTGATGCAAACGTTGATGATGACGATGACCACACATGATGATGGAGAAAAATAATATGTCCTTTGTGCTTCATCTATTCATTTCAACCAAAATGCAATCCATCCACCCTCCTTAAGCCCTTCCCTTATACGATGTGTGTTGATACACCAAAACCTGGTGCAGAAAGACCAAGAACCACCTCTCTATCCTTAGGGAGTGGCGGATTTCGGGCTCGTGGCCTTCGTGGAGGCTGAGGTGATGGAGGTTGGAAGTAAGTTGTTCTCTCCTTACAGGAGTTATCAGAATCATCAACGGGAAGGGAAGGCTCATTCACAACAGCAAGGGGAGGCTCTTTCACTCTCTTTGAAGTTGCTTCCTCATCTGAGTCTTCATAAGGTGATTCATAAGAACTTAAGGATGAGCCCCTTGGACTGCTTGCCAAATAATTCTTTTTCCACCTCTCAAAACTACTCATGGAGGCTTCATTGTCTTCTGATGAAAGGATGATTGGGTTGGAACTACTCATGGTTGATTGTGATTAATTTTGGGACATTGAAGAAACTAGGGTTTTATTATGATATTTGGGGATCTTTGTTGAAGTGTTATGTGTGCTTTGGGATCATTTTATAGACGGATTCGAGGTTCAATGGGAATTAATGCGAGTGGTTGGCACAGTAACACTCTAGAATATTACCGAAGATATTTTTATCTTTGATGGTTGCTGCTGAAGTGTATAACTTCAGCAGATTGACCATCTGTTTCTGCTGAAGCGTTACACTTTCTTTGGTCAAGTTGAAATACACGTAAGCTACGGTCAACCAAACGGTCAAATTCTTTTGACTATAACTTGGGCAACAACTACCTCTCCACCATTCACATTCTTCCACTTTAGAACAAACCAATTCCCTCTCATTCATCCAATAACACTTCAGTACGAGCATCATAACCCTAAGATCTCAAATCATCACATGGCACTTGAATTTAAGAAGGATCACAACAAAGTTGCTTTTCTGGGAAAAGCTAAAGATGATGAATTGTATGAACCAATGGTGGAATTCTTTAAAAGGTCCAAGATTTCCTATGCTCTAACACATTCTCCGAATGCGATATATGAATCTCTTGTTACTCAGTTTTGGGCATCTGCTTCAAAACGAAGTGAAACAGAAATTGTGGCTACAATTGACGGAACAGAGCATGTGGTTACGGAAGAGTTGATAAGGAGGAAGCTACGCTTGGAAGATGCTGATGGAGTATATCATTCTAAACAGATGGAGGTGCTTACTGGGCTGAGAGCGGTTGGATATCGAGGCACGAGGACTGACATTTGGCTGAAGAAGCATCTTTGCCCAATGTGGAGGTTCTTGATTCACACGTTGCTTCAGTGCTTAAGCAACAAGTCAGGAGGATGGGACCAGTTCTCTACCCAACTGGGATGTGGTATTGTGTGTCTTTCCCAAGGGGTAACTTATAATTTTTCAAAGTTTATTTTTGAGAACATGATTGAGAATATTCAAAGGAAAAAGAATAAGTTTTTAATGAACCCTAGGTTTCTGCAAATGATTTTAGACACCTCTACCCAAGTCCAATCCTTTTATGCCGTAGGAGCTATGTCAGCCAAACTTTTTGCCTCTATGAGAACTAACTTTGAGGGGGCACATTATCCCTTGACAGAAGCTATGTTGCCTCAAGGCAATGTGGCTGCTGATGAGGAGAATGTTGCCAGCATCCCACCCTCTTCACCTGTTGCTACTGATGGCAATCCACCAGTCAATTTTCTGCTGAAGCTTCTCATGGTGCTCCAGAGCAGCCTCCACCAACACCTTCTCTAGCACATTGTCCTAGTCCTCCACCAACACATGATCCTCTTGGTGATTTTGAGTCTGATCTAAACAGGATGACCACACCTAGTCCTCCAAGGGTACCTGTTGATGAGGTTCCTCCTAATGTTGAGGATGACCATGTTTCCACTGAAAGGTCCAATGAAGCTCCCATTACCACAGAGCAATCTGCTGGTGGAGCTGAGGACCCCATTACTCTTACATCTGTATATGATCTTGTGAACAGGTATGCAGCTGAGGTGTCCAGTCTGAAAAAGGAACTTGCAGTGAGCAAGTCTTCTCTTGGTAGTAAGATTGAAGATCTTCAGAGTAAAGTTAAGGACCTTGAGAACAGACTTGAAAAGGAAATCAAAAGGAAGTTTGTGGTTTCTTCTGAGGAGGAAGAAGATGAACCTCAGTTTGGGTCTCTTGATATGCTAGTTGATGTATCTCTTAATGATCCTTCATCAGTAATTATAGAATCTTCAAAGGAGAAGGATCCTGTTCTTTACAAAAGGAGAAAGAGATCGTACTTGAATAAAGCAACTGCTGAAGTATCCAAGGAACCAGAGTTTGTCAAAGTTACATCTGCTGATACTCCAATGGAGGATGTTGCTACTGAACTTGGTCAATCTTCAGTCACACAAAAACCTTCAGTGTCCACTCCTGCTGAAGCACCCCCACAACATGTTTCTTCTGAAAGAGATTTGGGTGTTTCTACTGAGATTCCTGTTATCGATATTGCTGATGATGATTATGCTAAGGAGACTGTTGATAAAGGAAAAGGTTTACTGGTAGAAGATGTGCTTGGTCCAGACTTGGTAAATGAAGAGGAAAGGAGAGAACAAGACAGAATGCTAGCTGAGTGTAATGAAAGAAAGAAAGATGAAGAAATGGCTAAACAGCTTGCTGGTCTCCCTACATCTGATTTACCTCCTGAAAGAAAAAGGGAGCTCGATGAAATGCGTACTAAGCTTCCTGACACTCATTGGGATACTTACACTGAGCAAGTCATAGCAAACCCTTCTCTTGCTCAGAGTATCTTAGGAGCAGACTTCCACAGTGGAAATTTTGTGGATTTGATGATGGCTCGTGGAAGACAAATGAAGAAAGAAGCAGCTGAAAAGAGGAGAGCCATCAAAGCTCAAAGGAATAAAGATAGACCTCCTACTAAAGCTGAAATGAGGCTTGTGGTGAAAAACCAGAGCTCATCTCTGTATAACTCTGGGTTGTCAATGAAGCAAGTCAAGGCATTCCCCGATCATGTTTTGACTCGCAAATATAATCAAATCATAATGTATTCTTCATCGCACACTTCGAGCTTGAAAAGAACTACTGGTATTTCAGGTGCTCCTAAGACTAAGAGGACAAAGACAGCTGAGATTGTGGACAATTTTGATGATATGTCATGTTCTTCCAAAGTCTCTACTGAAGCTACCATAGAGCCTACACACTCAACTGAAGCAGATCAATCTGCTGAACCTCATGGTGTTTCCTCTGAAACAATAGTCATGTCCTCTTCCACCCCATCTAGAGCATCTGCTGAGGCAGAAAAAGATATTTTGGATAGGAAAGGTGACAAGGTTCTGTCTGCTGAACCAGTTGCCATTTCTTCTGAAGTACATAATGTACCAGATCCCACTCCTTCTGTGGCATCTGTTTGCTCTGAAGCTGATATAGCAAGTACAAAAACAAGGAAGGCTAGAAACATGCTAGTCAGAATGAATGCCATTCGTGATGATACACCATCTTTAGGAATCTATAAGCCTGGAAGAAGGAAGAAGAGGATGGCCAAAATCACTACCCTGGATCTTGAGGCTGATGACGCAACATTCATTATTGAAGGTTCTGCTTCTGATTTTCCTGAAGGAGATCAAAATGTGCTAGTAAATTGGACTCTGAAACATGATGAGATGAATGTCATTCATCGAAAGGATGAAACTTCAATGGAATTCACCTTTTTGAAGGAAATACTCCATTTGGTAGACAGGGCAGATTTGCTTACTCTGTACTCTCTCGTTACCAGGCATTACTGCAACATTGCACCACAAGGTTCTGGGATGTTCTTACTGGGAGATCTTCAAGTCCTGTTTAACTCTCATTCTCCCAACAGTAGAGGACATTCCATCTGGGAGAACTCACATTTATGGCAAGTTGTGTCCTGGAGACTCTATCCTCTCCCTCGTGTGCATGTGCTTGAGACTAAGGGTGGAATAACAGTCTGCATGTTTGCTGAAAGAAAGTATCCATTGCCCACGAGACTTATGGAAAGGATACTGTGTCAGAAGTTGGAAATTCCTCCAGATCCAGTGGGAAATGAAAGACCAGATGCTGAACGACTGGTTGGTTTGATCAAGACTCAACTTCTGCAAGCACAAGCTGCATCTTCATCATGAATGTGGTATTATATATTGTCTTTTGTTACTTGTACTGATTTTAATTATTATGTTGTTTGTTTTCTATTCTAAGATTAAAAAAAAAAAAAAAAAAAAAAAAACTAACTTTCATTTGCAGGTTTGTTGCACTTTCTGATGGTTTTTAACTCACCAGATATACCTTGTGTATATCAAAGAGGTAGCTAGTCCAAAGGGTACAGCTTTGGTAAAGACATGTCAAATCTGTTGATAGCTGTAATGATTTGCTCAAAATCATAGGGTCTGCAACCACCCATGCTTAATTGCTGAGTGTTGTATGGTCATCAATTCACCATGGTCTATTCCTTTTCGGAATCCAAGAATTGGCTAGCCCACAAGTATATGGCTTGTGGTAAAGGCATCTATCTCCATATTTGGTTTTCAATTCACCAATTCTAAGAATTGACTAGTCCTGAGCAAACGGCTACAGGTAAAGACACATCAAATCCGTTTATATGGTTTCTGGTTTGCCTATAAATCAGATGGTTATCAGTGTACCATAGTTTTCGAACTCAAACATTTGGCTACTCGAGTAGTAATGGCTATTGGTAAAGAGACATCAAATCCATTATTTTCAATGATTCACCTCTCACAGGAGTTCACACACCTGGAAGTGATGAGAATAGTATGCAACTAATAAGTTTTGATGTACATTCTGACATTTGTTGCTGCAAAGACCTGGCGTTTCAAAGTTTGATCATCATAGAGATGAGATTATTATTGGTTCTTTGCAAATGATGTGTGAAAACAATCCTCTAGTACTGAAGTCTCAAAAGATCTTTCAAGGTCAGGAAACTGGAACTTAACCATGTCAAATTCCAGTTTAGGGGAGGATTGTTGGGAATTATGTGAAGTAGGATTTCTGCTGTCATTACTGCCGATGGATTCTGCTGAAGTAGAAGCAGAATCTGCTGAAGAAGTAATTCTACTGAAGAGTACAAGCGTTGCCGTGTTACTGCTGAAGGGTGAATGCTGACTAGGATCAGCATGCGCTATATGTATTAAATGCGAACTCTCCATATTCTTGTACTGCCCAAGGTTGCATGGGTATAATTGTAATAATTGTACTGCTCAATATTGTTTATTGTATTAGTCATAAAATGCATGCTTGCATGTTTAGTCGATTGGGTAGTAATAGATTAGGGTTCCTTGGTTATAAAAGGAACCATATAGTTTGTAATAGAACAAGCACAAGGATTTAAGCTAAAATGGCTAAAAAGCTAGAAATAAGCAAAAGGCTAACTGAGAATAAGCTAAGTAAATGATAACAAGCTATATTAACAACTGAAAAAAACAAAGTGACTTATAAATAAGCACTAAACAAGCCAGAATAAGCAATTACTTTAACTGTTGGCACAGGACATTCTTTCAGAAAAGGACCTAAAGTAAGCTGATGAATAAGCACTTAATAAGCTATTTAGAAGTAAACTTATATTTTTCTAATTTTGTTAAGCAGCTAAACTTTAATATCCCAAAAGGATTTAAGCTAAATCTTAATATTAAGTACACAATAAAATTCTAAAGTTTATTCAAAAACGGGTATTTAGAAATTTTGACTTTTTATAAAATGAACTAGTTTGACTTTTATGAACTTTTGATGATCCTAAATGATCTAATTTAGTGTATTAGGCTAATATGAGACTGATTTTAGCTAGATAAACAACTTTTAAAGCTAGAATGATGATTATGAAATCAAAAGTCCTAACAGTGAACTTGCAATATGAGATTAGAAGCTAATTTGACTTTCTATTAAACTAGGACTAGTTTTAATGCTTAAACTGAGCTATTAAACACTAAAGAGACATGAGACAACAATAAGCAATGACACAGATTACTTCTAACACAGATAATTAAGTAGATCCAAACACTAAGTTTCCAACTGATTTCCAAATTAACAAGTGCAATTAACACTAAATCCTACTTCAAACCTTAGTTCCAATACAAATAATCAAATTCCAACTAAATGATGCAGATAGGACAGATTGAAAGAAATGAGATAGCAACAAACACTTACAAAAGTCCTAGCCGTAATGGCTTGAAATATTGAACAATGAGCCACTATCCTACAACTGATCTCAACCCCAAATCAAAACAATATCCAACCCCAATCCAACTCCATACCAATTCTGTATCAACCCAAATCCAATTCCATTAATGCTTAACCAACATTTCTTCACAAGTTGACTTTCGTTGACCAAATACTAATTTTGATTGAAACTGAATTATGAACTTGCCAGAAGCTATGAGTAGCTCAACTAAGTTTGTTTGAGTTTAAAAATAAACCACTAGAAGCTTGCTTATAAGAACATGAAACTGAATTTCTCAACAGTAAACACAAAAACATGAACTTAGATAAAACTTTGAAATTGATGCTTAAAAGTAGATTACAATGACAAAATAACTTGAGTTTCGTACAGAAAAGCTTAGGATTACAACTAAGAAAACTAATTAAGATAACAAAATAAAAAACGACATACTTAAAAAAATGAAAACTAAAACTACTCTCCCCCTCTTGCTAACTCTTGCTTCCTTTTTATAACCAAATGTCTTCTCTCACTACTCTGAGCATATCCCACTAATTTCCTTGACCATTGGATTACTTGAGAGCATAATGGCCATTGGATCAGTTTTGGCGCCAAAATGTGTATAAGCCAGTGAGGTTGAGTGAGGGGGGGGGGGGGGGTGAAGAAACATTAAATGTATTTTGTTGTTTAGGTGAGGTGGAGGGGACATGGATGGTGATATGTTGAGGTGGAGGTGAGGGGAGCTTGAGTGATTTCAGGCATGGTGGGTGAGAGGAAGAAAAAGAGAGGGAAAAACGGGGTATATGTTTGACTGGGGTCTATTATTGTTGACCGGGTTTGGGTAGGGATTGGACCGGGTTGGATTGTTGGGCTTGGGTAGGCTTAGGGCAGTTTAGTGGATTTGGACTAGGATTAGATATAAACCCATAGTAGTTTAGGGACTAAATGTATACAATTCGAATCTCCAGGGACCAAAACTGTAACTTCTGAAAAGGTAGCCCAAGGTTTGGTCTTGCCAATCTCAAATAATATAAGGACCATATTTGCCATCTTTGAAAATTCCAAGGACTAAACATGACATTTTTCAAACTTTAAGGACCTTTTCTGCCATTTGACCAAAGATTCATTCAAGGACCATTTTTGACAATTTAAAATATTTCAGGGACCTTGAATGATATTTTTCTTTATTTAGATATACCAGGGACTGTTTTTGACAACTTTTGAAACTTGGGGGACTAAAACTGCCAATTTTGCAAACTTGATACGTTTTTCATCTGATTTTGATATTTTTGCATTTAAAACACATAAAACACTGATTTGTGATATTTTCATCATTTTGATGCAATTCTGAGTGTTTTCAGATGTTTTTGCAGTCTAGATAGTACAAAAATGATGAGTATTTAGACACTCATCACAACCCATAACCCATGACCCATAACCAAAAATACCCATGGGCAAAGAGGAGCGTTCCACGGATCCCTAGCTTTGTGCTAGCCGGATCCCTTGTGGAAGGGATCCGTGGGATCTGGGGAACAGTAGAGAATTTTCTCTATAAATAGTGAGCCATTTCTTTCCTTTTAGCTCACCACTTCACATATACTCTCTCCAAGTTTTAGATCTCTCTAACCTCAGATCCAAGAGATCTATGTATTTTGTCTTTTGTTTTTGTGTGATCTTCTAGGTTCCTCTTAAAGGAGAGATCACCACTTCTTGAAGACCTGCAAGCTCAAGTCCATGAGTTGCAATGCTTCGTCATCATCAAGACAACTAAAGTTCTCTTGTTGATAGTTCTTCCTTTCTCCATAGATGTTGGGTTAAAGGCATTAGTGAAAGATGCCGAAAGTGTCAAGACGAAAGCATTAGTGAAAGGTGCTTATCGTTCGTGTCAAGAGCATTAGTGAAGAATGCTATAGGTGTCAAGATGAAGGCATTAGTGAAGGGTGCCAAGTGTTGTGTCGAAGGCTTTAGTGAAGGGTGCCAAGCGTTGTGTCAAAGGCATTAGTGAAGGATGCTGAAGAATCAAATTAAGTAGCATTTGGGAAGAATGCCTAGGTCGTATAATCGATGAGGTGCATCGTTATACATATAAGTATTTGTTTATTTACAAGGATGGTGATATCCTTGATGGTGTTGTAACAAGGAGTAGATCTCCTTGAGAATAGGTGTTGTGTCGTGAAGGGTAGTAGTTCCTCCATAGTAAGGAACTAGGTGCTTAGCCTAGTACCTAATAAAGGGTAGGCGACGTTGTGATAGGATTAGTTCTCCTAAGGTGTGAAAGAACTCGGTGGTTAGCCTAGCACCGTATAAAGGGTATGCGACGTTGTGTTAGGTGTGGTTCGCCTTGGTGTGAAAGAACTCGGCATTTAGCTTTGTACCGGAAAAAGGTTAAGCGACGTTGTGAAGGCTTCTCCGCCATAAGGAGATTGGTGTAGTGCTTACGAACTCTCGAGTAGGTGACTCGGGGAGTGGAGTAGGGCAAGGAAGGTGTCCTTGTAGCCGAACCACTATAAATAACTTGTGTCGTGGTGATGTGCTTCTTACTCTTTATCTTTTATTACACGTTTATATATCTATCTATCAACGTCCAACATAAACAACCAAATAGATTGACATAAGTCGATCTAAATATTTAAAAGGAAGTTTTAAATTGGTAAAACTATTCAACCCCCCTTATAGTTTTCCACATGACCCATACCCATGATTCAATGTCTAGATACATTGTATCTACTTGGGTACCCAAAACCCAAAGTCCATAACCCATGACCCATAACCCAAATAGGAGGAGCGTCTGGCGGATCCCCAGGAATACACTGGACGGATCCCTCAAGTAAGGGATCCGTGATGTGAAGATCGTTTATAAGCTCATCTAGGGATAACAATAACAAAGACAAGCATGAATGCACAGCGGAATAATAAGAACATCAATGTTATTGCTAAAGGTTTCATTCACTAACACTAACTAATCTTAGACGCTTATAGGAACACGTCTAGATAATTAAACTACTAAATAAACTAATAACCTAGGCGTTTACAATAAACTACACGCCCTAGGTTACACACACACACCTTTAAGTCAACTACATCTTGGAAGACATGTATAAAACCTACACATGTGTCCTCTTTATATACTAGAGGATTAGGGTTTACAAAATACTACAAAGGACTAATAAATAAAACTTCTTTTGCAAGCAAGTCCTTCCATCTTTTTGTAGGTTTCCTTCTTGTCGTATTAAGTCCCTCTTGTTTCATTCTTTTTGTCTTATCAACTCAAACGTATAATTCCCAACAAACTTCCCCTAGTTGATAATGACAAAACCATTCTTGAACGAACTTCCCTAGACAAAGTAGAGAAATTGAGATCAGGGATCTCACCATGAATGAAACAAGTATGTCTTCCTTTGTCTTCCCCTTAATCCATGCCATGCCACTCAAACATCTCTTCCCCTTTTTGTTATTATCCAAATAGGGAACGTATTCAAATAATGATCTTGACCACCACCAACCAATATCATACTTCCAATCTAAGCCGTCCAATGTTTCGAATTGCCCTCCATGAAGAACACCAAAATGCTTACTAAAAATGAATCCAAAACAGTAGAAAACTCCAACTAGCAGTAGTAATAATGATCAACAGTAGTAAAAATCAAACACTTCCCCTTGAGTAGTGCATGAATATCAAATGATTCTTCAAATCTGTAAGCTCCTTGTAATGATCACTTGTGAAGAAAACCAAATATAACGAACTTGATAAAGAAGTAAAATAACCCAAACTTGTGTCTTATGTCTTGTACTATCCACGTGACGTTGAACTTATACCGCTAACTAAAAATATAAGTAGATCGCAACCTCTTGACAAAATCCTCATCTTTAATGAGACACTGAGCACTACAATGTAACTCCTTTAAGTGATAGTTAACTAGGTCTTCATCCATCCACCCCTTAACCTATGAAAACTAGATTTTGCAAGTCTTCGTCAACATCCTTTAAGCATGAACAAGTTACTTTTAAACGATTCCACCATTTAAAAATATAATAAGAACACGCATCCAAGTAATTCCACTTTACCTTCAAATAAGTGATAAATAATCCTCTTCGTAATCAATTCTTCAATAAAATCAACTTCGAACTTTTTAAAATCTTTAAGAACAAATAACCAAACTCCTTGTGTGTGTGAACCAATCTCCTGTATGTGTCGCCAAAAACCATAACAATCATTACGCTCATCTTCCCCTCAAGTCCAAAACAATTCGAGAACCAATCTCCATATGAACTTGAACTAGAACTTTGTAATATCCATGTTGAACTTATGCATATTTAAACAATTTGACTTCAAAATTCAAGTACTGTACAAATGCCTTTTAAATAACGTAGCTTCATCATTAGATCCAAGTAGGCTTGACTTTAAGAGATAGGAACACGTTAGACAAATCATTTGTTGCCACTACATGAAGGAAAATATAAAATTTCCTTTGAAGCTCTTGCAATTCACGAATTTCCTATAAAACATTCAATCTCATAACCAATAATAACACTCTACCTTAACTGCTATAAGGTTGAACATATATAAAAGAATATCCACCAATCAATACCTCGAATATCAAGAATGACCACTTTATACGTTGAATTAAACCTCAAATAATTAATCCCCAAAAAGTCGAATAATGAAACGTGCACAGGCACCATTACTCCTTGAGGAAAAGCAACCTTATAAGAATTAACCAATCAAAGATCCATATTTACCATGTACATGTACTCAATTTAAACCAATTCAGATATGTGATCGTGCATGTATATACATGCGTATGTACTCAACCTATCAGATTTTTGAAAGCCAAGATAATAATTTGAAAGGTCAATCAATTTAAAAGATATTTGCCACCATCCCATGTGACCTTGTATCAGCAGTAAAAAACATATATGGGCAGTACTCACTACTGATATGAGCAGTACTGATGTTGCATACCTGTATCAATCAGATTAAAACCAGCAGTACTAAGAGAATAACCACGTTATACGAGCAGCAGTACTTTGAAACTCAAACAGTACTTTGAAACACACAGCAATACTTTGAACTTGGACAGAGGAGTACTTTGTGAAATCAGCAGTACTTTGATCAAACCCTAGTAGTATTGATTGATAGCAGTACCTTCATGAACCAATCGATCAAACCCTACTTATCCAAAAACCAAACAATTTGATCGATCATATGCTTTCAACTTGACGTTCAAGAAAACCACGAACAATAAAAACTGTTTTAATGATACGCAACGGCAACATACAACATGCATCCTTATTTAGCAAAACAGTTGTTGATAACTCAATATTCGTATCACATGAGCAGCTTCTTCAAATTTTTTTTGACCAAGAGTCAAAGTTGTCATGCAAATATTTATGTGTAGAATGATAAAAGTGATCATGTGTTATATGCATGCTCCATAAAAGACCACGTGACCTAGAATAAATAGCAACACCAACCTTGATCAATTTATACCAAAGATATTAGAAAGCATCATGTAGCAACAGATTCATGTTTCGTCCAGCAGCAGACTTCTACCATTAATAACTTTTTACTGAAAGCTCCAATTGATGATCCCGTCGGTCAAAAGTTAGATTAATATATAGAGAACGTCCACCTAAAATTTCGTCACGGTCTAACGGTTAACGAAAAAGTTATGATCGTTTCAAAACAGTGTTGTATTAACCTTACGGAACTTTTTCAGTTTCTGCAGCAGACTTCGACAGCTTATAACTTTTGATTGAGAGCTCTAATTGACAATCCCTCCGGTGAAACGTTAGATGGATATACTGAGATGCACCAGAACAAATTGTAGCCCGATCCAACGGTTCAAGAAAAAGTTATGCCCTCTTAAAAACAGTGCTGCGGAAGTAATACAAAAATTGTGAGATTCGATTTTCTTCTTCCTTTTTCGCTAAGAAACCTTGTAGATCAATGTTATTGCTAAAGGTTTCATTCACTAACACTAACTAATCTTAGACATTTATAGGAACACGTCTAGATAATTAAACTACTAAATAAACTAATAACCTAGGCGTTTACAATAAACTACACGCCCTAGGTTACACACACACACCTTTAAGTCGACTACATCTTGGAAGACATGTATAAAACCTACACCTATGTCCTCTTTATATACTAGAGGATTAGGGTTTACAAAATACTACAAAGGACTAATAAATAAAACTTCTTTTGCAAGCAAGTCCTTCTATCTTTTTGTAGGTTTCCTTCTTGTCGTATTAAGTCCCTCTTGTTTCATTCTTTTTGTCTTATCAACTCAAACGTATAATTTCCAACACGTGAGATCTAGGGAAAAGTAGATGATTTTGCCTATAAATAGTGAGCCATTTCTTCATTGTAACTCACCCCTTTCACACACATTCTCTCTTAGTGTTGTAAACTCTCTAACCTCATATCCAAAGGATCTTTGTATCTAGTTTTGTGTTTGTGTGATTCTCTAGGTTCCTCTTAAAGGCGAGATCATCACCTCTTGAAGTCGAGCAAGCTCAAGTCCATGGGTTGTCAAGCTTCGTCATCATCAAGACTACTGATGTTATCTTGTTGATAGTTCTTTCCTCTCTCGTTGGAAGTGTTGTGTTGAAGACATAGGTGAAAGATGTCTAAAGGTTCGTGTCGAAGGCATTAGTGAAAGGTGCCTAAGGTTCGTGTCAAATGCATTAATGAAAGGTGCCTAGGGTGTATATTCGATATGGTGCATCGATGTACAAGATAGATTAGTTTGGGTCAAAGGATATTGATATCCTTGTTGATGTTGTAATAAGGAGTTTATCTCTTTTGGGGTTAGTTGTGTAGTGTTGGGTAGTAGTTCCTCCTTTGTAATGGAACTCAGTATCTAGCCTTGTACCGGATAAAGTGTAAGCGACGTTGTGATAGGTTTGGTTCTACCTCGTGGAAGAACCCAGTGTCTAGCCTTGTACCGGATAAAGAGTAGGCGACGTTGTGAAGGCTTCTCCGCCACAAGGAGCTTGTGTTGTGTAGTGATTATGAAGTCTCAAGTAGGTGACTCGGGGAGTGGAGTAGGGCAAGGAAGGTGTCCTTGTAGCCGAACTACTATAAATACTCGCTTCGTGGTTTGTGCTTCTTACTCTTTATCTTTACATTGCTTATTTATATGCTTATCTATCAACATCCAACACACACATTTAATAGATTTACATAAGTCGATCTAAATAGTTTAAAACAAAATTTTAATTGGTAAAACTATTCAACCCCCCCTTCTAGTTTTCCACAGACTATATAAAGTCAAACATACCATTTCCAAATGCAATACAACACAGACAATAAACAATGGTCCCAGATAGTTAAAATTAGCCATTGTAGCATTCAAAAGTAGCAAAATATCACATATCACCAAAGTTTTTAGTTGCATACTAACTGCAACACTTAAACTACCAAGTGCAAGTCTAAAAAGTACTAACAAAACATCAAGTCTTGCAGGACAAAGTTTAACAAACTGAAAGCAATATTAAAGATTAACTAGCCTAACACAAGCTTGTCTCCTTTTGACTGCTTCTTTGGGCCATTCCCAGGTGCTTTACAAGGCTGAGATGAGTCTTGAGTTGCCTTATTTTATTTTATTTTTTTATTATCATTTTTTAAATGCATCACTTGCAGCAGCTTCTACACAACTTGCAGCTTTCTTCCCTTTCTTTGCGTTTCCATCACTTGCAGCAGCCTTCCCCTTCTTTGCATTTCCAGGACCTGTGCAGCTTCTCTTGCTGTGACCTAGCTAGACCCTTGCACAAGACACATATGACAGGCTAATTTTTTTTGAAAGCTTGCCATTTTTACCCATAAAATCATCTAAATCATCTACACTAACAAATGGATCATAAGCATTGTAAAAGGAATTAGCAAACTCAGTTTGACATTGGGTTGTGGTATTAGGTTGACTACTTGTACCAGCATCATTCCTAACACTGGTTTCACCAACTTCATTCCAGCCTAAAATTAGTTTCTTAGCACATGAACCAGAAACAGGTTTTTTAGGTTTCATCTTACTTGGTTGTACATGTGAAGGTGTGACATCATCTGCTATTTCCTCAATCAGACACTTATTCATTGTAGGTGTACTAAAAGCAGCATCCACATAAGTGTGTACATTAGTATTCTCATGTTCTATGTAAACATCAATCATCTTATTACCAAGCCTAACATACTTAGTCAATTTCCTAACATCAACATCATTGCCTAATGCATATAACCCATTGTCCAAAGTCATTTTAGGTCTAAGAAAGTTGTAATACATAATTGTCTTACCAGAGAACCCTATCTTCTTAACCATCTCAATAAGCTCATGGACTGAAAACATATCAATATCCACGCAATCAAAATAAGAAAAATCACCATTTTCATATGTCCTACGAGGTGTGGGTGTAAAGAAACCAGCATAATGAATCTTCAGTGAAAACAGAGTACTTTGGTTCGCTCCAAAAATAATTAGAACAAAAGATAAAATTAGGGTTTAGACTAAAAAGATCAAATTTAGGGGTTTTAAGCGTAAACTCAAGATTAACATGTTACAAATCACATGACATTGTCCAAAAATTATAAAACTTAGACAAGAAAGAGTAATGATGTATCTTACCGTAAGCATGACAAACATCAACATCCTCTTGTGATTCACGTAATGACCACTTTGGTCTTGAGTACACCATTGCAGGTACCAAATCAAATTAGGGTTTAGTTGTAGAAGATGAAAGGATTTGGGGAAGTTAGGTAACTTAGAGAGAAACTAATAAAAGTTCTAGAGAGGTGAAATGAAGTGACGGGGCATTTAATAAGTATGTATTTTATTATCAAAAATGAGGGAAAGAAGAAAATACTACTTTACCCTCATGTGTATGGCACATGGGTAGGTTTAACAGCAAAACATAACGGCATTTAGTGATAAGGATGGACGACATGCATAATTGAAACCATAAGGAGTGAAAAAGAAAAAAAAAAGAAAAAGAAAAGGGATTGTGGTAGTGATTTGGCACAAACCATAGGGACGGACGGTGTAATTTTCTCTTAAAAAAATAAAAAATAAAAAAATAAAAAAAATTAAAAAGCCAGAAGAGGAGGAAAAAAACATGTGGTTTTCATGGGATGGATATAGTGTACACTACAGTGACAATGTGGGTGTGAAGATCAAGAGTTGATCGACATACCCTGTTGCATTAGCTGATGGCACGACACTTTTGACAGCTTCTTTCCAAGATAAGTTAATTCTTTTATCTCCAATAAATGAAGGTGCTTTTGCATGCAGTGGCTGGGTCAACAAAGAATAATGTAGATAATATTAAGATTCTTTAAAGTTGCTCCAGACACCGAACAAAACTATCATGTAAATAAAATATTTGAAAAACGAGTTACCTTTCTGTGAAATCTTTGTTAAATTCCGAGAAGTCCTTGATTGGTGCTAAACAGTCAAGTCTAATCACACAAGCTAACCACTTGTGAATGGCTAACCGTAACAGACTTAAAACTGCTTAAAACACAAATGCAATTAAGATCAGAGGAGTATAGGGTTTCCCCGGGTCGTTATGTCCCACGGAGGATGAATTGGTGTATAAACATTTGATCAGATGATAGAATGATCACTAAGGATAGTGATCAGAAAGGATATTGATGGAAAATTACCTAAAGAAAAGATTGATAAATTACAGCGACTTAAATGCAAATTAAAAGAAATTAAAAAAAGTTAAAATATATTAAATAAACGCTATCACTATTTTTAAAGTGATGAACGTTTAAAACCTAAAACGTACGTTAAAATAAAATTAAGTAAACGTACAAAATAAAACGTGAGTTTAAAGAAATAAAAGGCCTATAAATATGAAAATGACATTTTTACAATCCTAATAATAAAAGAAAATTATTAGAAAAAGAAAATTATTTTTACAATTATATATTTAATTATTATTAATTAAAAACTATTTATTAAGTATTTAAAATGCACTAAAATACAAGAAAATACAAAATTAACCTAGAAAAATGAAATTATAACTTAGAAAAGTCTAAAATATGATAAAACTTATTTTAAAACTGAAAATATATTTTTTAGACTTATTATGTATTTATTATTAATTTAAAACTATTTAAAACTAATTAAAATGCTAAAAAATAATATTTAAACCAAGAAAATTATGAAAAAAATACTTTTTAGGCTTTTTATATTTATCTTAATCTAGGAAAATAGAAAACATATTTTTTAAGCTTTTTCTAATTTATTTGTATTAAAAGCTATTTAAAAAGGATTAAAAACTATTTTAAATAAGGAAAAATACTAAAAAGTGGTGGAAAAATCTGAAAAATTCAGGAAAATGTTAAAATATTATTCTAAATTTATAAAAAATATAAAAACATATGCTTATGTAGGGGAAAATGAAGCTGCAAAGATAAGCAAATCCTAATAAGCTAATAAAATAAGCTATAAGCTACAACAGTTTACCAAATGGTCAAAAATGCAAACTTATACTATCTTAAGAATTATTCAACTAATTAACACTACTCTAGATTATTAATGATGCTTAAACCTAGATATGAGCTTATGAGATTAAAAGTTAAACAGCCTACTTGGGGGCTACTTTAAGCACTTGCACAAGCTAAACAAATAAGCTAAAAGAGAAAACAGCTATTGGGTTCTAAAGATAACCTAGCAGACTACACATGTGCCAAATCTCAGCCCTTCACAAGCTTGAATGAAGCTTGTGAAAAGACTGCAAGTAGCCTGTGCACACTGAGTGTTGACACAGGGCAAATGTGAGCTTATTGGAGGCTGATAAAGAGCTTAAAGGAGCTTGATAAAAGGAAAACAAAACAGAGATTAGTAAAATAGACCAACTGAACTTGGACATCCCAAAGTATCACTTGATTAAAACCTCAAATGAATTCATGAAAGATCAAGAAAGATTTGCAAAAAACTGTTTTTTCTATTTTTGACTTTTGAAAACAGAAGTGGATATTTGACTTTCATGAACTTTGATTTGATTTTATGTACTGAATAAGTTATATTAAGCTGCAATAAGATGATTTTAATCTAAAGTAACAAGTAATTAGCTAATATGATGAGATTTGTATCTCAAATTCTTAACAGTTATATACTTAAGACAGATTTTAAAGTAACTTTGACTTTTACTAGAACAAGGGCTAAATTTTATTGCTTGTTTGAGTTAATATAACCTACTGAGACTTGAATCAAATTAGAACAACAACTATAACAACCTTTAACACAGTTATACATGCAAATCCAAACATCCCTTTAAGAAGCTGTTATGAAGCTTTTGGCACTGAAACAGCTTATTAAACTAAGGGACCTAGTAATTAGCTTATAATAACTATTATGAGACAATATTAAGACAGAATTAACAAATTTTAACTACTAATAATAGAAAATACAAATTTCAAAGTAAATGCTTACAAATGAATTCATGCATAGGATAAGGAACCAAGGACTGAGGATCAATCCTAATGCTTCCCAATAAGCTCTAACCCACTAAGTAATCCAGAATAAGCTCTTCACCAATTCTGAACTAGCTTCTTGATCATGTCTCTCTAGATTTTTATTTTTAACTAATATTTTTGGTATTTTTGATAATTTTTGAGATTGCTAAGTAAACTGATTTGTAAAGATTTTAATAGCTTCTAGGCTTATATAATGAACTTATATAAGCTTATAAGTCATAAACAACAACCACAAACATCATTGACCTTATGGAGAATTTTAAAGTAAATTTGCATAAACTGGAATTAAACAAGAAACTTGAAATTAAGGTTTACAAAAGAGTTATTCGACAATAAAAACATGAAATATAGAGCTTGAAAGCTGATTAATACACTGGAAACTAAAATTAAGCTAAAACGACATAAACTACACTAAATTACACTACTTGTTATTCTTTCTTGCACCTCACTTGTTTTTAAATGACTTTTTCATCTCTTGGTCGACCTCTGAGCAAATCCCATCAATCATGAACCGTTGGTTTGAGCCAGATCATCGAAATTGCCAAATGTCAAATTTGGCGGGAAAGTCTTTGAAGCAGGTTTATGCATTAAATGAGGTAATGAGTTGGCTTGCAAGGTGGAGGGGAGATGTAATCAAGTGGAGAAACAGCTGGAAATGGTGAGGTGGAGGTGAAACCATCACTGGTTTTGGCTAAACCATTGTGGGAGAGAAAGTGAACAGTGTTTGGCGGTTTTGCTTGTTTGACCGTTTGACCGGGTTTTAATAACGGGTGTTGGGTTTGGGCTATGGATTGGGCCAGCCGGGTTTGAACTTGGATATTGGATCCGTTTGGTTTGTATTGGATTGGATTAATAACAAAGGGTCCATTTAGTTTAATAACTTCACAAGGACCAAACTTGTAATTTGTCCAAACTTGAGGATTGAACCTGTAACATTTATAAAGTTAATACAAGGGCCTATTATGCCAAATATGATAAACCAAGGATCATACATGTAATTATTTTCCATTTAAAAATGTCCAAGGACCAAAACTGTCAAGTTTGAAACTTGAGGGACCAAATATGTAAATTCTCAAAAGTTTATCATAAGGACCATTCTTGTCATTTATAAATAGTACAAGGTTAAAATTTGATAATTTTGACTTTTTAATTTAACCAAGGACTATATTTGACAATTTTCAAAGTTAAAGGACTAAAGTTGTCATTTTGCAATTTTTGAACTTTAAAGGGTTTGTTTTGACAACTTTTGAATATCATGGACCTAAAATGACATTTTACAAGTTTTTGAATTACCAGGGACTAATTTTGACAACTTTTGTAACTTGGGGGACTAAAACTGCCAATTATGCAAACTTAATACGTTTTTCATCTGATTTTGATGTTTTTGCATTTAAAACACATAAAACACTTGTTTTTGATATTTCTATCATTTTGATGTGTTTCTGAGTGTTTTCAGATGTTTTTGCAGTCTAGATAATACAAAAATGATGAGTATTTAGACACTCATCAGTCCTCACCAAGCCTATCTGATGGTTGGCCCGTCACTATTTTATAACCGCATAAGCTATTGGTGGCATTTGGAGCCTGTCTCATAACATTCTCAATGAGAACATGGACACACAGGAAAATAGTATACAGGCTAAAACAGAAGCACTATAAATCCTAACTTACCTTATGGGCTAAGTGGTGAAATGCGTACAACAAGCATTCGACGTACGTGAAGTTCATATCTTCATTGGTTTTCCTTACAGGCATGTAATTATGAGAGGTCAGAAACAAGAGCGATATATCATTAGGAACACAAACCACATACACATATTTGCAGAAATGCCTACAACAAGCATTCGACGTACGTGAAGTTCATATCTTCACCCCTTTCACACACATTCTCTCTTAGTGTTGTAAACTCTCTAACCACATATCCAAAGGATCTTTCTATCTAGTTTTGTGTTTGTGTGATTCTCTAGGTTCCTCTTAAAGGCGAGATCACCACCTCTTGAAGTCGAGCAAGCTCAAGTCCATGAGTTGCCATGCTTCGTCATCATCAAGACTACTGATGTTCTCTTGTTGATAGTTCTTTCTTCCTCCATAGAGGTGTTGTGTCAAGGGCATTAGTGAAGGATGCCGAAAGAGTCAAGACGAAAGAATTAGTGAAAGGTGCTTAACGTCCGTGTCAAAGGCATTAGTGAAGGATGCCAAAGGAGTCAAGACGAAGGCATTAGTAAAAGGTGCCAAACGTTCGTGTCAAGGGCATTAGTGAAAGATGCCTAGAAGTCAAGTCAATTGGCATTAGTGAAAGATGCCAAGGGTGTATAATTGATGAGGTGCATCGATATACAAATAGAGATAGGTTTTATCCAAGGACTTTGATATCCTTGATGATGTTGTAATAAGGAGTGGGTCTCCCTTGGGATAGGTGTTGTGTAGTGTTGGGTAGTAGTTCCTCCATTGTAATGGAACTCGGTATCTAGCCTAGTACCGGATAAAGGGTAGGCGACGTTGTGATAGGTGTGGTTCTACCTTGTAGAAGAACCCGGTGGTTAGCCTAGTACCGGAAAAAGAGTAGGCGACGTTGTGAAGGCTTCTCTGCCATAAGGAGTTGGTGTCGTGTAGTGTTTACGAACTCTCGAGTAGGTGACTCGGGGAGTGGAGTAGGGCAATGAAGGTGCCCTTGTAGCCGAACCACTATAAATACTCGTGTCGTGGTTATGTGCTTCTTACTCTTTATCTTTCATTACACATTTATATATACATCTATCAACGTCCAACATACACATCCAAATAGATTGACATAAGTCGGTCTAAATATTTTAAAACAAAATTTTAATTGGTAAAACTATTCAACCCCCCTTCTAGTTTTCCTCATAAATTCACTCTCTAAGTTTGGGTTTTTATTCTTTCATACAAGCATTCTCTCTATACATTGCCCAAATATTAACACTTATGCCAATCTCCATTCAAATATTTATAAACATCCTTTTAGACTTTTGTAAAAAATCTATGTTTGGATCCGTCATGGTCTCAAAATTGGCCTTCACCAATTTACGTCGGGTTGGTCATGTATCCAACTCAACATTTCAAGGTCTTCATCAGTTTATGCCGTGAGGCCTCAGGATATTTACCCTAATCACTTTAAGGGGGTGAAGTGGATACAACCATTATTTAATATGGTCGTAACATTTGTCTCTTATCCTGTGAAAGAAATTAGGGTTTATGACAGGGATTCACACGTGCACCCACGTTCATGGATGTGGTTTGGGAATATTAAGGTTATTTTCTGCATCTGCATTCCTTGGAACGATGGGGTTTATGAGAAAAATGTTTCAAAGGATCCCCACCCTTACAATTATGTGTAACGTGGTTTTGGTAGTTTCCATCTACGTTATGTAACATGTTTTGAGGAAGGATGTTGATCCAAAGATTTCCAAGTCCTCTTTGGATTCAATGATCAGCTACAAATTTGGTGTAGTTTCTACCAACCGGGTGTATTACCTTAGTTTAAATCCTCTTTAGAGTCAATGTATAGCCACAATTTAGATGTATTTTATGCGGATTGGATGTATTTTTATTTTTTATGTTTTTATTTGTACGATAAAAGTAATTAATAAAATATTATTCTCATCATAATTACTTTTTAGTGTCTACGATGTTGTTTGTTTAACGTCGTGTCATTTCGATACATCAATTTTGAGGCAAAACCGGTCAACTCTCATTTTAGTCTTGACGTTTCGTTAACTCCATGCTAACATATTACCAAAAAATTGTCCTTCTTACTTTTAAATATTATCATCATCCATTAACACACTTTTAGCATCGCATCATCCTCTTTATCCAACAAAAATAAACAACCAAGAGTTCCCTCCCTACCACTTTCCACAAGAATTCCATCACAATCATCAACACTAACAAAAAAAAAGTTCCCATACGTAGACGTATCCCAAGAAAGTTTAGGAGAAGTGCAACAAAGGAAAATATGGCACACAATTGTCTCGAAATTGGACTAGGATCCTCTAAAGTTTGTCACAACATGATAGATCATGTTGGCCAATCATACGAAAGTTAAATTGACAAATGCTTTTCTTTCAATCAAAATTAAAAGCCCGATTATTTTTCTACTCCTCACAATACAAACAACATGACCTATCATGTTGAAAACCAACTTGAGAGGATTTTTTTCCCTTGAAAATCATTAGTTCGTCCTAAGCCGGGTTTCCAACTCCTCGGGGCTTCTATGTTTATGGCTCGGATGGAAATGAATTAGCATAATCACGAGGCAATTGTTAACATACACCGAGTTTCCTACTAGTTATTGTTGGAAAAATCCGAAAAAGATATCCATAGAAATCAAGGGTTCGCAATTGGAAGGATTCATCATGTCTTAATTCAAAACGACATCAAGACTATAAACAGTGAGATATCCTGTATACAAGGATGTTTGCTACGCTTTGGGGCTTTTGGGCGATAATAAAGACTATGTAGGAGCTATAAATGAAGCAAGTAACACAGTGCGTTTCTAGCCTCAAAAGAACTTACCACCCTGTCGATTAATCTGTTATAAACATGGTATTTGCTTTCAGAAAATGTTAAACAAGACTATAAAGTCATACTAAAGATTCCATGTACACTAAATTTGGAATTAATACAGACACAATTCTATTTTTTTATTCCTTTATTGCCGTTTTCATGTTTCAGATTTATGTTGTTTATTTGATGGATTTGAAAATTTGCGCCTTAATGACGAGGAAAAGAAAAATGGTGTGTTGCTTTATATAGAAAAGCTCATGGTAGCTCTTTGTGTTAATTTGGAGATGTCTTTTTTTATGAAACGACAACTATTATCTCACACAACATACATCACCGTTTATCTCACATGTCCTAAGCATGACTTGAATCCACAATTATTTGGTTGAGAGCTTCTCATACAACATGTGATATCATTGAAACACAAGCACTTTAGTATTAGATGCCATATCTCAATGATAGGTTTATATTAAAGTTTTGAAGTGTATAATATAACTATTATTTTTATTAATACCTAATTTAACAAATAACATCTATAACAATAATAATCTACCTACAATCAAGCCGAGTTGCAAAGGGAATATGTACACACAACCATTAACAATGGAACAAAAAAAAGCGTAAATGGCACCATCTTGGACTCGGTGACAGGTTTCAGAGGTGTTTATTTGGTTCATGGTGGAACCAGAAAAACTTTCTTACGAAAGATGCTTGCGGTTGGGATAAGACGCAAGATATTGTTTTATCAAAACCGCAAGATATTGTTTTATCAAAAAATTGAATTAAGAAGATAAGAATAAGAAGAAATCACAACCACAAATATTAAATGCATCCATAAAAATAGATGTATCTCTCTATTATTATTATTTTTTTATTTGAAATACGTAGCCACAATTCTTTCTCACTCTTCTAATTCAAATAATTCTTCTCACTAGATTCATACTCTATCCGATCAAATAAGAAATTTAATTAAGACTAAAATACACCGTTGGTCCCTAAACTTGGTCCTGCGCATTGCGATGGGACAAAGTTGGCCGTTATCATCGCTGAAGGTCCAAAACATGTGTTTTATACTCTAGACTAGTCCCTTGACTAGGATTGCCATAGTCAACATGAATTTTTTGGCTTTACATCGAGGGTATAATAGACCATTCATAATTTTAACATGACATAAGTTAAAATCTAACCCAACTTTCAACCATATTAGTACCGGCAACACACAACATTGACTTGATCCATACTCTATGCTTTTATGCAACTTTATGTTTTCTTTTGTTACATGATTACACCTTTTTTTTTTTTTTTTTTTTTTTTTTTTTCAACTCAACTTGATTACACATATATTTTCTCTAAAATTCTATTTACAATATATACAAACTCTATATTTACAATTGCGTATACTCATCATATATTATTTTTTGGCCTCTCTTTGAAATATGCGTTAATTTAACGAATGTTTTAGCTAATGTATCAAATAAAACAAAGTTCATGTGTTTTAACTTATAAGTTATCTTTTTCGCTGAATCAAAACTATCAAACTTTTGTTTCTAGTTCAGTATTTTCTTTTGATATGAATGGTTTTGTTTGTTTGGGTTTGATTGTGTTGTAGCTCTATAATTCGTTGGCTTGCTGGTTAGCTCATGCAATCAATCAAAAATGATTCGCCAAAGGAAGCGAAGAGTAAGCCAATAATATTTTGAGAAAAGAAGAAAATGGCATATTGACATTCATCCTCCATCTTCATTACAAACGAATTATGAGCTATGTTTCTCCATTGTGTCTCAAAACTACAGTAGTTTATAACAATGTAAAACGTATTTATTCCATCATAAAATGGATTAAAACATCCATAAGTGAGCGTATACTAACGTTACAAATCTAAGAATTGGAGGTCTTAAGAAAATGGAGGTCATGTGCTGCCGCACATCTTGCACATGCTTAAATCCGGGCCTAACTTAGGGTGTGTTTTAGTAGACAGAGTTTAAGAGCATTTTAGAGCAATTAGTATTAAAAAGCTCATTTGGAAGAAAGCAGATAACATTTATAAAATTATAAAAACGCTAATTTCTCTGGGCTCTTAGCATTTAACGTTATGTCATTTTACACATTAAAATTATAGCTAAAGCTACTTTACCAAACACTTTTATAATTAAACTGCTAATGTTAATTGTTAATACTAACTGCTTACCGCTAACTACTACTACTAACTGCTAGTTTCAACAAATAACTACTTGCGCATTGTTCAATTTTATTGGTACAACTAATCACCGTCAACAAGTTTTAGCTAACGAAAACTTACTAATAAGGCTAGACGGAATAGAGGGTATGTCACCCGTGAGTCTCCACCGTGAGCCACTCACCCTTACCCCCATGCCACCACTCGCGCGTGAGTGGTTGGCCAAATCGTGAGTGAGCCACGGGCGTGAGTTGTTATCGATCGAGGCCAAAAAAAACAATACTCGTTCTTGTTCTTGTTGTTTGATAGAAAGCAAACTGTGAACTCCTCTTGTTCTTGTTCTTGTTGTTTGATGTGGAGCCATATGTATACTTAAGATTGTTGAACACCTATTTAACAAGAGAAAGGTTTCTTTTGCTCATGTATGTTGTAAAACAAATACAGTAACAATAAATGGTTTTGAGGAACGTGTAAGTATATATAACTGGAAACCATGCATGTATACAAGTGTAAGATGGTCATATGACTTGAAACCATGCATGTATACAACTGGAAACCATGCATATGACTTGAAAATCAATGTGTAAAGTATACATATGACTTGCATCAAAACCTTTGTCACGATTTGATCGAGCACTTGGCTCAAAATGAATAATCTTTTTACCGTTATTTGTTATGTATTTTTTTTCCGTATTTTACTTTTTTATGTAATGTTTTTTTAATTCTATGAATAAAAGTTTTACGTTATAATTATTTTTTTACGTTTACATTTACGTTTTATTTAAAATGAATGTGTTAAATAAAAAAGATGATGTGGAGTGAGTGAGTTTGGTGTGGTGAGTGAGTGTTAAAACGGGTGGTGAGTGAGTGGTAAAGTAGGAGAGAGAAAGCTGAGGTGGCGCTGACGTGGAGTGAGTGACTCTTGGCATTATTCCGTTTAGCCTAAAGTCTCTCTTTTAATAACAGTCTTAATAATTTTCTCGCTAAAATTTGTATTTTATCGTGAGAACAATGGGCTTATAGAAACCTCATTTAAGCCCATTGAGCCCATAACCACTTTCCAAACCCCCAAATTTCTTTCTCATTTTGACCGGTTGACTGGTGGTCATTATTCGCCGGACCTCCGCCGCTGATCACCGCACCACCGCCTCTGCTTCACCGTACTTCCACCGTTTCTTCACCGCGCATTCGCCGTAGTTTCAATGGTACATTTCTAATAATTGTTTACTTTTAATATTATAATTCGGTACTGAATTATGACTGTTTTGTAATTATTATTTATCTATTTATTTATTTTTATTATTTTTTTTACGTGATTATATATGACGTCACTATGTGATTCTGGATTGTGATGTTTACGTTATCATGTGGTATTGAACTGAATTATGACGTCATTATGTGTTGAGCAAGTTTGTGCCGATGATCAGGCCGTAGGTAGCGTGATAAATGAAACAAAGGTTTGCGTTGAGTGAATTTGGTCATTAGGTTATTTCGGACTTAATATTGGCGTTTTTCGTATTCGATGTATTCGTTTGATCAAGTGATTTGTTGTGTAAGGTAGTGGTTCATCACAATTGATTATGAGTAATTTTAAGTCAATGTCGGCATCATTTCACACGTAGACACTTGTTAGTATATGTATAATGTTAATTAATGAACAATTTGGAGGAATAATTAGTAACGGAAGGTGAACTAATAGCGTGTTGTACTGTACAAGTTAGTAGGTGTTCATTAGCGTTAGCTGATTATCAGGTAGGGTGTGTATAAATTGTAATTGAGGTTTGTATTTAGTACATTGGGCGTATTCATGGATATTACTGGTAGAGATTTTTCAGATTCGTGTGAATGATCTTATGTGAATGTTCTCATAGCCTCGAGTGCAACTGCATCATGACATGTGTTGAAACTTAATACATTTACTCTAATCTTAATGAATTTGGAGGAAGGATTTGTAATTTAAGGTGACCTATGTTTGTCGATCAATAGTGTGTTCTCTAAGTTAGTAGGTGCTTTAAATATGTATCACTGCTGATAATCAGGCCATATTAAATGAAGCGAAGGATTAACTCTAGTACATTAAGCATTTGCGGTTGTTGCTAATAGCAATTGGTCAGATCAGTGTATATAATCGTCTCTACAATGTTGTGATAGCATCAAGTGCAATTCAGGCTTGAAGTTTGTTTACTCAAATTAAGATTAGTTTACTTACTAGCTGTTATTTGATAGCTTATTTCAACTGTTTGGTTTAACTTAAGTGGTATTTGGGTAAGCTTATTTAGGAAGGTGGTACGATGTATTCAAATTTCAGTCTAGCATTTGATAATATATTCTTCATTAGTTTAACATAGGGGGTGTTTGGGTAATCTTATTTTTAGGTTGTTAATAGCTTGTTTCAAGATGTTATGGTTTAATCACAATCCACTATAACATTCGTGCTACTTTGTTTATCAGCCACGATTTCACAGATTGAAGTTTTGAAAGCAAAATGATGCCAGAAATCTCATGGTAAGTATTAATTCTTTGTTACAGTTACTTTTGTTTTTTTCTCTTCTTATTTTTAAATTGGACTTTTTAGGTGTAATTTTGATTACGGGTTTATTGATTCATCGGAAGAGGAGATTGAGACGCCTTTGGAGCGACGCAGATCTAAGTTAGTAACTACTTTCCCATTGTTCAGTCTTTTTGGAACAACTATCCTTGTCAACAAGCTTTAGCTGATCACTGTTTTTAATGAAACAAAGTGTGTAATAAAAATAAAAACAAGAACATAATTGTTAATTTCTAAACAAGACCGCGGTAATCTTAGAGTTTAAAGTTGTTGATGTGAAGAATTTCCTTTCCATTATGTGGGATGTTACAGCCACTGTTTTGAAGTTTGTTTTACTTACTATGGTGTTTAAAAATAAACCCGCGGGTATGATGTATGAAACTATTTGTACAAATGTTTAGAAAAGTAAAACATTTGTTTAGATTTTGGATGTTTTGAATCAAAAACACTTTCATTAATTTTAGTTTAGCTATAACCAATAACAAAGTTTTTAACTAACTAGATAATCACACAAGACAATGTTAACGTAGCTAACGTCTATTCTCATCCAATTTTTGATCTGTTACAATGCTCTTCCAGTAGACGCACTGCAGGACTTGGAGCATCCACCATAGGAGATGCAGGACAAATGCCACCAAGGTAATAAACTAATTTCCCTTTGTACATAAGATTTTGGTAAGATATTTATTAATCCGCCATCAAACAAGGTTTACAGTTTCTTTCTATTTCACCTGCCCGGCCCATATCACACTTTTCTGATGCTGTTTTCTATTGTACTTTGTATTGTCTGCAACAAGCGTTGCAATCTTTGCTTGGGTTTAATAAAACAATCCTGCAATTTTCTTCTAGCTTTAAACCACATTCAGCAGTTACTATTGATGACATTGTGGGATCAGTAGGCCACGAACATACGTGAGTTGCTAGTTTTCTATTTCACTTTATATAATACTATAGTAGTTGTGAGTTGTGACAAATAATTAAAGGGTTAATTCCATATATATCCAATTTAAACCATAAAATGTCATATTTATTCAACAAAAGTTCATAATGTCATATATACCCTATTTAAACATCAAAATTGTCATATCTACCCATTTTCTATATTAAATTGGTTAAAACTCAATTTACATTATTAAATACCCATTATACTCTTAATACACCATATTACTAGTCTATAAACTAGTTTGTATTCTGAGTAAAACATGTGAAGGCTTCTCATTTCTTTCTTTTGAAACTAAACTGACAAGATATGACCTCTGCACTAGAAAACATTTATTAAACATTTTGACTCTCGCCCGTTTAATTACTCACATATAGTTAATTAATTATACATTTATGAATTTGACTACGAGTATTATGATTTTGCCAAAATGAACATCAGATGGTTAGTAATTTAACTATAAGAAGAAATGGGCCAAGATGGGTTTGATGCTCCGAAATACTATATTCAAACATATAATGTACAGTAATAGATGACAAAACAATTGAATTATGGTGGAAACTGGAAACCGAAACACCCAAAAATGACCAAAGAGCAAATGTCTCTAATGAAAATCATATACTTTGCAAAACATCTAAGATCCGGTCACAGTTCAAAACACGAGGCTAGTAGAGAAGGGTATGATGGGTATTTAAAATGATGTAAATATGAGTTTTTATTACATCAATAGTAAAATGGATATACATGACAAATTTGATCTTTGAATTGGGTATACATGACATTATAATTTTTTGTTGGGTAAATATGACATTTCTAAGTATAGATTGGATATATAAGGAATTAACCCATAATTAAAAAGCTGAGCATACTCGGCTTTGCTAAAACATAAGGCTTAGTAGTTACAGTGAAAGAAATAAATTAAAATATTAACTTAGTGCTTAACTTCTTACAAGTTCATCTATTACAATTCCGTTTCAGGTTTTCAACTCGAACCGCAATTCCACTAACACTAGACTCTCATCAGACCCTGTCCAGGTGAGTAATTACTTATTTGGACCAATAATTATTTTTACCGCAAGTCTCAACCCACTGATATTTTGAAACTTCACTTTTAATCATTTTTCTAGTCAATTTTTAAGAAAAATTCGCTTTATATTTTTGCAGAAGCATGGAGATTGATGATACAACTTTCATCCAATCTGAGTGAGTGAACTAAGTTAAAGTATTTAAATACATTGCAGTTTTGACCACCCACATGCGTGAGTTGCTAGTTTCTATTTCACCTTTTAAAAAAGTTGTGACAAATTATTAAAGAGCTGTAGCAAATGTGGCTTTGCTACAACAAAAGGCTTAATAGTTATAGTGAAAGAACAACAAAGCGAATTAGGAACTTAGTGCTCAACTTCTCAGTCCATCATCTTTTACAATTTCATTCCAGGAATGCAGTTCCAGTCACAATTTCACCACCACTAGACACTGCTCAGATCCCATCTAGGTGAGTTGCTACTTATATGGACAATAAATTTTACGGCAAGTCCAAACACATGGATATTTTGCAACTTTTTTGTTAATTATCTTTCATGTCAATTTGTAAACAATTTTTTTTTTTTTCAGAAATAGCAAGGTGGGCATTGGTGATGTATCAACTCTCTTCCAATCTAAGTGAGTGAATCTAATTTAAGTATTTAAATATGCTTTAATTTTGACCTATGTGGTTATATTGTACCATAAGTGTGTGTGTGTGCGTGCGCGCAGAATTGTATTTTGTTAATGTAATGTTTTGCTTATTGAGTAATAAAAGTGTTTTATGTCATCGTGATTAGAGTCAAATATGATACATCTAACTGGTAGTGTCAGTAATGATGTTAAATTGCTTGGTTGTATAATCCCTCAGAAAACGTTTTGGTCATAATACATCAAGAAATTTGGGCCTAAAGGAGTTCTTTTTGTCTAATTAGTTAAGACGGAAATCCAATGAAAGGTGGCTAAACAGCTGGTAGTTTGTAGTGTGAGTCAATATGATACATCTCTACATTGTAGTGTGAGTTACGATAAGTTGATAAAAAGAAAAGGAGTAATATAAATATTTCAAACTGCAGTAGATGTTAGAAATGTTAAAATGCTTGGTTGTATGACCCTCAATTAAAAAAAATGGTCACGAAGCATTATAGAATTTTGCGCCTAAAGGGGCTTTTTGTCGTCGTGCTTAGTCAAAATGGTGAGCCCACTAAACGTGACTACATGATTCATTAATAAATAGTCAATCAAACAAAATTTTAATCTCTTAAACTTTTCTTCTAGGTCTGAAGAAGATACAACCATGACTGTTGAAACCAAGAGCAACACCAATTTCACCGCTTCTTGGTGAGTAGTTAATTACGAATTGTACATTTTATGTATCCAAGTTTTTTAACTAATTTGATAACAAGCTTTGGCAATCTTTTTCATGAAACATGAAATGCTTAGTGCCTACTTTATATGTACAGAATTTGCGTTTTAAACAAATTGTATTCAAATATATTTCCGTTTCAACTCTTGCAAACAGGAGAAACACTTATGTGAATGAACCTATGTGAGTAGCCTCTGTTGACTACTTAAAAATAGTTGTGACACTAACTAACGAGTTGTAGCAAAATAAAATCTTTCTTGGTGTTGCAGGTTGCACTATATAACAAGGCTTGGTCTTAAATCAGCTCCACAAGAAGGTCAACCCCAAACTAAGTGAGTGAATTCAAATTAAGTTTATAAGTCAGTGTAATTTTCCCTTAGTGTTATATTGTACTATATGTGTTGCTGAAAATTTGAGTTTGATAAATGTATTGTTGAGTAATTATAGTATATCTATATATTTTAATCCTTCTGCTTATCAACTTTTTTCTAGTTGTAATTTTTTTTTTCCTTCTCGTTACAGGAATGGTGATTTGGAAGAGGGTCATGATATAACTCGAAAAGATGCTCAGCACCAAACCGAGTGAGTGAATACAAATGAAGTTTGTATGTGTGGCGCAGTTTTGCCCTTGTGTTGTATTATACATTTGTCCTGATGTGTGGCAGAATTAGAGGTTTTAAGTTGTCCAGTTTTTTGCATTACAGTCATACAAAAATGTTTCTTTGGGTAGTTACATTCTCAATTTCTAACTGTATCATGATTATTATATGAATAGTTGATATAAAATAAAAGTTTTGAACTTGCTGGACCTCAAAACCAAGTGAATAAATATAGATAACGTTTATAAAGTATATTGTAACTTTCCCCTTGTAAATCTGCAGAATTTTTTATTATTATGTTGTTGAAGTTTCATATTACTTTATAATCTTTTTCTTCTCAGTTTTTTGGATATTTATTGTTCTCACTTGGTGTTGCAGAAATCACGTTGTGAAAAGGGGCCGTGAATCAGCTCAACAACGAGCTCAACGCCAAACCGAGTGAGTAAATACAAGTGAATTCATTGTGTCATATTGTACAGATGTGTTGTTAATCTATTCAGTATATGTATTTCATTCATATGAAACAGCTTTCTTGGTTCATTACGCTCTAAACTTAGTACGGAGTACATGTTATCAATAGACTATGCAAAGAGTTATATGATAAAAGAGTTTTGAACTTTTTGGAGTATCAAAATACAGAGAAGCTAACAATTTGACCCATAAATGCTTACTTAGAAGTTTGAATGTTTTAAAAAGTTTTGTGAATCATTTCTACAGCTTCCAATTCTACCTTAGCTAGCAGAGTAGAAAATTATTACAACACCAATGTCTACTCAATGGATACTTGGCTAAGCTTGTCCAAAAAAAGGTCCCTACAATGCCTTACGCTAAAGCCTTTACCTAGTCTTCAACGCGTCTTTTAGTTGATTTTTTCATGTCTAGAATTACACAGATTGCAAGTCAATTGATAAATCATTGTTAAGTTACTGATCGGATATTGGTAATTGTTGACGAACCAGAGCGTGTGATGATGGAGCCATCAAAATTTACTAACTGCTACAGCCACCTCTGACCATATGATGATACGCCTTTCCCCAAAAAAGATCGTGTGATGATACACATTTCCAAGCTAAACATATGTTACTGATAAATCACAATTTTATGACAGGATGAAAGACCCTGCTAGCGAGGTGATTTGTTAGGCTGTTAATAGCAATCTATATGATAATGCTAGGATGCTAGAAGTCAGTCACCAAGAGAAAATACGCAATACTTTTTAGGTGTAAATCGGGATACTTTGTGTATGCAGTGATAACCGTGTTGGGGTTCTAAAGCTGTACAAATCTAACAGGAAAACACAAGCCTCCCACTCAAATCATGCAACTGTATTTTTTATCATGTTCAAGCTGTCTAATAAGAGCAATATGATATGTTGACTTCTAAAAGGATTTGGGGAAACTTCGTTTAAGCTGTAAATGCTTATTTGTTCTTTTATGATTCTGGGATTGATTCAACATCAGAGGCTTATAGGTCAAGTCAATCTGCAAAGGTTAGAGTTACCATCCAGAGGGTAAAATTTACAATCAGAATATCAGACTTGTAACATAAATAACTTTTTGTAGCATCACTGTGAAATGACTTCTAAGCTATCAATATTACTTTTAACATGCTTGCTATTTGCAGTTCCCAGGATGATGATGCTGGTGTATTAGATCCCCTGCTAACTAAGTGAGTGAATATAACTGAAATTTGTACATATGTTTTGTTTAGATGACTCTTGGTGTATTACTTCAATATGAAACAGCCTTGTTGGTAACTACTTTTTAACTTGTTATGGTTGTTATCTTGATTACTTTTTAAGTGTCCAAATAATAAGTCTTCTAATTGAGAAACCATGTCTGATAGGGTGATGGGTCACGACACGCTTACACCAAACTTGGCTTCAAGAACAACCAACTTAACTATGTCTTGTGTATACAACTAGACACACATGCTCAGCAACACTTCCTTTGTTGTTCACAGTCTAGTTAATGTTGCAATAGCAAGAATGGTGACTACTAAAAAAGCTGCCAACTATAATGGTTACATGAATGGTTACATGAATAGACTAAAACTTGTGGTGATATGCATATGGTGTGTACAAGATCCACACATGATGCACTTTGGTGTGCATTCATCTCGCACATAGATAAATTTAGATTCCTTCATAAATGTTACAACCAGTTTACCTGAAAGAAAGAAAGGGCTATCATTAACCAGATTTCACTGCCTGTCATTTTTTTAATAACATTTTGGTTACTCTAGCTGCTTCAGCTGGCATCAAGGAGTCACAGGTTGCTATATTATTAACTTGTTACTGTAACGTTATTGAGCCACTGCTTTTGTATGTATGTCTCAAATATCTGGTTATGACACAGAGAATCCAGAACTTACATTGACAGTGCATCAAAAAATTTATGACAGTGTGCATGATCCTGCTCACCCTGCTCGCGATGTGATACACCTAGTTGAGATGTTAGTAGCCTTCTATATGATCATGTTGGGCTATCTTAACTGGGGACCTACTAGGCATTCACCAAGACAAAGTAACACGATACTTTTTTGGGCGTCAGTTGTGATGCTTGTATATGCGTTGGGAGCCGTGATTGGTGCTTTAAAACTGTACAAGATGGGTGAGGCTTGGGCATGGTGGGCATCATTCTTGAGCTACACCATATATCCTGCAGCATTGATTGGGTGTGCGGTACTCATCATGCTGGTATCTCTCCACTAGCATCGGTAAGCAATTATTTCTCATACTCATGCACATTCCAATAAATAAAACTTCTATATTCTGATTGTGGAACCTGTAAGAGATATAAGACGCAAATTTTGGGAATCATAGAAATAGGCCTCATTGTGTGCTTTTAAAGAACGCTTTAGGGGTTCGTCTTTTTTGGTAGTTGCCCTAATATACGCTGATGATAAAATGCATCAAACATTCTAACATGCTTTATAAAACAAAGATGGATTACATCATATAAATGCATTTAAATCTTTTTAAAATAAAAAACGGCATTCCTATATTTATGATTAAAGTTTGTGTTACAACATATGTCTGAAGTCCTTCAGCAGTAGTTAGTAAGTAAACAACTCATCGGAGCCAATTAGCAGTCCAGGTACCGGTTATTTGGGTTTTTGAAGGCAAACAAGCTGCATCCTTACATAATTCTAAAAACATCATTATTTGGTATTTTAAAAACCAAAAAAATAAATAAAATAATACAGTAAAAAAAAAAAAAAAAAGCATTATGCATTTGATTGTTTACCAGTAAGAAAACTTACAATTGAAATACAGTATAATAAAGCCTGATCAACTCTAATTTCTAGCTATTGCTTTGCATGTAAAAGGTCACAAAAAATATAATCAAATACCCCAAACAAAATAGGAATATGCATACGTAAGAAGGCTTAGAGCTGTTAAACCCAAAACAAGATGATAGCAGAACGTATACATATGAAAATTGTATTTTCACAGCCATTGTTTATTAAATTGATAGCATGTGATCTATATACTTAAACGAAATAAACCCTTTTAGGCAGTTGAAACCTGAATACACTAACACAGTTTTGGTTTAAGTCAGTTATTTGGGTTTGGATAGAAATGACACCTGTACTAATAGGCATATTGGTTCAAGAATTTTGGAAATATAACCATTATAAAAATCAAGGATATATAAAATACCTCAATACGAGTTTCAGCAGCAACAACTATTTGACTTTGGAATAGTAACAGGATAGCTTGCAGAAGCAGCTGAGACTTGCCCTGATATAATTATGTTTGGCTTTAGGTTGTTGGACCAAGTGCCTCTCATATATATACAAATCTGTTGAAACTGCATACTCATTATTAGAAATTTGTTACTTCATATCAATAGAAAGCAAAATAATAAGAATCTAAAATCATGTAACCAAAATACTCTTCAATTTGCAATAGTATGAATTAGCTCAAAACTAATGTGGACCGTGTTTTGCAGCTTTACGTGTAATGTCTCATGACTACAAATGCATGCACTATTTTCAAGACGACGTTCAGAGAGTATGCCTTTTAACGCTCGAGAATTTGACTCTGCAACTTATGCTCCCAGTTTAGAAAAAAGATTATAACTAATTCTTTCAGCATAAAAAGAATGGGTATTACTCGTTACTTAGATTGCTTATTAGAAAGAATGTGCTTTCCTGCTTATTCGATTTGGAAAGTACATACGTATTAAAGGGTGAAGAGAAAAACGAACCTTCTTTCATCTTGAAAAGAATTGGGATCTGAGAACCAGATATCAGAAATAAGCTTGTCTCATCTGCATATGCATGTATCTTGACAAATGTAAGCCATCCATTGTTCACAATTTAAGACTTCTTGTAAATGCCTTTTAAAGGTAAAAATTTCAGATATATATAAGATAGCTTCAGTGCTTCCCACAAAGATTAAGCAAGAAAAGTGAAAAACAATTCGATAAAGTTGCAATTCCGTACCATTTTTCAGTTATTATTTAATTCTTAACAGGTTGAATGGGTAACTTTAAAATCTAAATAGAAAGCAGGTTGAGAGTTACCCAAAGTGTATTCTCAAATCATACATCCAACTAAATCGTTTTAACCAAGTATTTATAATAACAATGAAATTAAGTTGTTTTTGGAATCATATTCCAGGCATTAATAATTCATAAAAAGGTATAAAGGAATGAATAAAAAAAGTTTTTTCAGTCAAATCATCCCACCAACCCAACCTGCTCATACTAGCTAAGAATATAGATACAAATACCCATTAAACAACATGTTATATAAACTGACATGCTATAAACATCAAAACAAATAGATCTTTCAGCAACTTAAATCGTCAATCACCAAAGTGCAATGTTAAGACATATAATTACAAAAGATTTCAAACAGCCTAGGGGTGAGCATCGGTCCCGGACCGGACCGGACAGCCAAGACCTTGGACCGAATTAGCCAAAAATCCTAGACCGAGGACCGGACCGAATGTGGTCGGTCCGGTCCGGTCCGGTCTCGGTTGGCCCGTCGGTTCGGGTCGTTTGCTCTCCCTAATCATTTACCATCAATCAACCTGCAGCACTAAGCATTTTACATTTTGCACATACAAACAACTGGCAAGTATATTGTAAGAAACGCATAAATTATTTAGATCATTTAAAAATATATATATATATATATATTTTTAAATGTCAGATCACAAGAGCTAAAACTTATTTTCCAAAAGATAGTTTGGAACATTTTATCAACAATTAAATGAAAGTTAGCATATGTCCCTTTATCATTTGTAACTATTTGGTTTTCAAACGACCCAATACCAGAT
This sequence comes from Chrysanthemum seticuspe, assembly GCA_019973895.1. Taxonomy (NCBI): domain Eukaryota; kingdom Viridiplantae; phylum Streptophyta; class Magnoliopsida; order Asterales; family Asteraceae; genus Chrysanthemum; species Chrysanthemum seticuspe. The sequence continues at coordinate 46,026,493 of BPTQ01000002.1, forward strand.
CACTTTAAAATATAAATCAGATATACAAAATACACACATATAAAGAGAAACAAACGAGATACAAATGCAACATAAATCCAATTTAAAAACTGAAGAACATAAATAAAAAATGATAATATACCTGATATCAAAGTGGGATTCATTCGAATTTCAGTTTCATTCATGGGTCGGTTAATTCTTGTATGTGTAGGCGGCTGAACAAAAACTAGGTTTGTTTATTAAAAGTACGAGATAAGAAAGATGTAAAGTGAAAGTACAATGGACTTTGGATTTTGGAACACAACTTTTACAATATGATATGTTTGATCCTTGAGCTTTTAGAAAACTACATTGTAGTTTGAAACAATAATTCGAAAGTTTATGGAAAGTAAAAGCATAAAATTATTTTTTTGAAAAAAAAAAACATAAATAATTTAACATTGAAAAGTTAAAACTATAGATTTTTATCTAAATTATTGATTTTGGTATTGATTATATAAGACAAATGTGATTATGTTGATCCACTTTAGTGATCTGTTTCTTGGATTGAACTTGGTTAGTTGACGAACAAACACATACAATGAGCAATAACACAAGTGATCATAGTATCGGGTGTAACACGGAATATACCTAATTTGAGTCCATAAAATGTAAGGAAAAAAAAGTGAGTTTCATATGGTGCAACTAAAAAATATTTCAGCTAAAAAATTATAATTATAACTTGCAAATTTTCACTTGTATGCATGAAAAAATAAGAAGACAAAAAAAAAACTTGTTTTATGTGTGGGTTGGAGAAGAAGAATGAAAAAAGAAAGAGAAAAAAATACTGTAAAAAAAGAAAGAATCAGAGATTGTTTATATTCTGCTGTGCATAATACGTATATCATAACATTTTTACATATGTTATTTACCTGCACCAAAAAAATAAAATAAAATGTTATTTGTTGTTCATCGACACTAAAATAGCTGACTATAAATGAAAAAATCAGAAATGTATTTTAGGTTAGTGGTAAATGGCTTCACACTTAAGGAGAAGGTCTAGAGTTTGAATCTCCCCCTTCCACAAACAAATCTTTATTATGTTTTTTTCTTTTTCTTTTTTTCCTTTTGCTTTTTTATTTGTATCTTTCTTTATTACTCCATACTTCTTTGTATTTTTTTTGAACTAAAAATAAACTTTTACCAAGCCACCACAATTATAAATATCTCTTAGGTTCATTTAAGACATTCATAAATTTCTTTGCGAGATATACACGCGCCTTCTTTTAACTCATGTAAATCATAAAATAGTAGACCTTTCATCTTTGCCATATAGATCTCTTTATTTTAAAAATGTTTGAACGCCCGCGGCAATGCATATGGCATTAAATCTTTTTGAAAACAACTAGTTATAATACTCGTGCATACACGAGGTTTCAAAAAAAAAAAATTATTCTGTATTAATATTGAATATTGTATCTTTAAAGGTAATTGCATATAATTATATAGTTATAAGTTTCATGCACGCACGATGGGCGGGCTAGCTTCATTTAAACATTGCTAATCATAGTTAGAATAACATTATCAATACTAAAATAAAATGGATTATTGAAATAAAAGTACATAAGTTGTTTGAAAAATTAAAATTAGTTAATTGTATACAAAAAAAAATAAATAAATAAATAATGTGAATAATACAATAGTCTATTGAACGAACATTAATCAAACATTATAGAAATATGCACAAGTGAACAAATACACTTGAATTGTCGTACTCGTTCTGACATTACAAAATACAAAATGTCAGCTGTAATGTATTTAATAATTTGATTTTTTGAACACAACCTGAACATATATGTTTGATGATTCTGATGACGTTAATAAGTAGTTTGAGTTTTTACCATTTAATTGTAATTTAATGTATGTGGTTATGAATTTGTAATTGAACCACAATAACGATCAACAATAAAAGAAACATATATACAAATATATTACTAAAAAATAAAGTAAGTGCTTTCATAAATGTGAATGTAATTTTAAACATTCTATATGTTGTAGAAAAATGTATACGAAACAAAAGCAACCTGTTATTACAACATATGATTGAGGTTTATAAGCATAGGATCTTCGTCTATTCATCTTGATGTTCACAAACAGCCAATAGGGTAGTCCAAGGTCTTCTTGTCGTCGTCATTTGCGGGTAGTCCAAGGTATATGATGTAGAACTATTTAGGAACAATGACAATTTGCAAGGTCTACGTTCATTGAGTGTATTCATATGTATAGCATTAAAAACATTGTATTGCTAAATTAGTGTACTTGAGGAACAAATTGCGGGTTTTATGCGCCAAGAAAATGTTGTGAATACAAAAAAATGTCTGAATATTCAAATCCGACATAAGACTTTTTTATAAACTACATTTGCAGTTGAGTTGCAATAGTTTTCGTTACTATCAAGACATAGTACCTTCAATCCTCGCTTGCTTTTAACTCTTGACAAAGCGACATATAGTTGACCGTGTGAGAAGACCGACTTTGGTAAATACAAACCAACCTGTGACAATGTCTGCCCGTGGCTTTTATTAATCGTCATACCAAAACATACTTGAATAGGAAACTGCCTTCTGTTAAATTTGAATGGCATTTTTGTGTCTGATGGAGTAATTACCATACGTGGAATAGCGCAAACCCTACCAACATTTCCACCAGCTATGATCTTGGCTTCAATAACATTGATTCCCAACCTAAGTACTTGAAGCCTTGTTCCATTGCATAACCCTGCTTTTTGATCAATGTTTCGCATTAACATTACAAGAGTACCAATCTTTAACTTTATTGCATGTTGCGGTAGTCCAGACATCCTTAAACCGTTTAAGAAATCTGTAGTGTATATAGAATCATCAAAATTTGTGTCTGAATCATCCAAAGAAACAGAATCCGATGATTCGTATAACATTTCATCTCCTTTTATCAAATCCAACATGCGTTCATTAATCATATCTACCATTTCATGAGTTGGTGAAAGAATGGCCCTTTCCTGAAAATATTGAGGATTCCATAGGTTTTCAAGCAAACGCGGATATGTTGCATCAATTATTGAACCAACATAATCATTGGATTCTTGTATCAACATCCCATCAGGAAATACAACAGTCGAATCTCCATCATTAGTACCAACAATGTTTCCATTACCAATGTCTAAAATCCAATCAGCAAAATCTTGTATTTCTTTTCTTTCAGATTCGGTTGATCCAGAACCTAATCTCATGTTAATTGTTAAGTTCATAACGTTGCAATGTTGCCACAGATAGGAAGAGTTAATAGTGGCATGTACGACATCATTACGGCTTGCATTAGGGATGACAGGAAGAATTTGGCGAAAATCACCACCAAACAGGATAACTTTTCCACCGAAAACACGGTTAGATGGTTGAGACGGGTCTGACCTGCAAATATCTCGCAGTGTCCTATCAAATGCGTCATAACAATATGACTGAATCATAGGAGCCTCATCCCATATAATGAGCTTCGCTTGTCGTATCAAATCTGCGAGGTCACTGTCATAAGGAATGTGGCACATCGAATCTTCCACTATATTTATTGGAATTGCAAACCCGGAATGTGATGTCCTTCCTCCTTCCAATAATAGCGCTGCAATGCCGCTAGATGCAACATTAAACACTATACCACCTTATGAACGTAATGCATCAGACATTGTTTTGTAAAGGTATGTCTTACCAGTTCCACCGTATCCATACACAAAGAACATTCCACCTTTGTCATTGTCTACAGCATCCATAACCGTTGCACAAATACTTTTTTGTTCAGATGTCAAACTGCCATACAATGTTTTATGCTGCTCTTTTAGTTCATTTACGTTGTACGATGTCTCATCATATATCAACCTGTTATACCCTTCCATTGTGAATTCGTTATTCGGATATGGCATGTTCATGAAATTCTTTAGACTCTTGTTGTTACACAGTAGCATGTGTTCAATATAAGTCAAACATATGTTATACTTCTGGTTGTCATTCAGTTGCAATCCTGCATTTACATAATATTGTAACATAAAAAAATGGGCAAAATGAGCTAAAAGGCATGTATTTCAATATTTTTTTGATAAGCTTATAAGAGATTATAATAGCATGTACTAAAGGTAACTTATATAAGTGAATGTAGTTGTGAATGTCGTATTGTCTCAGTTACCATATACAAATTGTGGTATGCCAAGGTTGGGAAATTGGTCAACAAAAATCATGCTAAACTATAGTAATATTTTGTTTGCACAAGCTGTTTAATGTTTGCATGAAAAAATGTTATTAATAAAACTTATGTTGAATTCAAATGTGATTAAATATATAACCTTAAAGATTAAATAAAACAAATATAAATATTTAGATGTGTAAAATGTAATAATTGAACTTTAAATCTGTCTCAACATGTTTTTTGAAACTATGCACTAAAAAGAAGTGTCATGTAAGGCTACTTATTAGTCTCTTGGTTTTCCTAATAATGATTATAAAAACTGACAAACAGTTAGCACTGCATCATATTCTTCAAAAACCTCTATTCTTTGTAGAATATTTGGATAATACAAAAATAATGTCTGCATCAAACAAAAGATCAAGAAGCAAATTCGATTTCGAAGAAGAAAAAAAGGGAAAGGACATCAAGTAGAACATGATTTGTTGAATCGATTTTTATATTAATTTTATTTTTATTCATTCTATGAAAACTAACTGCTTTGTTTTTATTGTTTCAGAAAACAATGCATCGAGGAACAAAAGGCAGAGGACCAAACCATCAAAGAAAGTATGAGCATTGATTTGAAATTTTAATAATTTAGAACATCATTATTTCAAGTGTATATTGATACGCGTACAACGCGCGTTCGGGGTCAAAGGAACTTCCTTTTCGTCGATTACTCTACTAAGGCGAGGAAGATTATTTTTTATCTTTTTTTATGTTTTTTAGAAAATGGAAAGGTACGAATCTCGGGGTATTGGATTTGGGGGGTTGGTATTTCTACCGATTACTCTACTTATCTAATTATCTAAACTAAGGTGAGTGTAGTTTATATCTATTGTTGTGTGCTCTTATGATGATTAAAAATGTGTTTACTTAGATGTTATTACTCCCTAGTTATCTCCTATTGATGGTTGAATTGTCACGTCCTTATTCTTAACGCGTTGTGTCTTCTAAGGTCGTATGGTATGCGTTTATCCCTAACTCTTTAAGTCTACCTTAAGGTTATTGCCTAAGAAATCTCTAGGATTCATAAACTAACTCTAAGGTTATCTTTGGATGTTTAGGCTATAATAACTCTAGGTGATTATAAACTAATGTTCACAAAGATTACTTAAGCATTAAAAACACAATGGATGACCTATCGCAATACTAGGTCAATCACAATTAAGATAAGAGACAACCAATCAATATTGAATACCTAGGTTTCATAGATCTAAGCAAACACACAAGTAAATTAGCCGGATATGGTAAACATGCAAGCATACACACAAACAATTGAAGACATAATTGAATTAATGAAGTAAATCACTTATCTTGTTGTAAAATAGGGTATGGAACCCTAAGATACTGCCCAAGACAGCCTATGTTCGGTTTAGGTTTTACTCCACAAAACTACCTCTCTAAAATACTGAAAATCTGAATTCTATATATATAGTTACAATATGCGACGACGTCACTCTTTAATTGTGACGCCATCGGGTCGCTGTCACACCCCCAAAATACATGTTTTGCAGCGGAATGGAATACCTGGGGGATGACTGCCATAGCATCACAGTTACGGTTATATTGAACGACCTAAAGTGTTGTTTTGAAAATACATCGTTTGATTAAGTAAAATAATCAGAGTTTACAAAACATAGGTCTCAAAAGATTTCCAATGTACCAAAATGAGTTTGTTACAATCAAACGATAGTTAAGTGCATAAAATATATGTGAGACGCGTTGTCACCGCGACTCTATGATAAGTCCACATGCATGCCATGAAGTGAATGCCTTAGATACCTGAGATAAAACATGCTAAAAGTGTCAACACAATGGTTGAGTGAGTTCATAGAGTTTATTTAACATGTAAAGCTTTTAAAGAATGTTCACACAACAAAGGCATTGTAAATCCACTCAGTTCCATGTTCCGCCCATACAAAACTTGCAACCTGTGTGTTTACAACCCACTGCTAAAATATAGTGTCTAGTAGTCAAGTATACGTTGTCATAATAGTTCACAATATAGCACCACGTATATAATAATTCAAGAATGCTCCGAACATGGGAGACTTTGCATTGCTCCAACAAGGGAGACTCCTTTGTCACTCCACCACCTAGGCGAGATTTATTGAGAACGCTCCACCAATACGGTGAGACTTTAGAACGCTCCACCGATATGGCGAGACTTTAGATTGAGAACGCTCCGTAACATAGTGAGACGTTCTGCTCCATAACATGGGGAGACTTTAAGTCGATAACGCTCCGTAACATGGGGAGACGTAATATAAAGTGAGTACGGTTCATTAATACAAATCATAAGTACATAATTAAGTTCAAGTGTTCCATTCAAAAGTTCGTAATTAAGTTCAAGAGTTTAAGTCGAGTTCAAAAGTTCAAAACAGTCAAAGAGCTCAAATATATATGTCGAAGGGTTCAAAATCAAGGAAAGTAGTTCAAATAATGGTGTTCATAACATAATAATCAATTTAGTTCGGGCATAATCTACTTACGAGCATAAAGAGTGAAACAAAAGATTAACAAGTTCATGATAGTTCAAACAATATAGTTTAAGTTTAGATTCAACATATAGTTTGCAAATAATCGAAATTGAAATTAAAATAGTTGAGCATGTGTCTCCCCCAAAGAGTTTTGTAAAATGATTTAAACGAGTAAAAGTGGGGCTACGAACTCACCTGATGCAATGATTATGATGACAAAAGTAGATGCACTGAAATGAGTTGCGATCTCTATCTGCAACCTAATATGAATGATATGTTCTAATGTAAGTCATGAAACAATGTCGTGCATGCAAACTCATATGATATTCATACCACTTGTGCATTTGAAAATAAAGTTTATCGTCGAAAAAAATAATATACTTTGACAACTCATGAAAATGACTAACTAACCTCGCGAAGCTTAGTCGCAAAATGGTGAATGTTGAGTGTTAGTGTTGAAGAAAATAGTTGTGCTCGTCGTATTTCAAACGCGAGTATCTTGGTCGTTATAGGTCCGTTTTCTACGATCTATATATCCTTGATTTCGTGTTAATGTATACTAATATATTTTTGATAAGTCGACTCATTTAGATTATGTTTAAAACTCGGTTTTGCCCCTTGAAAATCCCTTGACAGCTTGTATTATTTCAGAAAATAGTTTTCGTCGCTAAACTTGAAACTAGCGTAACTTCTTCGTTATAAACCCGTTTTAACCTGTTCAAGCGGCCACAGTTTCGTTTTTAAGTCTATTTTATGAATATCACGACCAAAATAATCCCCAGCCTACCTAAATTTCCAGATTTTACAAAATAGGACAGCCCTTAATTATATGTTGTCGAAAATGATTTTTCTAGTGTAGAACTTGTTCTAACCCTTTCCAATCAACACCAAAACTATTCTAAACCTACCATACACCTTCTTAGGGTGTCATGGGTTCCTAAAATTCACCAAAAATGATAAGGTTCATAAGGATATTAATAAGATAATTAAAACTCATTATAAGTAGTAAAATCAAGTGTAAGTGGTATGGATCATAGTATACTTGCATATTTTTCTTACTAGATCATAAAAATACATCAAGTAAGAGTTTATAAGAGTATAAAAAATTAGTTGAAGCTTACTTGAGTGATTGAAGAGTTTTTGAGCTAGAAAACTTAATTAATCTATAGGTTTTTATTTCAAAACCTTAACATAGATTACTAATAGAACTTGGTAAACACTTGATCTTGCAAAAATGATGGATTCTTATTCTTTTCTTGCTTGGCCGACCATCAAAGAAGAAAGGAGAGGGTTTCTAGCCTTTTACACCTTTTATTATGTGTTTGTATGTATTTTCTTTTTAGAAAACTAACACATGTATTAGATATTTGTTTGTAAAAGAGTATAGGTGTAGTTTTAGTCATGAAAATATCAAGAAGTGGTGACTTGGAGGGGGGAGGTCGGCAAGGGGGTTTTGGGAAGACAAGTTGTGTAGTTTTGATGATTTAAGGTATTTAAAGTTAAGTAATATGTATATTTTGTACATATAATTAGGTATTTAGTGTAGCGTTAGCTAGAAATCGATTTTTAACGGAACAAAATAAAATATATCGAAGTCATAAAAATTATAAAAATATATTTCTCGCAAGTATTGAGTGAATAAATAATTATCGAATTGCATTTACGAAACCGTCGTAAATATATATATATAACAATTTATATACCAAAATAAATTCAAAACATCGGGTAAACTAATAATATAATTTTTATAGTCTTAAAATGAGTATAAAAATATATCATGACAATTGTCGGAAGTGTCGGATCAATTATTCAAAATAGATGATCGTGCGATAGCGTTTATTTAATAAATAAATATACGTTAAGAAAATATGCAAACCCATGCATGAACTAATATGCAGATGATGTTACTGATGATATGTAGACTAATCCTAGTCTATATGAAATGTCCTTGATGATGTTCCATGAATACGCAACTTAACCCTTACAGTTACGCGAATTTGATACTCGTAAACCCAGTTTACGAAAAATGATGAATAAAAAAATCATGAATATAAATTTTTCCCCGGGAATGAACAGTGTTTTGTGAATAGTAAAATTTTGAAATAACATCTCAAAATATCAAATCGAATTAGAAAACGATGAATAGTAAAATGATGAATAGTAAATTTGCGAGATGAATAGTAAAAATTTCAAAGTTTGTAAAATGACCTGAAATTAAGAATTGTCACAGTCGCCGCCATTAGGGTTTTGTCTTGGCCACGTCAACTTTGTGACGCCGTCGGCTTCAACCTCTGACGCCGTCGGGATCCAAATATAGGCCGTCTGAGTTGTGACGCCCTACTCTTTTAAACCTGATGCCGTCAATTGTAAAATAGCAATTTGCTCTATGAGTCGTCTCAAGGTGTATCACGACGGCGTCACAATTAAGCCGTGACGCCGTCCCCTTCAGTTTCAGCAGCTTGAGTGTCTCGATTCTTGACTTTGGCCATTTTCTTCGTATATTCGCACCTTTTCGTCCGAATAAGTGTCATTCCAGCAATTTGCCTTCAAAAGACCTAAAAAGTGAAAAGGAACGAAATTAAGTAGTAACGGATACAAAAGTGATCAATTAAGGGCTTAAATGACCCCTCAAAAGTGTACCTTTTAAATCCTTATCAAATATCCCTGCACTTGGTATTTGCTTCTCCTCAAGCAAATGTGCTTTTAGCCAATTAATTTATAAGTTAGGTGTCATGAAGCATTAGTTTAGAACAATTCACAACACATATAAGCCCCGCAAAAGTCATAACAAACACGGAAATTACATAGTAGCACGTCACAAGTGGTGTTTGGATACTTTCATCTATCGGGTGTATATGAAATATATCAAGTTGGAAATGGAAGATAAACACTCATAACCGGTCCTAGTACATAGATTACCATAGGCTTGAGACTAGATCAAACCTCCATCGCTTTTGGCGTAAGCACCAAGGAAAAACTATCCAAGAGGTCTTTTAAAGGGTTGTAACGTTAGGCTTACGGTAGGGAAACAAAGGGTTTGGTGGGATAGGCGATTTAGTGGTGGCAAGTCAAAAATCTTTATGTTACAAGCATGAGAAGAATGGCGTTGCTAAGCCAAGACTCGACACTCTAAACTCTAGATAAATTGAAACAAACGAACATAAATTTAAAGTTAGATGTAGGATGGTAGCCCGTATGTTTTTTCATTTTTTTTATTATTTTTTTTAACACTCTATTTTTTTGATTTTTTTTCATACACTTTTACTTTACCATCCTCTACTATAACATCAAATTAATAGGGATTTATAGGCACATCCCTACACTTGAGTTTTTATTACTCTAACACTAATTTGACCCGAATTGAAGAGATCAAAACACTTGGAGTACATTATTACGCAAATAAAGGGAATTTGAATTTAACGTTCCTTCCCATCATTTCATAAAATTTAACTTTTCCCATGAGTCCCAATCGTCCCAAAACTGTATACAAAGGATATGACTCGACTTAGCAACTTATGCAAGAAACTAGATAATTGAATTAAGGGTTTAGTATGATAACAATAATGCACAAAAAGTGAGTGCATACAAGGTAGGCTAAGGCGATTTAGGTGTACATTTGGGGGTGGATTGTAAACAATGCTCTTCATTGATATTCCGGAAAACCGAAACATCACGAGAACCGCGAAAATGATAGGCTCTGAGGGGTTAACTAGGGGTATCGTGTACTAAAGATGAGTACAACGCAAGGGTGTGGGGGAATTACTCAACCGATGTGGAAGAAGTAATTATAATATGGGTATCAAACAAGGGTTATCCTAATGCCTCTTATCATTTAGTTATTCCTAACTACACACGTGTAGTCTCACTAGCGATCTCGGAATGCATCACAAAACAAGTTCTAGAATCTATTATACTACCGGTACACTCTCGAAGCATTAAAGTGGAATGCTTTAATTCCTACAAATCTAAGGGCGATCCTCACATTTTGGGTGGAATTTAAGTGGTAAAGGGTTTTCGTGCTAGTTATATAACTTCCTATCCATGAGACGATTTATTAAGACTAATGGCCCACTCTTACATGTCATGAAAATTTTTAAATTTGATGCCAAAATTACCCTAACCGATATTTCTCATGGTTTATTACACAAATGAAATTAGACAAGACAAATAGTCAAGGATAAGCATAGTTTTAAAGTTCCCGTTTTATTTTCCCTCCCTACACTTAAACTGAACATTGTCCCCAATGTTCCCCGAAAGTATCAAAGTTATGATAATGGAAGGTAATTAAAAACGAAAGAAGCTAGTACTCCCCTGATTAGCTCGGTAGGATCCGTGTGAAGTAGTGGTTAAATCTTTCTTCAAGAATAGTGTTTGCGTGAAAAACTTCTTCCAATCTTATGTATCTTCTTCTTGATAAATAAAATCTGCACACTTGAAGAAAACAAACAAAACCTTCGCGTAAAATCGGAGGTAACAATATATATATGACTCTACTAAACTAGGATATAATGATTGTGGAATGGATGTTTACAGATTTACTGGAAAATTAAGACCTGGAAAATTCCAAAAATTTATAAGTAGCTCAGAAAACGAGAAAAAGTAGTAAGCTGTTTCTACTCCTCCTGACGCCGTCAGGTTATCCTGACAGAAACTGGTCTGCGATTTTCTGGAAAAATTCTGGAAAATTTATATCTTTAGAATCTAGAAAAATTCATGCAAAACATCCATTATGACTTGATACAAGCATTTGACTCACACATATATATCTTTTCAATAATCGTAATTCTCATGTTCACGTTCTTTTTAAAAACGTGTGTAATCTTCCCTACACTTATCCCTTTTGTAAAATACCTTTATATGTAATTAAGACGAGGTCAAAGACAAAATAAAGCATTTTTACAAATTTAAACATGAGAATAAACAATCAATAAAAGATATACGACACACAAACAAGCAAACAATTAAGCATGAGTTGCCTCCCACGAAGCGCTTTTCTTTATTTACGAGTCTTGTAGCTAGACTCGAAGTCATGCCCCTACGTTACTTTATTACCGTCACCTTCTTCCTCATGACGGTCTCTATTGGGGTTTTCCATGTTATAGTAATGCCCTATTATGCATCTTTCTACAAAGTCATCTTCTCCCCAATCCGTTCTATATTCTGGTCCTAGTTTCAAGCAATCCTTATAGAACCCAAAAATCTTATTCATCACATAATCAACTCCCTTTTCCTTATCTTCCTCATTCCTATAGTAGACAGATAGGTTAAGTTCTTTTTCATCATTGGATAGTGATGAAAATTTCTCAATCTTAAAGGGCATTTGGTAGGCTATATCATCGGTCTCATCCTTGAATCTCACTATTCCTAACGACGGATCATGAGTCATCCCGGTGTTTTCTATGAAAGGCCTTCCTAGAATAACGTGGGACAAGCTAGGATCTATGGCCGTACTAATATGTTGGGTTCAGTAAATACCCAAACCCCTTAAATCTAGGATTTGAATAGAAAATACCCTAAGTGTTTAGACTATTAAACACTAACAGGTCAATGAGTGCATAGTCTCTCAGTGAGCCATCTTCAGGATACTCAGTAAGAGGCGAAGAGAAAGTCTCTCCACTCAGTAAGGCGGAACTTAAGGGGTGAAGAATGAGTCAAGAAGAAGATGGTGGATTCAGTGAGTGATGACAATAACTCACTGAACCCCTAAACTCCTCACCAACTACTTTCACTGAAGACAAACTGAAGTAGAAGACTGAAGGCAATGAAGACTGAAGATTGAGCGGGATAAGGCGGGATAAGTTTGAATCAGATAAGACGAAGTCCTTATCAACCAAAGTCAACTTTCCCAGAATGGCAAACTATCAGGCTCAGTGTCATCACTGACTTATGGAAAGTAACCTTGTCTCTTACTTGATATAGTCTTTGTAAACAGAGACAAAATACATCAGTATTTTGTCTTCTATAAAATGTCAGTTTGTCACTTAGGATAGAGTTAAAACTCATACTTGTATAAATAGCATAAGAGATGGAGTGAAATGATTAAGCTTGTGAATTGTAAAACACACACACACACAAGCCATCTTTTACTCCTCCAAATACAACTCTGTCCCTGAGATAGCTCAGTGGTTCCTTGTAGTTGTGCTCAGACTTAGCCTGAGCTTCGTGAGGAGTTACAACACTTTGTCATTTCAATCCCAAGTACTGTTCCGCAAGTACTTGGGTAATGTATTCTTTTGATTGATTTCTAATAAAGAATATTAAGTTGAAAATTTATCAGTGTGTTTTTACTTATATCATTTCAGTCATTGATTCACTATTAGTCTATTTTAAATACTTAAATGTTTTTATACGATAGTGAATAGGGAACAACAAGTGGTATCAGAGCAGGCTGATTATAAAACCTTTTTTTAAGCCACTCTAAAACGTTTTGATTGGGATGAAACCTTATTATATCAAGTGTATAAATGAAGGTCCATTTATCCCAATGACTGCTGAAGGTTTGCCTAAACCTGAAGCTCAGTGGACTCAGGATGAGAGAAAAGTGGTCAACCAGGACAAAAGACTCAAAAGTATCATCATATCATGTCTTCCGGATGATATTATGGAGTCAGTTATAAGCTATAGTACAACTAAACAAACCTGAGATGACCTAGTCCATAGTCATGAAGGTCCATCTCATACCAAGGAAAACAGGATAATGGACCTGAAACTTGAGTATAACACCTTCAGGGCTAAGGACTTAGAAACTCTGTCTCAAACTTACACCCGGTACAAAACCTTGCTAAATGAACTGTCAAATGATGGTGTTAAGTTATCCAAACATGAAATCAATGTTGGTTTTGTCAATAGTCTTCCTGAGAAGTGGCTGAATTTCTCTCAGGGACTTAGAAATGCTAATCACATTTAAAACCTTGAACTTCCTGAAATTTATGGGAAATTTGTCTATGAGGAAAACCTCATCAACAGACGATACCCTAACTTAAAGAAGTCTCAGGAAGTCAAGAAGTCCCTGACCACCACTTCAACACCAATATCAACTGCTTTTTATTCTAACAATGTGGTTCAAGATTTCCAAAAAAATTCAGATGATGAGCCTGATGAGAGATCAAGTGAGGAGTACCTAAATGACATGAACGTTGAATTTCAGGAAAGGGCACTCCTTGCTAACTCTCGGAGGTTTATAAAAAGAAACAAAGGTTTTTCAAATGCTAAAGCAAATGAGGACATTGAATGCTTTAAGTGTCACAAAAGAGGTCATTTTGCAAAAGACTGCTTTTCAAAAACAATTTTTGAACCCTCTTATAAACCATCAGGGTCAAATCAGTCCTTAGGCTTTAGCAAATTTCAACCAAAAATCTATCAGTCTCATCAAAATTTTCAAAACAAATCTGATCAAAACAAAACCGTTGATTTTGAAGCTAAGTACAGGAAAGTCAAAGCTAAGCTTGCATTACTTGATTCTAGTCCCTCAAAAACAACAAACAATGTTAAATCTATGCAGGGTAAAAATAAAGGCCTAGTTGCTGAAACCTTCGACTGGGATGAAGATCCAGTCTCATCAGATGATGAAATGGTGCAAGTCAGCGCACTGATGGCCCTCTCAGAAGAGGACAAGCTTGCTGTTGGGAAAAATCATGCCAGAAATGGAGAATGGGTCAATATCACAATGAAGAAGGTAAACATTTTACTTTCCATGGATGATGACTCTGATTGGCAGTCTTTTATGAATTATATCAATGTAGACCTTAAGTTTGTAGAAGAGCAACGATTAAATCTTTTTTCAGTACAACAAGTTAAGTTTTGAATTGAATAAGTGTAGGGATGAACTACTACTTTTAAAACAGGCCAAACTTGAGGCTGTCACACTGCAAATTAAAAACACTGAACTAGTTAAAAGAAATCATGCTCTTCAAGATGAACTTAAGAAAGAAAAAGATATCATTGAAAGTTGGACTGCTAAAAATCCTAGGGTCTTTGATGTTGTGGGTGCTCCCAGTAGCAAAAAGAGAGTCATAGGTGAAGATCATCTCCCTAACTCTCACAAAAAAGACCAGAGTCCAAAGCCCTTTGTGTCTGGTGGCATAATTACCAATTTGTTGACTACTCCCTAGCCCAATGATTGGATTGAACGGGTTAACCCTGAGAGTAAGCTTCCAAATTTCGATTCTGGAAGAATACTTGAGCCTAAGAGTCAAGCTCTTAAGAGCATGCTTGGACTTCCTGATGCGCCTAGTAGTACTGAACACATCTCTGAGTCTGAAGCAGAATCTAATGCACCGCTTCCACCCCTGAAACCTCTTCAGGATGCTGCTCCTAGCTCTGAGCTTACTCCACTTCAATTCAATCCTCACTCACCAAAAGAAAGGTTTGTACTTGGTAGAACCATCCTGAAAAGACCAACAAAGCCAATTCAACAAGAGTCTACTCCCACTGAGACTTCCACATCCTCAGTCCCCAATGAAGCTGACCAAATTCAGCAACTGACTGAACTTGTGAGGAAGCTAACTGATAAGATAGAATCCATTGAAAAGGTTCCTGAATCAATCAAGGAAACAAAGTCAGCCTCCTCTAGTTCGTCAAAGTCAAAGTCAATCACCAAACCCAAGCAGAAATGTGATTTGTGCCACTATACCAGTCATACCACTGACAACTGCTATAGAATCCTTTTTTGTATGATCTGCAAAAAGGATGATCACAGAACTTCTGATCACTTACAATATGTAAGTTCACTCAGTAAAACAAACTTTACCAAAGTTGGTCATCAGTATGATTCAACCTCCAAACCAGCTCATAAGTATAGAGCAAAACCCTTTCCTCCTTGCCCACACTGTGGCTTTAATGATCATCATCCTGATGATTGTCTCATGAACTCATGCTGTGATATTTGCGGAAATCCAGCTCATGAGACATCCCAGCATGACAGTGTCATCCAAGCAAGGAGAAGTTCCAAGCAACCCAAAATTACTAAGTCATCCTCAGTCTCTAAATGCAAAACCTGTGGTAGCACAATGCACTCAACCACTGACCATGAGTCAATTACCAAGTTCAAACAGACCTCTAAGCCCAAGCCCACCAGTATGTGGGTCAGCAAGAGAAACTAATACAGTTTACTATTTGTGCAGAGACACGCCAGGGAGCCTATTTGGCATCTTGATAATGGATGCTCAAGAAGCATGACTGGCGTTAAGGAGTATCTGCACAAGTATGTAAAGGAACCAGGACCCAAGGTAGTATTTGGTGATAACTCATCATGTCCCACTGAAGGTTATGGTTCAGTATACTGCAATGGAATAGTTTTCTCTAGAATAGCTTATGTCAATGGTCTAAAATACAATCTCATCAGTGTCAGTCAACTATGTGATGCTAAGTACATTGTGCAATTCAATGACAAACAAGGCACCATTTTCAATGCCAATAAAAAAGTTGTTTTGATTGCTCCTAGAAGAGATGATGTTTATGTCTTAGACATGTCAAAACTCTCTCAAGATGGAACTTGTCTCTATGCCAAAGCCACTGAAACTGTCAACTGGCTGTGGCACAAGAGATTCTCTCACTTAAACTTCAAAAATATCAACAACTTGGCAAAACAAAACAAGGTCCTTGGTTTACCATCACTGGTTTTTGCAAAAGATAAACCATGCTCATCCTGTGAAAAAGGAAAACATCAAAGAGCATCTTTCAAAGCAAAACAAAATTTCTTCATCAGAAGCTGCCTTCACCTCCTGCACATGGATCTCTTTGGACCAGTCAGTCCTAGATCAATCCAGCATGAGAAGTATACACTGGTCATTGTTGATGAATTCTCAAGATACACTTGGGTATACTTTCTTTCCAAAAAGAGTCACGCAACTGATACAATAATGTCATTCATCAGGAACATTGAAAACCAGAATGACATTACTGTTAAACAAATTAGAACTGACAATGGTACTGAGTTCAGAAATGAAGAGCTTGAGAATTTCTGTGATGAAAAGGGAATCTCCCAAAAATTTTCATCTCCTTAAACCCCTGAACAAAATGGGGTAGCTGAAAGGAAAAACAGAACTCTCATTGAGGCTGCTAGAACCATGTTAAATGGCTCAGCCCTATCAAAACATTTCTGGACTGAAGCAGTCAAAACAGCCTGTTACACTCAAAACAGGTCAATCATTGTCAAAAGACATAACAAAACCCCATATGAGATATTCAAAGGTAGACTTCCTGACATCAGCTACTTTCATGTTTTTGGATGTCCTATGTTTATTCATAACCACAAGGATCGTCTAGGAAAGTTTGATGCTAAAGCTGATGATGGATACTTTCTAGGTTACTCACTGATCTCCAAAGCCTTCTGGGTATTTAACACAAGGAGACAACAAGTTGAAGAAACCTTTCATGTCACCTTTAATGAGAGTCTAGAAAGCATCAGGTTCACCAACACCTCAGTGGAGGAAATAGGAATTGATAACTCATCAAGATATCCTCCTGATGAGTATAACTCTGAAATCAATTCCTCATACCAAGCTGATGCTGACATCTCATATTATGTCTTAACTCACAACCTTCCCCAACCAACCATCAGTGAATTCATTAATAATCAATCAGTCCCTGCTGGGATAGGTAATACTGAACCAAATGTTCAGGAACCTATGATTCAAGAACCTCAACCTGAACAAGACATCTCAACAGATGATCTTAATGATTATGTGGCTCATGCACCTGAACTCACTCCTGAGTCTCCAGTGACATCTTCAAGCTCAGATCCTTGACCACAAAATAAGTGGACAAAATCTCAGGACATTGAGCTTGTAAACATCATTGGTTAACCCACTGAGGGCATGCTTACAAGAAGCATGGCTGCTAAAATAACTGCAGCTTCAGCCAATGAATGTCTATATGCAAATTTTCTATCTGAAATAGAACCCAAAAGTGTTACTGAGGCTCTAAAACACCCAAGCCGGGTTCAGGCTATGCAAGAAGAACTTCAACAGTTTGATAAAAACAAGGTCATGACCTTGATCAAATGTCCTTAGGATGTCATTGTCATAGGAATGAAGTGGGTTTTCAGAAACAAGACTAATGAAAACGGCACTGTCATTAAAAGCAAAGCCAGACTTGTAGCCAAAGGTTACAATCAACAAGAAGGCATTGACTATGATGAGACATTTGCTCCTGTTGCAAGAATGGAAGCTATCAGGATCTTCCTTGCATATGCTACCTACATGAACTTCAAAGTTTACCAAATGGATGTAAAAAGTGCATTCCTGAATGGTGAACTCAAGGAAGATGTGTACGTTCAGCAACCTCCTGGCTTTGAGAGTAGTGAATTCCCTGACTATGTCTGCAAGCTTGACAAAGCCATTTATGAACTAAAACAAGCTCCCAGGGCATGGTATGAAACTCTCTCAGCCTTCCTGATTCAAAACAAGTTTGTCAGAGGAAAGATAGACAACACATTGTTTATCTACAGGACAAAGCAAGATGTGATACTGGTCCAAGTATATGTTGATGACATCATCTTTGGCTCAACAAACTACACTCTTTGCAAACAGTTTGAAAAACTGATGACAAAAAAGTTTGAAATGAGCATGATGGGTGAACTCACATATTTCCTTGGACTACAAATCAGGCAAACTGATAAAGGAATCTCCATCAGTCAAGAGAAGTACACCAGAAATCTCTTGAAGAAATAAGAGATATCTGAATGTGCCTCAGTGAAGACACCAATGGTCCCTCCTAATAACCTTGGACCTGATCTCACTGGCAAATCAGTCAATCAAACTCATTTCAGAGGGATTGTTGGGTCACTGATGTATCTAACTGCTTCCAGACCAGACATACAATTCTCAGTCTGTCTAATAGCTAGATATCAGTCCAATCCCAAAGAATCCCACCTCATTGCAGCCAAAAAGAATACTCAGATACCTGAAGGGAACTCCAAGCCTTGGACTCTACTATCCAAAGTGCTCAGGGTTTAATCTCAAAGGATATTCTGACTCTGATTATACTGGCTACAACATGGACAGAAAAAGTACCTCAGGGTCCTGTCAATTTCTTGGGGGAAAACTGGTTTGTTGGAGTGCTAAAAAGCAACAATCAGTGGCTATGTGTTTAGCAGAAGATGAGTATGTAGCTGCTGCAGGGTGTTGTGCCAATGTTTAATGGATGAAAAGTCAACTCGGTGACTATGATATCCATTACAAAATGGTACCCATCTTCTGTGATAACACCAGTGCTATTGCAATCTCCAACAACCCTGTCCTTCACCAAAGAACCAAACACATTGATATCAGATATCACTTCATCAGGGACCACATAATGAAAGGAGACATAGAGCTTCATTTCATCCCTACTGAATATCAACTTGCTGATATCTTCACCAAACCTTTGGATGAACCTACCTTCAGGAGACTGAAAGCTGAATTAGGAATGCTTGACATTGAAAGTCAGCACACTAAAAATCAATCCTAATCTCAGTAAGTCTTCTTTGAAAAGGTTCATTCTCCCTGAACAAAACCCCTAAACAACCCTCTCACTGAATGAGTAAGCTTACTCAGGGACCCTGACTTTAGATTTTGAGCATTGAATGAGTAACTAAATGCACCAAGTATCAGTTACTTAAATGTCCTAGGTTGGTAAACACACCAATTTAATATAGGAATATATGTCTCTTTATCTTACTGTCATCCATGTCAAGGGTCCCTCAAAACTTACCTCATCCCACTTGGCATTAATTGCCTCCTGATAACGCTACACGCGTCGTTCGGGGTCAAGGAAACTTCCTTTTCTTCGAGCAAGTTTTATAACACCCTAGGCAGTGAACCTAATCGTTGTAGTGTAGTAATTAGGGTAAGCCACGGGTATTGATATCATTCTCTAGGGGAATAGGAATGCTAGTAAGAAGTTACTACGCTAAGGTTGGGGCTGAGGAAGATTATTTTTTTATCTTTTTATGTTTTTTAGGAAATTGAAAGGTACGAATCTCGGGGTTTGGATTTGGGGGGTTGGTATTGCTACCGATTACTCTACTTATCTAATTATCTAATCTAAGGTGTATGTAGTCTATGTCTAATTATTGTGTGCTCATATGATAGTTTAAAGATGTGTTTACTTAGGTTTTACTACTCCTTAATTATCTCCTATTGGTGGTTGAATTGTCACGTCCTTATTCTTAGTTGCGTTGTGTGTCTAAGGTTGTAGGGTATGCGTATGTTCCCTAACTCTTTGAACTTACCAAAGGGTCTTGTCTACAAAACCTACTAGGGATAATAAACTCTTACTCTAAGGCACTCTTTGGATGGTCTAGCTTACAACTACTCAAGGAGTTATATTCTAAGGTTCACAAAGATTTAATCAAGCATTAAGTACACAACGAATGACCTATCGCATTACTAGATCATTAATCAACTAAGATAAGAGACAACCAATCAATAATCAATAATTAAGTTTCATATTCCCTAAGCAAAAACACAAATAAATTAGCCGGACATGGAGAACATGCAAGCATACACACAAATAATCAAAGACATAATTATATTAATGAAGTAAAGAACTTATCTTGATGTAAGATAGGGTTTGGAACCCTAAAATACTGTACAAGACAGCCTTGGTTCGGTTCTAGGTTTTTACTCCAAAAGACTACACACTAATACTGAAAAATTCGGATTCTATATATAATATTACACATGCGACGGCGTCACCTTATGTTTTGTGACGCCGTCGTGTCGCCGTTATTAGGGTTTCGTCTTGGCCACATTAGACTTGCGACGGCGTCACCTTATGCTTGTGACGCCGTCCTCTTCAGCTTCTGACGCCGTCTGGATTACATCTAGGTCGTCTGAGTTGCGACGGCCTACTCTTTTATAACTTGACGTCGTCACTTGAAAATAGGAGTTTTGGCTTCTGTCCTGTCACAAACATCCTCCGACGGCGTCGCAATTAACTCTTGACGCCGTCACCTTATGTTTTCAGTAGCTTTGAGTGTCTCGATTCTGACTTTGGCCATTTTCTTCGTATATTCGCGCTTTTTCGTCCAAATAAGTGCCATTCCAGCATTTTGCCTTCAAGAGACCTAAAAAGTGAAAAGGAACGATATTAAGCAATAACGGATACAAAAGTGATCAAATAAGGGCTTAAACGACCCCTCAAAAAGGTACCTTTTAAAACCTTATCAAATATCCCTACACTTGGTATTTGCTTGTCCTCAAGCAAATGTGCTTTTAGCCAATTAATTTATAAGTTAGGGGTCATGAAGCATTCGTTCAAAACGGTCCATAACACATATAAGCCCCGCAAAAGTCATAACAAACACATAAATTACATACTAGCACCTCACATGGGGTGTTTGGATACTCACATCTCTCGGGTGTATATGAAATATAACAAATTGGAAATGGAAGATAAACACTCATTAACCGGTCCTAGTACATAGATTACCATAGGCTTGAGAATAGATCAAACCTCCATCGCTTTGGCGTAAGCACCTAGGAAAGACTATCAAAGAGGTCTTTAAAGGGTTGTAATATTAGGCTTACGGTAGGGAAACAAAGGGTTTGGTGGGATAGGCTATATAGTGGTGGCAAGTCAAAAATCTCTATGTTGCAAGTATACGAAGAATGGCGTTGCTAAGCCAAGACTTGACACTCTAAACTCTAGCTAACTGAAACAAACAAACATAAATTTAAAGGATAGATGTAGGATGGTAGCCCGTATGTTTTTTTATTTTTTTTTATTTTATTATTTTTTTTCACTCTATTTTTTTTCTCTTTTTCTCTTTTTTTTTTCGATTTTTTTTTCATACACTTTTACTCTACCATCCTCTAAGGTAATATCAAAACGATAGGGATTTATAGGCACATCCCTACACTTGAGTTTTTATTACTCTAACACTAATTTGACCCGAATTGAAAAGATCAAAACACTTGGGGGTACATTATTACGCAAACAAAAGGAATTTGAATTTAACGTTCCCTTCCCGTCATTTCATAAACTTTAACTTTTCTCATGAATCCCAATCGTCCCAAAACTATATACAAAGGATATGACTCGACTTAGCAACTCATGCAAGCAACCAGATAATTGAACTAAGGGTTTAGGGTGATAACAAAAATGCACTAAAAGTGAGTGCATACAGGGTAGGCTAAGGCGATTTGGGTGTATATTTGGGGGTGGGGTATAAACAATGCTCTTCATTGATATTCCAGAAAAAACCGAAACATCACGAGAACCGCGAAAAGGATAGGCTCTGAGGGGTTAACTAAGGGTATCGTGTACTAAAGATGAGTACAACGCAAAGGGTGTGGGGGAATTACTCAACCGATGTGGAAGAAGTAATTATATCACGGGTATCAAACAAGGGTTATCCTAATGCCTCTTATCATTTACTTATTCCTAACTACACAAGTGTAGTCTTACTAGCGATCTCGGGATGCATCACAAAACAAGTTCTAGAATCTAATATACTACCGGTTCACACTCTAAGCATTAAAGATGAATGCTTTAATTCCTACTAATCTAAGGGCGATCCTCACATTTTGGGTGGAATTTAGGTGGTAAAGGGTTTTTGTGCTAGTCATGCAACTTCCTATCCGTGAGACGCTTTTGTTAAGACTAATGGCCCACTCCTATATGTCATGAAAAATTTTAAATTTGGTGCCAAAATTACCCTAACCGACATTTTCTCATGGTTTATTACACAAATACAATTGGACAAAGCAAATAATCAAGGATAAGCATAGTTTCAAAGTTCCCATTTTATTTTCCCTCCCTACACTTAAACTGAGCATTGTCCCCAATGTTCCCCGAAAGTATCAAAGTTATGATAATTGGAAGGTAATTAAAAACGAAAGAAACTAGTACTCCCCTGATTAGCTCGGTAGGATCCGTGTGTGAAGTAGTGGTTAAATCCTTTCCAAGAAGAATTTATGCGTGAAAAGCTCCTTCCAATCTTATGTAAATTCTTCTTGATAAATTAAACCTACACACTTGAAGAAAACAAACGAAACCTTCGCGTAAAATCGGCGGTAATAATATATATAAGACTCGATTTAAACTAGGATATAATGCTTGTGGAATGGATGTTTACAGGATTTCTGGAAAATTAAGACCTGAAAAATTCCAAAAATTTATAAGTAGCTCAGAAAACGAGAAAAAGTAATCTGATGTTTTTACTCCTTCCTGACGCCGTCAGGTTGCAATCCTGACGCCGTCAGGTTATCCTGACAAAAACTGGTCTGCGATTTTTTGGAAAAATTCTAGAAAATTTACATCTTTAGAATCTGGAAAATTTTTTGCAAAACATCCATTATGACTCGATACAAGCATTTGACTTGAACAAACACACATATATATCTTTTAATGAATTGTTATTCTCATGTTTACGTTTCTTTTGAAAACGTGTGTAATCCTCCCTACACTTATCCTTTATGTAAAATACCTTTATATGCAATTAAGACGAGGTTAAAAACAAAATAAAGCATTTTTACAAATTTAAACATGAGAATAAACAATTAATAAAAGATATATGATACTAACAAGCAAACAATTAAGCATGGGTTGCCTCCCACGAAGCGCTTTTCTTTATTCAAGAGTCTTGTAGCTAGACTCGTAGTCGTGCCCCTACGTGACTTCGTTACCGTCATCTCCTTCCTTCGATTTCCCGTCGTCGAAAGTGTGTAGACGTTGTATGCTTACTGTAGATTCCTTGCCAACGTCATCTATTATGGTGACGGTTTTATCCTTTAGATTGGTTTCCTTCACTGTAAAAGGCCCAAACCATCTTGGTTTGTTTCTACCTCGTAGTGCCCTTATCCGTGATTTGTATAAAAGTACTTTTTCTCCCTTTAGGAATTCCTTAAGGTTCCTTTGTGCCTTTGGTATCAAAGTGGGATTATTTCCTAACTTCTTATCGGGTTTCCACAATGTTGCATACAACCCTTGAACCATAAAGTCCCTAAGCCCTTTTTCCCAATCATTCATTTTCTTCTTAACACTATCGCCAGGGGCTTGTGGATTTCCACTCGTAACCATTTCCATGATCTTAAGAGGATACCTTGGGATGATGGGTATCCTAGTGTACCCTTTCCCGCTTTTAAGTATCATGATGCCCTCTCCGCATTTGATAGTTGCCTTGGCGGTGGCCAAAAATGGTGTCCCAAGAATGAGTGGCACATTTTTATCTTCCTCGACATCAATGATTACGAAATCCAGCGGATAAACGATATTAGCCACTTCTATCAGAACATCCTCCGCGATCCCTACGGGGTAAACATAGGTGTGATTAGCTAAGGAAAGTCTAAGATCGGTTTTGGCTGGTTTCTCCTTAGTTAACTTATTATAGATTGATAATGGCATTATGTTCACATCAGTCCCCTGATCGGCTAAGGCATTTATATTATCAATATCACCTATGCTACATGGTATCACAAAATTCCCTGTGGTGTCTCGTTTTCTTGTTAATGGTTTTTTTATGACCAACTCATACAAGGGTCCCATAGGTAAGGCGTCATACTCTTCTTCTGTCATTTTTCCTTCAAGGGCTTCCCTAAGAACTTCATTGTACCTAAAGTTGTTTACTTGATTTGCAATGGTCTTTTTGTTAATTTCGTGCTTAAGGTAGTATTCAATGGTCTCAGGCTCATCATTAGGCACAGACTCCTCCCTCTTGCTTTCCTCAGTTTTCCTCATCTCAACCCTTGCATCCTCGGGTATAACAGAAACGGCGTTAACAAATGAAGTGGGAGGACAATCGTCGCTTCTTACAAGTACCTTTTCAGGAACTTTTGTTTTGGTATATTCTATTACCAAATTCATCATTTCCGTCATTTTCGCTTGCATTTCCTCTCTCTGCCTATAAACCTCCTCTTCAAATTTGGCTAATCTCTCCGTATGAGCTGCCATGTACTCCCTCATTTGTTCCTTGAAGCTTGGTAAAAGTGGTATTGGGGAAGTAGAATGGAAGCGCCTTTCGGAATTTGGATTTTGCTCACGACTTAGGGACTCCGAAAAAGGTGTGGGGTTGTTGGTGGAATTGGCGGATTTGACAGTTTCTCGAGGAATTTGTACGGGGACTCTTCTTTGCCTTTCCATAAGATAATCAATCCCTCTCTCAATGGCACTCATTTGCTCCTCGAGGGTGTCGGAAGATTCAAAAGGAGTTGATATGGCATTAACTACGTTAACCGGAGTTTCAGGAGATTCATTCCAATCTTCGTAGCTCTGATCAGCAAGCTCCTCTATAATATCCCAAGATTTCTCTGCATTAAAGTCGCTGAGCCTTCCACCGGCGGCTCGATCAATGGATCGTCGAGTGATGAAATCGGTATGGTCATAGAAGATTTGGATTTGAAGCCAAAGATCAATGCCATGATGGGGAAGTCTACGGAGTAGGTCCTTA
The DNA here is from genome assembly GCA_019973895.1 of Chrysanthemum seticuspe. Lineage (NCBI taxonomy): Eukaryota > Viridiplantae > Streptophyta > Magnoliopsida > Asterales > Asteraceae > Chrysanthemum > Chrysanthemum seticuspe. The sequence goes on from BPTQ01000002.1 coordinate 46,051,555, forward strand.
AATCGAGTCCATGCTTTGTAGAGAGACTCACCATGGAGTTGTTGAAACGTCAAGATGTCTCGCCTAAGTTTAGTGGTTCTCCCCGGTGGGAAAAATTGAGCAAGAAAACGAGAGGTGAGATCATCCCAACTTGAGATGGAGCCGGTGGGAAGTTGCTCAAGCCAATTACTAGCTTGGTCCCGTAGAGAGAATTGGAAGAGACGCAGGCGCGTGGTCTCCCGAGTAGTAGCATCAAGGTCGATGGAATCGACAATTTTGAGGAAATCCCTTAGATGCTGATTTGGATCTTCGGAACGAAGTCCGTGGAATGCACATCCGTTTTGCACCAACCGGATGGTGTCGGATCGTAGGGCCGTAGTTTGGGCTTGGTCGGGAAGCTCAATGGTGTTCCTATAGCCTAAGTGGCTTGGTCTCGAGTATTAACCAAGAGTACGGGCTCTTGGCGGGTCAATTGGTGGTGGGTTGATGAATGGTGGGTGGTTATCACCTTCCATGATGAAAAGTGATGGGATTACAAACAAAGGTCACGAAGAAGGGGGATAGACTAAGAGAACGCTAAAAATGAGCAAAAAATTTACTTGATAGGAATCAAGCAAAGAAACCTAAACGAGGTGGACTACTAACTAGCTATTCTATTCCCCGGCAGCGGCGCCAAAAACTTGATAACGCTACACGCGTCGTTCGGGGTCAAGGAAACTTCCTTTTCTTCGAGCAAGTTTTATAACACCCTAGGCAGTGAACCTAATCGTTGTAGTGTAGTAATTAGGGTAAGCCACGGGTATTGATATCGTTCTCTAGGGGAATAGGAATGCTAGTAAGAAGTTACTACGCTAAGGTTGGGGTTGAGGAAGATTATTTTTTATCTTTTTATGTTTTTTAGGAAATTGAAAGGTACAAATCTCGGGGTTTGGATTTGGGGGGTTGGTATTGCTACCGATTACTCTACTTATCTAATTATCTAATCTAAGGTGTATGTAGTCTATGTCTAATTATTGTGTGCTCGTATGATAGTTTAAAGATGTGTTTACTTAGGTTTTACTACTCCTTAATTATCTCCTATTGGTGGTTGAATTGTCACGTCCTTATTCTTAGTTGCGTTGTGTGTCTAAGGTTGTAGGGTATGCGTATGTTCCCTAACTCTTTGAACTTACCAAAGGGTCTTGTCTACAAAACCCACTAGGGATAATAAACTCTTACTCTAAGGCACTCTTTGGATGGTCTAGCTTACAACTACTCAAGGAGTTATATTCTAAGGTTCACAAAGATTTAATCAAGCATTAAGTACACAACGAATGACCTATCGCATTACTAGATCATTAATCAACTAAGATAAGAGACAACCAATCAATAATCAATAATTAAGTTTCATATTCCCTAAGCAAACACACAAATAAATTAGCCGGACATGGAGAACATGCAAGCATACACACAAATAATCAAAGACATAATTATATTAATGAAGTAAAGAACTTATCTTGATGTAAGATAGGGTTTGGAACCCTAAAATACTGTACAAGACAGCCTTGGTTCGGTTCTAGGTTTTTACTCCAAAAGACTACACACTAATACTGAAAAATTCGGATTCTATATATAATATTACACATGCCACGGCGTCACCTTATGTTTTGTGACGCCGTCATTAGGGTTTCGTCTTGGCCACGTTAGACTTGCGACGGCGTCCCCTTATGCTTGTGACGCCGTCCTCTTCAGCTTCTGACGCCGTCTGGATTACATCTAGGCCGTCTGAGTTGCGGCGGCCTACTCTTTTATAACTTGACGTCGTCACTTGAAAATAGGAGTTTTGGCTTCTGTCTCGTCACAAGCATCCTCCGACGGCGTCGCAATTAACTCTTGACGCCGTCACCTTATGTTTTCAGCAGCTTTGAGTGTCTCGATTCTGACTTTGGCCATTTTCTTTGTATATTCGCGCCTTTTCGTCCAAATAAGTGCCATTCCAGCATTTTGCCTTCAAGAGACCTAAAAAGTGAAAAGGAACGATATTAAGCAATAACGGATACAAAAGTGATCAAATAAGGGCTTAAACGACCCCTCAAAAAGGTACCTTTTAAAACCTTATCACCTCCTCTCACATAAAATATCTTGTGGATATTTTATTACTGCAGAATGCACTTTTACTGTGCACTGCAACTGCTCCTTGAAAACCAGGATTTTACTGCGGGTAGTGGAGTGGTGGCATTAAATGTGGAGATTCAAAACGTTTTTAAAAACTGACTTTACAAATTCCCATTTATACACACTTTACCCCTTTCATCACTCTATAAATACCCCTCACAAAAACAATAAAAACACACAAAGATTTTTTGCATCTAAACTCTGTCAAAATCACTTCTCAAACCCAGAAATCTTTGTGTTTTTAATCCTCAAAACAATTTTTCACAAAAATCTTCTCTGTAATCAATTTACAAAAGGTTTTTTAACATAAAACTTAAGAGATTTAAAACTCTTTGATTGTTCTTGTCAGATATCTTCTTCAAAACCCTAAAACTTTAATGGAAATGGCAAGAACACAATCTCTTCAGTTTGCACCACAGTGGGTAGGAGATCTAACTAATCTTGAATTTAAAACAAACAACGTTATAGGAAATTTTGAATACCCTCCTGATGTCCCAACCTATAAGGACATCATGGAAGTTTTTATATAACTGCCCACTGAAAACGGACTTTACTCAGTCCCCTTCAATTCTGTACCAAAACCTCCTTAGGGAGTTTTGGGCTACAGAAGTGGCCTATGACCCGACACCCTCTACTAATGAGACTGACCTACGACCACTCAGGGAGTATCTCATTAAATTCAGTCTTTTTAATGGGGAAAGATCAGTCACCCTGGATTATAAAACTTTTTGTACCTCAACAGGGTTGGACTACAATTTTGGGAACTATGTTGCCCATCCTGAACCTTCCACAGTTAAGGATGGGTTAAAACAAATTGTTTTGGATCCAAATTTTTTGGAGAAGACTCCAGTCACCAAGAACTCATTTCCTGCTGCTTGGAAGATCCTGTTCACATTTGTGATTCATGTTCTTGGCGGGAACCACTCATCCACTGAACAAGTTAACTTTATTCAGTTGATGGTGGCATATTGTTTGATGAATGGGGTCACTGTCGACATTGGGGAGATCATTTATAGTGATCTCGTAACCAAGCTACTGAGCAAAACAAGGACGAAATACGTTTCGTATCCTAGGTTTGTCTCATGTGCTTTACAAGTGTTACTGGGTTGTAATTACCCCGAGGAATACCAATACACTGCTTTACCTGGTGTCCTGAGTCAATCAAACTTTCAAAAAGACCCATCCTAAGTCACTGAAATTGAATTGACGGCCCATATGGTTGCTGTAAACAACCAAAGGGACTCAGTGTCTCCAAACCCTGCTCCTAAAAAGAGAAAGGGGAAGTCTCAGACTGGGACTAAGACCAAACCCAAGTCTCAGGGCCCTGAGGCTTCTGGAGCACAGCCTAAAAGGCAAAGAATGGCCCAGACTGATCAGCCACCTAAGGGAGACCAAACATCATCTACCCTGGAGACAATGAAGGACACTGATACATCACAATCAGTGCCCTTGGTCCCAACTACTACTCCCCAAGATCCAGAGGGAAACAAACAACCCGCTGGTAGGGGAGCGCCTACCACATTACCCAAGGATGACATTCGCAAATCACAACTTTTGTCTGAAGGCCAACTGAATGATCCCAAAGACTCAGAGGGAACTGAACAACCTGCTGATAGGGATCTCACTGCCACTGCTTCTAAGGATAGCACTGGGAAACACCCATCAGTGCTTAAAGGAGCAACGGGGGACAAAGACTCAGAGGGATTAATACCACCCGCTGATATGGAACCCATCACCACCACTGGTTTACTGATAGTTGCTGAGGTTAACGAAATTCTATTCTCTGATGAAGAATAAGCTGAAAGTGAAGATAAAATTCTATCAGCAGGAGAAGAAGTGGATGCTGATGTTCAAACTGAACAAGAGCATCAGCCTGATCCACAAGAGCCTAAAGAGTCACCTTTCCAGCCTGAAGATAATGACTCTGACTCTTCTGCATCTTCTTGTCCTGAAGAATTCAGAAAGTTTGATAATACTCTTCTACTGACAGAGAGGCAACTAGTTATGTGAATCACTAAAGCTTCAAGGAAGCTATATTCTGGGGTTACTGAAACTCTATGGGATCAACACACTGAAGCTGCTGCCAGCTATGCTGACCTAAAAGCTGAAGTTATTGCTGCCCATATAAACGCTGATGAGCACAGGGATTTCATGTATGATAATCTTGAAAGGCTTGATGACAACCTGAAGAAATTTCTCATCAACCTTCAGGAGTCTCACACCAAGCTGGATGAAATTAAAGACACTATGAAAGAAGACCCAACACTTAATTCTAAAGTGCTGGAGGCTACTGAGGCTTACATGAAGAATTCCTCCAGCCTCACTGAACTAATCAACATGCTCAAATCTGCCAATATTCAGGGTCTTCAGTCTTCAATTCAGTCTCTTCAGGCTACACTGAGATCTTTGGATGCTCAGGTGACTACTTTGGCTAAGGCATCATCTTCAATGGCTTGGAATCTTGGGCCTCGAATGACTGCTTTGGAACTCTCTCAGGCTAATCTGGCAGAAAAAGTCACTGATCTTTAGCAAGATACAACTAACATTAAGGCTATGGTCATGGAGATCTACCAAGCCTTCAAAGGTCAAGCAACACCAACTCCCCCAGTGTCCGAGGCAACTCTTGCTCTCATTGATGTTGCAGCAACAGTTGAGTGGGAGAAGACCACTGAAGAGACTCCCTCTGATACTGAGAGGGAGCCAGCTCAACCAGTTTCAGCAACACCCTTATCATGAGTCCCACCAACAACAACAACACTGACAATGACAACAACAACACCTATCATGACAACAATACCACCCTTGGTAGCATTATCTTCCTCAGGCCAGGACAAAGGAAAGGCAATCATGCAAACATCTGAGCCTGAGAAGATCCCCTATATGATCGGAAACATTGAGTACCTGCTCACTCCACAACAGCTAAGTGCCTATCTTGCTAAGGAAGAAAGGAGAAGGAAATGAGCTGAGGAAGAAAGAAAGAGCAAAGAAGCACTGGTACAAGTTGTTGCTGAGGAAGCTGGGAACATTGGAATTAATCCTAAGAAGCTTGAAAGGGTCAGGCAGGACAAAAGTTCAAGGATGCTCAGGCTGCTAAAATGGCTGAAATGAAAAAGAAATTGGAAGAAAAGAACAGGAAAGTTGCAGCCATCAGGCAGGAAAGGATTGACCATTACAACTGGACCATGACAAGCAGAAGGCTGCCTGAGAAAATCACTGACATAAGAATCATCCCCAAATCCAAACCACTAGCAATGAATGTCTACAGGGGGGATGATAAAAGGCACTTTGAAGTTCATGATCCTTTGACGTTCACTGATTTTGGGATCACTGAACTTGATGAGCTTGGTCCTATCATTGCAAAGAAGCATAATGCAGTGGTCAAGGAGCTGATGAAATCCCTGAGCAAAAGGTATGAAAGACTGAGGGAAGCACCAGCACAGCTTGGAATTCAGTTAGCTCTTGCTGCACCACCTGGTTCTCAACCTCAATCATCACAAGGCAAACGAAAGAGGATTGAGTTCCAGCCTGAGATCAAAGTACCTAGACTGGAATGTAATAGGGAGCTACCTGAAGGTGTGAAGTTTGTAAACTGTCTTGTGATAGAAAAGCCTGAAAGAGGGCTATTCTTCATTGATGTCTATGGAAACCCAGCATTCCAAAGATGGAGTGACATTGATCAGGCAGGTGTGGCTACAATGCTGAGCTACATACCAGTGGCTTCTCAAATTCAGACTCCTGCAAACGTCAGATTCTGTGCTGACTTAAACACCAAAATAAGAGAGCACCCTGACAAAGAAACACTCATCACAAAGAAAGTCAAGTTTGAAGCACTGGGGATCCATCTTGACTGACATCATTTATCTTTTGTACTAGTGATAGGAACTATGTAATTGATCAATAAACGATGTATGTTTTGTTAAAATATTTAGTGTTCCATATTATGTTCATTAGTACATTCAGTGTAAGAAGAAGCCAATTGCTCACTTACACTGATCAAACACTTAGGCTATTTGTATATCCAAATAGGGGGAGCCTGTTGGGTTCAGTAAATACCCAAACCCCTTAAATCTAGGATTTAAATAGAAAATACCCTAAGTGTTTAGACCGTTAAACACTAACAGGTCACTGAGTGCATAGTCTCTCAGTGAGCCATCTTCAGGATACTCAGTAAGAGGCGAAGAAGAAGTCTCTCCACTCAGTAAGGCGAAACTTAAGGGGTGAAGACTGAGTCAAGAAGAAGATGGTGGATTCAATGAGTGATGACAATAACTCACTGAACCCCTAAACTCATCACCAACTACTTTCACTGAAGACAAACTGAAGTAGAAGACTGAAGGCAATGAAGACTGAAGAATGAGCGGGATAAGGCGGGATAAGCTTGAATCAGATAAGACGAAGTCCTTATCAACCAAAGTCAACTTTCCCATAATGGCAAACTATCAGGCTCAGTGTCATCACTGACTTATGGAAAGTAACCTTGTCTCTTACTTGATATAGTCTTTGTAAACAGAGACAAAATACATCAGTATTGTGTCTTTTGTAAAATGTCAATTTGTCACTTAGGATAGAGTTAAAACTCATACTTGTATAAATAGCATAAGAGATGGAGTGAAAGGATTAAGCTTGTGAATTGTAAAACACACACACACAAGCCATCTTTCACTCCTCCAAATACAACTCTGTCCCTGAGATAGCTCAGTAGTTTCTTGTAGTTGTGCCTGAGCTTCGTGAGGAGTTACAACACTTTGTCATTTAAATCCCAAGTACTGTTCCGCAAGTACTTGGGTAATGTATTCTTTTGATTGATTTCTAATAAAGAATATTAAGTTGAAAATTTATCAGTGTGTTTTTAATTATATCATTTCAGTCATTGATTCACTATTAGTCTATTTTAAATACTTAACTGTTTTTATATGATAGTGAATAGGGAACAACATAATATCATCCACAACTATGAAGTTCGTAGGAAAAGTGAAACTTCCTACATAGACGGGCAATCCCTTAACTCTACCAAGAAAATTGCAACTAACCCTAGGATTATCGGGGTCTTGCCTAGTTGGGATAGGCTTCTTCATTACCCAATTATAGTAGGTGCTAGTCATGATATTTATCAGGGACTTGCGATCAATGTAGGCCTTTGCCACAAAAAGGTGTCCTATGCAACATGGTATGTTAAGATTCTAAGGGTTCCCAAACTTGATCCTAGGGCTTCTCCTAACATACATGCGACGGAGGTCTCGTACTAAGTGTGGGTGGCGAGAGAGTTCTTCTTCCGTAGGAAACTTATTGAAATATTCATTGCCTACTTCATCTAATTCCTCGGTTGTTTCATTCCTAGGAGTTTCACTAACCTCAAGTATCGTCTCATGGTTCGCTTCGTCATTTGTTCTATTAGGTTTCACTAAGGTGATGGTATTGATGAATTGAACGTGCTTAGCTAACTTACTTGGGTCCTTAATCTCTACACCGAAAGCTTCGGGAGTTGAGATAGCGTAACCTTCCTATGACTATTGGTCATGGCTTTCAAGAGGTTATCTATCTTCCTATCCATCTCGGCTTGTTGTTGGTTAAAACGGTTCGAGAGCTTAGCTATTTGAGCTTCTTGGGATTTGAATAGGTGTTGCAACATCCCTTCTATGTTTTGTTGGTTAGGGCAGTGAGATGGGGGCCATGAGAAATCATTAGATGTGAATTCTTTGGTTTGTCCCCAATAAAAGTCGGGCTTGCCCTTCCATGCTTCTCGGGCGTCATTAAAAGTCCTAGGTCCGGGTGTTGTAGGGAATCTTTCTCCTGTTCCACTAGTACGCGAGGATGCGTAGTCAACGAAAGCTTGTTTGGGGAGTCTTGTGCAAGTGCGAGTGTTATGAGGACCACTACATGGCTCACACAAGGAAGAAACTTTGTTCACTTGGTGTGAAGACTTAGGATTTTCGTAGGAGCTCATTAGGAATTTAACTTGATCTTCAAGCTCGAGCATCCTACGGTCGGAAGATTGTGAGTCAATGGGAGGCATGGAGATTTCCTTTATGATTTTGGGCAACTCACGAGGGTCATTCCAACTTTCGTTGTCATAGAGAGCAAGGTCCTCTATTATACCCCAAGATTCTTCCGCGGTGAGATCACTAAGTTTTCCACCGGCCGCTTGGTCAATGGATCGCTTAGTAGGGAAGTTGACATGATCATAGAAGAGTTGGCTTGAAGCCAAAGATCAATGCTGTGATGAGGGACTCAATGGAGTAAGTCCTTGAATCGAGTCCATGCTTCGCAGAGAGATTCACCTTGACGTTGTTGGAACATCAAGATTTCATTCCTAAGCTTAGTAGTTCTCCCCGGTGGGAAAAATTGAGCAAGGAAATGAGGGGTGAGATCATCCCAACTTGAGATGGAGCCGGCGGAAAGTCGCTCAAGCCAATTGCTAGCTTGGTCCCGTAGAGAGAATTGGAAGAGACGCAAACGCGTGGTCTCCCGAGTAGTAGCATCGAGGTCGATGGAATTGAAGATTTTAAGGAAATCCTTAAGATGCTGATTAGGATCTTCGGAACGAAGTCCATGGAATGCACATTCGTTTTGCACCAACCGGATGGTGTCGGATCTAAGGGCCGTAGTTTGGGCTTGGTCGGGAAGCTCAATGGTATTTATATAGCCTAGGTGGCTTGGTCTTGAGTATTCACCAAGAGTACGGCCTCTTGGCCGGTCATTTAGTGGTGGGTTGATGAGTGGTGGTTGATTATCACCTTCCATGATGAAAAGTGATGGGGTTACTAACAAAGGTCACGAAGAAGGGGGATAGACTACAAAGAAGCTAAAAATGGGAAAGAAAAGCTTACTTGATAGGAATCAAGCAAGGAAACCAAAACGAGGTAAAAATCTAACTAGCTATTCTATTCCACGGCAGCGGCGCCAAAAACTTGATACGCGTACAACGCGCGTTCGGGGTCAAAGGAACTTCCTTTTCGTCGAGCAAGTTTTTCAACACCCTAGGCAGTGAACCTAATCATTGTAGTGTAGTATTAGGGTAAGCCTCAGGAGTTGATATCATTCTCTAGGGGAATAGGAATGCTAGTGAGAAATTCTACGCTAAGGTTGAGGTTGAGGAAGATTATTTTTTTTATCTTTTTTATGTTTTTTAGAAAATGGAAAGGTACGAATCTTGGGGTATTGGATTTGGGGGGTTGGTATTTCTACCGATTACTCTACTTATCTAATTATCTAATTATCTAAACTAAGGTGAGTGTAGTCTATGTCTATTGTTGTGTGCTCTTATGATGATTAAAAATGTGTTTACTTAGATGCTATTACTCCCTAGTTATCTCCTATTGATGGTTGAATTGTCACGTCCTTATTCTTAATGCGTTGTGTCTTCTAAGGTCGTACGGTATGCGTTTATCCCTAACTCTTTAAGTCTACCTTAAGGTTATTGCCTACGAAATCTCTAGGATTCATAAACTAACTCTAAGGTTATCTTTGGATGTTTAGACTACAATAACTATAGGTGATTATAAACTAATGTTCACAAAGATTACTTAAGCATTAAAAACACAACGGATGACCTATCGCAATACTAGGTCAATCACAATTAAGATAAGAGACAACCAATCAATATTCAATACCTAGGTCTCATAGATCTAAGCAAACATATAAGTAAATTAGCCGGACATGGTAAACATGCAAGCATACACACAAACAATTGAAGACATAATTGAATTAATGTTGGAATCACTCCTAAACCTAAATCAAGTGTTAGTAATTCACATGTAATAGTTAGCTTAATTATGGCCTTTATGTTTGTTATTAGCTTAAGCTTATGTAGAAGGCCCATGAGCTTAGGCCCATGTCCATTAAGGAAAGGAAGGGAGTAGGAGTGTTGCCCTAGCTCCCCTTCCTATAAATACTCTTGTATAACCCTCACTTGAGGGTTGGTTGTTCAATTTATTCTCTCTTTCACTTGCATACGCATAACCGTCCTTATTTATCTACGCATAGTGTTTGTTTGAGTGATTTGTTCATCCGATCTTCTCTCTATCTCTTTCTAGTGTGCTTGTGTTGTAAAACTAGTGACCTAACAGTGGTATCAATCGCCTACCAGTTGGGTGAATCGTATTGTTTTTGAAGTGGGTTTTGGTCCTACGCGTAAAACGTACGAGATACTTGTTCGCTTAAAAACACGTTTTTTACACTTTTTAATCCAAGATTCTTGTCATTTCAATGTTTTAAGGTGTTAAAATAACTGTTTTTGGCAAAATGTTTCAAACTTTACGCGTGGATATTCGTTTTTGAGCTTGTTTTTGTTCGTGGGTTTCATCCTACGCGTAACCGTTTTTTATGCTTTGGATCATCAAATTTCACACTGTTGTGTTCTTTTGGTGATATTGAAGCTATTTCATCACACAAAAACTAGTTTAGAAACATCTTTGGGCAAAATCATTTTTACGAGTAAAGCTACGCGTATCAAAACCCTAAACTTACGCGTAACTTTATCCTTGGTTTGATCTTCAGTTTCGTGGTTTACTCCGTGTTTTCTTGCTTGGATAAGCCTGAAAATACGTCGACTTGGGATATCTTTTGCACTGTGATAGTGTAAAAGATCACTTGGGCTAAAAACCCTAAACTTACGAATAAGCATAAGCTTACGCGTAGAACATCCTACGCATAAGATTCATCTTACGCCTAAGCCTAGTCTTACGCATAAGGTAATCCTACGCCTAAGTTTTCTACGCCTAACTTACTGTTTACGCATAACTTTAGTGCTTTTTCCCTGCTTACGCGTAAGCTAAACCTACGCGTAACTCTTGCTGTTACCCGTAACTTTGGTGTTTTTACGCATAAGTACTACTTGGTTTATTGTGATTTCTACGCCTAAGGATACTTCATCAACAAAGGTTCATTCGACTACAAAGATCCATTTTACCAACACAAGTTTTCAACATGTCACAACCACCATACTCTAACTATTTCCCTTACACTTATTCTCAACGATAACAACAACTAAGTCCACAACATCAACAATGGAATCAACAACAAGCAATTTATCAACAACAATTTAATCAACAACATACTCCACAACTTGGTGCAATTCCTCCACCACAAATGGTTCAAACACCACCAAGTCTTCAAGTTCAACCCTACACAAACGATTTCAATCAACATCCATCAAGGAACACTATGAAGGAACCCACTTGGTTTGCAAAGATGTGTGAAGCTTTAAGCAGCCAACAATCAATTCATGAGGCTGGATCACTTGATAGACCTCCAATGCTCACTCCAGGAAACTACGATCAATGGGTAATTAGGTTCTTTAGGTTTTATGATCTGAAGAAGCCACATGGAAATTTCTTAAAGAAGGTTATCTTAGAAGGTCCATTTCAGATGCCTACTATCATTGTGCCTGGAGATCCAAATGCTAATCCACCAAGGGATGAACAATCAAACATTGCTACTGTTGCAGACCTGAATCCAGAAGAACTTCTACACTATGAAGCTGATGAGCTTGCAATGCAATATACCCTTTTAGGATTACCAAACCTAATTCTTCGAAGTGTTGATGCTCAAAAGACAGCAAAGGCAATGTGGGAACACATTCATCTACTTATGGAAGGATCTGCACTCAATCAGGAGGATATGGAATCCAAAATTTACTTGGCTTATGAACACTTCTTGATTGAACCTAGAGAGACACTAGAGTCTTATCATCATCGATTCTCAGACATCATCAATGATTTGGATAAACACAACATCATCATGCCAAGAATTGCAGTTAATACTAAGTTCCTGAGTAGTCTTGGTCCTGAATGAGAGAAGTATGTCATTTTTCTCCGTCAAGCGAAGAACATGCATCATTCTACATACGGATTGTTGTATGATTACTTGAAGCCTCATGAAAAGGAAGTTGATAGGGAAAGGATTCTCCGTGCTCAAATTGCTTCACCTTCACATTCGGAAAATCAACAACTTGCCTTGTATGCTCAAAACAGTTATCCTCCTCAACCAGCAACTCAACCAACTGCCACTATCACACCAAATGATCAATCACAGCAATATAATCAATTGGTTCCTTACAACAACAACAATGATCAGGCACTTTATAGTCAAGCTAATGAGGAATCCGATCCGTTCGAAGCATTGCAACAAGGATTTGTTATGATTGCTAATGCTTTTGGCCGTTATACAAACAAATCCAACAATCGCATTCGTTCCTCATCAAACACAAAGAATCAGGCTGTTGTGAACAATGGACGAGTTGAAGTTCAGAATCGTGGTTATGGTCGTCAGATGGGCGGTGGTCAAGGGTTTAATGCTATGGGTAGGAATAACAACAGAGCTCAAGTGGTGGAACAAGGAAATGCTCAGAATGGGTTGAATGGTCTTCGATGCTACAACTGCAATGAGAAGGGACACCTGGCTAATGCATGCCCAAAGCCGAGGACTAGGGGCAATGCTTATCACAATGAGGCTTTACTTTTGGCTCTTAAGGATGAAGCTGGTGGAACTCTCACAGACAAAGCACAGTTTTATGGCAGATGCAGACTCAGATGATGATATGGAGGACTTGCAGGCCAATGCAGCTGTTATGTTGATGGCTAATATGCATGAGTTACACATGAGTGACACAGGCCCAGTGTATGACACTGATGGCTTATCTCAGGTACCCGAACCAAACCATATTTATCTCTGATCTAATATCTCCGAAAACATCTGAATCCGGCAAGGCTCAGAATGTTCAAAATGAGTCATCCACATCTCATTCCGACGATTTTCAATTAGACCCCGTAGTTACATTTGACGATCAAAATGACCTTATTGTTTCCATTGATAATCAAATTGACTCCGTGGTTATACTTGAGGATCTAAATACTGATCATGTGGTGACTCACGTTGAACACGCCGAACTTGTGCCTCGTCCAGATGTTGATATGTGGCTTAAAAACCAACAATCCATAGTGGAAGAATGTCGTGCAGTAAATCAGGACTTGAAAAGTAAAAATGCACTGTTAACCAAGGATTTTGAATGTTTACAAAAGCAACTCAACTTTTTCAAAACTCAAGAAAAACGTGAAAAAGGTTTTGAAGCCGCCTTTGCTAAATCTCATCAAAACGAAAAATATTTAGAGAGACAGATGCGTGATCTAGCCGCTTCGAAGAATGCTTTGTTGTCTGAAATAGAACAACTGAAACATGAACATAAAAAGCAAATTAACGCTCTCACCTTGGAAAATCAAAAAGCTAAGGCTGAGTTGTTAACTTGTCAAAAACAGTTCTCTGCATACAAAAAGCATTCAACGAAATGAATAGATGATCATCTTGAAGAAATTATCGGCTTGCAAAACAAACTTAAAGAGTTTAAAACTGTTGTTTACAAACATGGTGAGTCAGTAACTGCTATTGAAAAGTTTACTTTAAAACCCAATCCAAATGGATATGGACCGAATCTTGCTGATTACAAACCTAAGCTTTCAACCAAAGCATTCAAACCAAATCCTGAAGTTTCCAGTGCAGAATATAAAATTGATAATTCTGTTATGAGTGTTGTTGAATATCATCGTCAAGAGGAATTAGATGCAGAAGACGAGAGTCGATCAAAATTAGAAACTGTTGTTTACAACAAACCTTTTAACTATTCAAAACCGGTCACTTTCGTCACACCAATGGAATCTTCTAACACACCAAGGGTTATCATAAAAATGTCTGAGTCTTCTAATGTTAATCCCCAACCAGATTATGCACAAATTTATGGTCCTTTACCTTCCATTAGTGAAGTAAACTCAAAACCTAAAAATCGCAAAATTCTTAGATATTTTGACCTTTTCATGGCCGACCTCAAAACTTTACAACATGAGATAGAATATCATTCTGAAATCAAAGTTCAACATTTTCAATCGCCTCTGGCGCGAGAACAAAGAGACATTTTTCAGAAAAATCTTTTACCAAATGTTAAAAATTTGAAACATTGTGCATTGTCTTGGGAACGGGACTTTCATAAGGAACTTGGAGTGATGAAGGTCGTTTTCGAGAAAACAGAAACATCTATTACGAAAACTAAACGTAAAAAGAAAATGTTGAGAAAAGATGTTGATCGACTCTTGAATGATGTTATCTGTGCTGATATCCATAATGTTGTGTTATTGAATTATGTGTCATATGCATCTGATTATATCTGTGACAACCCGTACTTTCAGGTCATTTCTCGAAACAATTCATGCCTTACCATTTCAACATTTATCGTAAACTAGGTTTACGTGTTCCAAATTCGCGTAACCTTAATGGTTTAGCGGCGAATTCATGATCATATCATCACGAACATTTCATATGGACTAAGTTTAGTCTACATTTCATTAACATCATTTGCATCATATTAGTTCATTCATGACATTGCATTTCACCTTAAACGCGTAAATTTTATATTAAATAAACGTTATCGCGTGAGTTATTATTTTGAACATTTAATCCGTTACTTTTAAAAATGATCCCGATATATTTTTATACTTACATTTAGTTTATAAAAACTATATTTTAAGTTTACCTAGTGTTTTAAATTTATTTTGTATATAAATCGTTAAATTTATATTATTACGACGTTTTTCTTAAAAAACTACTCGATAATTATTTTATCACTCAAATTTTACAAGGAATGTATTTTTACAATTTTTATGATCTCATTACATTCTACTTTGATCTATAAAAAAAATCTTTTTACCTAAAAGTTATCATTTACCTTACAAGTATTATTAACTACATACATTTACTTACATTTTTCTCTCAATAATTACACAAGTATTTATACAAGTATATTTAAAAAAAAAATAAAATAATATATTATCAAATCCCTCCCCCTTGGCCGACCAAGGGGAGGGTGACATTAAATGTAGTATGGTTTCTTTGATGGTTGAGATTTATACACAATACATAAAGTCTTCACATCATCTCATTTTATTCCCTAATAATTCAAGTTAGAAAAACTTTTTCTCTCTTGTTCTTCTCCATTAAAAACCGGCCATCCAAGAGGTTTTCAAGGGATCACAAAATTTTTCCAAGTTCAAGTGTTAACACAATCTAGATCACACTCTTTATAAGGTTTTGAAATAAAAACCTAGAGTGTTTAGGCTAAACCTTGTTCTTTGCACCTCATCATATTAACTTGTAAGCATATCATTTATATTTTTCATCTTTCCTTTTTATTTCATAAGTATCTCTTCATTTTTGGAGCAAACATGCATGACTTATGTTGATTTATACCATTTTTACATGATTTTTAGAGTTATATATATATAAAGGTCATCCTATAATTATCCCCTTGGTATATGTTGGTCTTGATGATGTCTAGGAACCCATGACACCCTAAGAAGGTGTATGGTAGGATTAGATTAGCTTTGGAGTTGATTTGAAGGGATTGGAATAGGTTTAGTACGAGAAAAACTATTTTCGATAAGTATAAAATGTGTTCTGTCCTTGTTTTGTTTTTCTGGAAAATCCGACAGTAGGCACGAAATTTTGGCCTTGATATTTAGAAAATATACTTTAAAACGAATCCGTGGCCGTTTGAACGGATTAAAACGGAGTTATAACGAAGAAGTTATGAATTTTTCAAGTTTGACGACGAAATATATATTTTTCTGAAATTTCAGCATACTATTTTTACTTTATTCGAGTCAAAAACGAGCCTTAAGCTTTACAAATTATTTCGACTTATCAAAAATATATTAGTATACTTCGATACGAAGCTAAGGACGTATAATACGTAGAAAACGGATTTGAAACGACTAAGATATGCACGTTTTCATAAAATTGCCGTAACTATTATTTTCAGAAAAACTATATTATTTTTACGAGACAAGTGTTACGGTAACTAAAACGACCATGTTGGAGGCTGTTTTTATCTATGATGTAGAACTTTTTGGAACGAAATGTCTTCTAATAAAATCGAGATCACCAAGCATATTTTTCAAAACGACCAACCGTTTGTATAGCGGAGTTGTAATAAATTAATTGCGGTTGCTTAAACTTTGCCGAAACTCACTTTTTGAACCACAATTCGACAAAATCACCATCTTTAACCTTTATTATCTTTATGTTCGAGACCTTTAGGACGAAAACTCCTGAACTGAAACTTCTAGATTTCGATACAAATTTTCCAAAACCGTCGAGTTCGTTTCCTAATGTGCGACGTACACCATTTTACGACTAGTTTTTCGAAGCCATTTTTGTCACTTTCATGAAATTTCCGCCGACATTGTTTTACGACGAAAAATGATAATTTCACCATAAATCATTACGAAACAATTGTAGGATGACATTTTGACGTAAATACTTGTAAAGTGATTTTTGAATGGTCAAGACGTCAAAAGAGTATTTTTCGACAATAAGTATTATTTTTCCAAAAACTCGCAAATGGTATAAATAACATACGAAATGCATGCATAACATTACATTGCAACTCATTACATATCATATCATTCGTAATAGGTCCCGGTTAAAGCATCACGATATACCTCAGTGTACTCACTCTTTTCATCATACCAGTTTACCAAGTGAGTTTTCATAGCCCCGTCGTATACGCTTTTAATTATTTTCAAACCTACGGGGGAGAATACATTGCACAACATTTTTATTACGATGCCAAGTATGTTAAATTCATTTACATTGCTTAAGTTACCGCATTTGCCAATTGAAAGTCCCCATTACCTGAACATGAACCGTTAATCATAGAAGCGAGGGTGAGTGGATAGATCTATCGAGGGTGACGCCTCCATCCGGGTTGGTGAATCCCAACTAGTCATACGGATGCATTTCATTTAATAACATTATTGAGTTGTCTGGCAAACACTCTATTGGGGCATACATTATGAACAGTCTAGTTTCGGTGTCATGGACTTATTGCAATTGTAACATTTTTTCCGTGACTTGATTGTCATGCCTGGTCTATACTTGCGTAGTCGTATAAAACATTTACATAAACCTATGATTTCTCACCAACATTATTGTTGACCCGTTTTAGCAATGTATTTTCAGGTAACTAAGACATACGCATGGCATGGTTAAGGAACCACCTTTTGAGTCGCGGCGTCGACTTATATCATTGTACATTATGGCACTTTCTTTCAAAAACATCGTTTGGACTTGTAATATATTTGTATTTCCGCAAACTTTGTAAACTTTTGGGACCTATGTTGTAACTCTGAACGTTTTTATTAAATATCAAACGATGTGTTTTTAAAACGACACTTTAGGTCGTTCAATGTAACTGTGATTGTGGTGCTATGACAGTCTATCCCCAGGAATTCCATTCCGCTGCAAAACAGGTAAATTGGGGGTGTGACAGATTGGTACCAGAGCTACAGTTATAGAGAACTAGGTTGCATCATTGACCCTAGACTATAGCTACATTATCATAGCATCTCATCATTTCATCATAGTGCATATTCACTTTTCATGCGGATTCATTTACACTTTATCCGAGTTATTTACTTTTATTTCACATCGGTTGTCACAGACATGTCTTCAGATTCACATCCCATCACCATATCATCGGACACTAACACAGAAGATGTCCCAGCTAACCCTATCATGGATGATGTCTCATCGCACTCCACTGAGATCTTATCTTCGATTGGCTCTACTCCAGCCTTTCCACCTATTATGACTGACACGGAGACTGAACCCTTCGAGGAGGGCGAAGTCGCACCCACTCCACATGTTAGCCCAACTCATGACCCGATACACCCACCATCACCACTACTAGCACCATCATCATCACCATCCTCATCGTATTTTCTTAGGGATCCTTTGCCTACATCAGACTTGCCGCCCAAAAAGCGTGCTCGTTTTGACATCCCGACACCACCATCTACAGAACCCGAGCCACCTGTTAGGTTCGAGTTAGGCGAGAGCTCTAAGGCTGCAGCTGCTAGACAGCCTTCTACCGAGGCGTTAGGAGCCCGTATTGATAGTCAGCAGATTCAATTAGATAGGTTGTCGCGACAGTTGGAGGAACTGTCGATAGATAGGGTTGAGATCATTGCGGAGGAGGTCGAGGGCCTAGTGTTAGGCAGGGTTTCTATTGATTTGGCACATCAGAGTATACAGAATAGGCAGTTAGAGGACAGGGAGAGTATTGCTGCTTTGCAGGGTCAGATTGGAGAGTTGAGGAGTTTGGTGGCTAGCTTGACTACTCAGGTTCGCGATCTTCAGGATCGGGCCGGCGGAGCACCATGAGAGTTATGGCGCCAAAGAAAGCCACACCGGAAATGACCCAAGCAGCTATTCAAAAGTTGGTGAATGATAGCATAGCCGATGCTTTAAGAATCGAAAGGGAAACAGTGGCTGCTGCTGCTGCTGAGGCCGCGGCTGCTGCTGAAGCCGCTAGGCTTGCTGCTGCTACTGGCAATGTAGGAGGATCTGGAGTTAAGAAGTGTTCGTACAAGGATTTCAAAAGTGGAGATCCCACTAAGTTTAGAGGGACTGAGGGAGCCACTGCCATGGTTCGATGGTTTGAGAAGTTGGAGTCCGTGTTTTTGCTTTGTAACTGTCCGGATGATAGTAAGGTCAAGTTTGCTACGAGTACACTACTCGATGGAGCATTGTCTTGGTGGAACTCATATGCTCAACCGATGGGAATGGAGAATGCTTTCAAGCTTACTTGGGAGCAATTCAAGGGTTTGGTGACAAAGAAGTTTTGTCCTCGTACGGAAGTGAAAAAGTTGGAGACAGAATTCTATGAACTAGTAACTATTGGGTATGATATTGACACTTACATTCGGAGATTCCAAGAATTGGCCGCGTTATGCCCGTCGATGGTTTCGGATAACGAGAAGTTACTAGAGGCTTTTATCGGGGGACTTCCTGAGGTTATTCAAGGAGATGTGAGTCATTTGATCCACAAACAATTGAGGAAGCTATTCGAGTGACTCAGAAGTTGATGGCACAAGTGGTGAAGAGAGGTAAGTACACCAACACCAACCGAAACAACAACAACAACCCCAACAACCGCTTCAATTACAACAATAACCGAGCCAACTACAACAACAACAATAGCAACAACAACAAACGGAAGTGGGACAACACCAGGGGTAGACATGCTACTCAACAACCACCCAAGAGGCAAGAGGTTGCTAAGGCTTATGCTGCGGGTCAAAAGGAAGGAAAAGGGTAGTCGGGGGTTTTGCCGAAATGTGATAGGTGTTTGAGTCATCACAAACCGGGTCGATGTCCTGATCCATGTGAGAATTGCAAGAAGGTTGGTCACCGAACTAGGGATTGCAAGTCGCCACAAGTTACATGTTTTGGTTGCGGGGAACGTGGACACTACAAGTCGGAATGTAAGAAGGGAAGGAACCAAGGAAATCAGAATCAAGGAGGCATGGCACAAGGAAGGGTTTATGTTATAGGAGGCGGAGAAGATAGGGAGGACCCGAATGTTATCACGGGTACGTTCCTTCTCAATAATCGTTATGCTTCAGTTTTATTTGATTCGGGTGCCGATAAAAGTTTTGTGTCCACTGCATTTGCACCTTTGCTCAACATTAAACCAACCACATTAGACATATCATACAACGTCGAATTAGCTAATGGTAGCGTAGTTAGCACCAACACCATTGTCCGCGGTTGCACATTCAATTTTCTAAATCATCCCTTCAACATAGACCTTATGCCTGTAGAACTTGGTAGTTTCGACGTCGTCATCGGCATGGATTGGTTATCCAAACATCGTGCAAAGATCATTTGTGACGAAAAAGTTGTTCATCTTCCCTACAACGGTGAAACTTTGATTATTCGTGGGGAACGAAGTGGAACTAGACTTAGTATCATATCGAGTATCAAAACGGAGAAGTACATAAAGAAAGGTTGTTTTGCTTTCTTAGCCCATATAACCGAGAAGAAGTCGGAGGAGAAGCGACTTGAAGATGTACCGATTGTCCGAGAATTTTCTGAAGTTTTTCCCGAAGATTTACCAGGACTTCCACCGGCACGTCAAGTAGAATTTCATATTGACTTAGTGCCCGGAGCTGCACCGATTGCGCGAGCACCATACCGTCTAGCACCGTCCGAAATGCAAGAGTTGTCTAATCAATTGCAAGAACTTCTAGACAAAGGATTCATTAGGCCGAGTTCCTCGCCTTGGGGAGCACCGGTCTTGTTTGTGAAGAAGAAAGATGGATCCTTCCGAATGTGCATAGATTATAGAGAGTTGAACAAGTTAACGGTGAAGAATCGTTACCCACTCCCCAGAATCGACGACTTGTTCGATCAGTTGCAAGGTTCTAGTATCTACTCCAAGATTGATCTCCGGTCGGGTTACCATCAACTTCGAGTTCGGGAGGAGGATATTCCGAAAACAGCGTTTAGAACACGTTACGGTCATTACGAGTTTCAAGTGATGCCGTTCGGATTGACTAATGCACCTGCGGTATTCATGGATCTCATGAATAGAGTATGTAAACCGTATTTGGACAAGTTTGTGATAGTGTTCATCGACGACATATTGATTTACTCCAAGAGCAAAGAAGAGCACGAAGAGCATTTAAGGACGATTTTAAGGCTACTCAAGAATGAGAAGTTGTATGCCAAATTTTCGAAGTGTGATTTTTGGAATCACAAAGTGCAATTTCTTGGTCACGTCATTGATAGTCAAGGACTACAAGTTGATCCCGCAAAGATTGAAGCTGTAAAAGATTGGGCTACTCCAACAAATCCTACAGAAATTCGACAATTTCTAGGACTAGCTGGGTATTACCGAAGGTTCATCGAAGGTTTTTCAAAGATAGCTAGACCTTTGACCAAGTTGACACAGAAAAACAAGAAGTATGAATGGGGAAAGAAACAAGAAGCTGCTTTTCAGTTGTTGAAGCAAAAGCTCTGCAGTGCGCCAATTTTGGCACTACCCGAAGGAATTGAGAACTTTGTTGTATATTGCGACGCTTCGCATAAAGGACTTGGGGCTGTTTTAATGCTAAACGAGAAGGTGATAGCGTATGCTTCTCGACAACTTAAGACTCATGAGAAGAATTACACCACTCATGATCTCGAGTTAGGAGCTGTAGTTTTTGCACTCAAGATTTGGAGACACTACCTCTACGGTACAAAGTGCACAGTGTTTACTGACCACAAAAGTTTGCAATATATTCTTGATCAGAAGGAGCTTAATATGAGGCAACGTCGTTGGTTGGAGTTACTCAGCGACTATGATTGTGAAATCAAGTATCACCCGGGAAAAGCCAATGTTGTGGCTGATGGTCTTAGCCGGAAAGAGAGACCTAAACCTTTAAGAGTTCGATCATTGGGAATGACAATTAATTCGCCTTTACCATCGAAAATCCACGAAGCACAGATCGAGGCACTTAAGGAGGAAAACCGACCAAGTGAAAAGCTTTATGGTATGCCTGAAAGCGCAAATGGTTTTGTAAAGAGAGCAGATGGAGTATTATGTTTCAAGGATAGAATGTGGGTTCCATTGTATGGCGGAATACGAGAATTGATTATGCATGAGTCGCATAAGTCAAAGTATTCGATTCACCCAGGATCTGATAAGATGTATCAAGATCTCAAGAAACTTTATTGGTGGCCGAACATGAAAGCAGAGATTGCCACGTACGTTAGTAAATGCCTTACCTGCTCTAAGGTGAAAGTCGAATATCAGAAACCTTCAGGATTACTCCAACAACCGGAAATTCCTCAATGGAAATGGGAACGCATTACTATGGACTTTGTTACGAAACTTCCTAAGACATCGGGAGGTTACGACGCTATTTGGGTAATTGTTGATCGCCTTACCAAATCAGCCCATTTCATACCAATTAGAGAGACTTATTTCATGGAACAACTCACTAGACTTTATGTCAAGGAAATAGTCTCGAGGCACGGTGCACCAATTTCTATCATTTCCGACAGAGATAGTCGATTCACTTCAAACTTCTGGAATTCATTGCAAGATTCATTCGGAACCAGATTAGAGATGAGCACAACATATCACCCACAAACCGACGGTCAAAGTGAAAGGACAATCCAAACGTTAGAAGATATGCTGAGAGCATGTGTGATTGATTTTGGAAATGGTTGGGCTAACCATTTGCCATTGATAGAATTCTCGTACAACAATAGTTATCACACCAGTATAAAGATGGCACCATTCGAGGCACTCTATGGTCGAAAGTGCCGATCACCTGTTTGTTGGGCCGAGGTAGGAGACGCACAACTTACTGGTCCAGAAATGGTACGGGAAACGACGGAAAAGATAGTTCAAATTCGTGATAGACTCAGAACTGCCAGGAGTCGACAGAAAAGTTACGCAGATGTTAGACGCAAGTCATTGGAATTTCAAGTGGGCGACAAAGTTATGTTGAAAGTATCGCCTTGGAAGGGCGTGGTACGATTTGGAAAACGTGGAAAATTAAACCCGAGGTACATTGGACCATTCAAGATTTTGAGCAGAGTTGGTCCGGTAGCTTATCGACTTGATCTTCCGTCAGAACTTAGTCATGTGCACAACACGTTTCACGTTTCAAACCTGAAGAAATGTCTTTCGGATGAATCACTCGTTATTCCATTGGAAGAAGTTCAGCTTGACGATAAACTCAACTTTGTGGAAGAACCTGTAGAAATCATGGACCGCGAGGTCAAGCAGTTGAAACAGAGTCGTATTCCTATCGTGAAAGTTCGCTGGAATTCTCGAAGAGGTCCTGAGTTTACTTGGGAACGGGAAGACCAGATGCGCCACAAGTATCCTCATCTTTTCACCGACACCGTTAGACCAAACAACGATTGAATTCAGGGACTGAATTCCTTTTTGGATGGGCGAATGTGACAACCCGTACTTTCAGGTCATTTCTCGAAACAATTCATGCCTTACCATTTCAACATTTATCGTAAACTAGGTTTACGTGTTCCAAATTCGCGTAACCTTAATGGTTTAGCGGCGAATTCATGATCATATCATCACGAACATTTCATATGGACTAAGTTTAGTCTACATTTCATTAACATCATTTGCATCATATTAGTTCATTCATGACATTGCATTTCACCTTAAACGCGTAAATTTTATATTAAATAAACGTTATCGCGTGAGTTATTATTTTGAACATTTAATCCGTTACTTTTAAAAATGATCCCGATATATTTTTATACTTACATTTAGTTTATAAAAACTATATTTTAAGTTTACCTAGTGTTTTAAATTTATTTTGTATATAAATCGTTAAATTTATATTATTACGACGTTTTTCTTAAAAAACTACTCGATAATTATTTTATTACTCAAATTTTACAAGGAATGTATTTTTACAATTTTTATGATCTCATTACATTCTACTTTGATCTATAAAAAAAATCTTTTTACCTAAAAGTTATCATTTACCTTACAAGTATTATTAACTACATACATTTACTTACATTTTTCTCTCAATAATTACACAAGTATTTATACAAGTATATTTAAAAAAAAAAAAAAATAATATATTATCAAATCCCTCCCCCTTGGCCGACCAAGGGGAGGGTGACATTAAATGTAGTATGGTTTCTTTGATTGTTGAGATTTATACACAATACATAAAGTCTTCACATCATCTCATTTTATTCACTAATAATTCAAGTTAGAAAAACTTTTTCTCTCTTGTTCTTCTCCATTAAAAACCGGCCATCCAAGAGGTTTTCAAGGGATCACAAAATTTTTCCAAGTTCAAGTGTTAACACAATCTAGATCACACTCTTTATAAGGTTTTGAAATAAAAACCTAGAGTGTTTAGGCTAAACCTTGTTCTTTGCACCTCATCATATTAACTTGTAAGCATATCATTTATATTTTTCATCTTTCCTTTTTATTTCATAAGTATCTCTTCATTTTTGGAGCAAACATGCATGACTTATGTTGATTTATACCATTTTTACATGATTTTTAGAGTTATATATATATAAAGGTCATCCTATAATTATCCCCTTGGTATATGTTGGTCTTGATGATGTCTAGGAACCCATGACACCCTAAGAAGGTGTATGGTAGGATTAGATTAGCTTTGGAGTTGATTTGAAGGGATTGGAATAGGTTTAGTACGAGAAAAACTATTTTCGATAAGTATAAAATGTGTTCTGTCCTTGTTTTGTTTTTCTGGAAAATCCGACAGTAGGCACGAAATTTTGGCCTTGATATTTGGAAAATATACTTTAAAACGAATCCGTGGCCGCTTGAACGGATTAAAACGGAGTTATAACGAAGAAGTTATGAATTTTTCAAGTTTGACGACGAAATATATATTTTTCTGAAATTTCAGCATACTATTTTTACTTTATTCGAGTCAAAAACGAGCCTTAAGCTTTACAAATTATTTCGACTTATCAAAAATATATTAGTATACTTCGATACGAAGCTAAGGACGTATAATACGTAGAAAACGGATTTGAAACGACTAAGATATGCACGTTTTCATAAAATTGCCGTAACTATTATTTTCAGAAAAACTATATTATTTTTACGAGACAAGTGTTACGGTAACTAAAACGACCATGTTGGAGGCTGTTTTTATCTATGATGTAGAACTTTTTGGAACGAAATGTCTTCTAATAAAATCGAGATCACCAAGCATATTTTTCAAAACGACCAACCGTTTGTATAGCGGAGTTGTAATAAATTAATTGCGGTTGCTTAAACTTTGCCGAAACTCACTTTTTGAACCACAATTCGACAAAATCACCATCTTTAACCTTTATTATATTTATGTTCGAGACCTTTAGGACGAAAACTCCTGAACTGAAACTTCTAGATTTCGATACAAATTTTCCAAAACCGTCGAGTTCGTTTCCTAATGTGCGACGTACACCATTTTACGACTAGTTTTTCGAAGCCATTTTTGTCACTTTCATGAAATTTCCGCCGACATTGTTTTACGACGAAAAATGATAATTTCACCATAAATCATTACGAAACAATTGTAGGATGACATTTTGACGTAAATACTTGTAAAGTGATTTTTGAATGGTCAAGACGTCAAAAGAGTATTTTTCGACAATAAGTATTATTTTTCCAAAAACTCGCAAATGGTATAAATAACATACGAAATGCATGCATAACATTACATTGCAACTCATTACATATCATATCATTCGTAATAGGTCCCGGTTAAAGCATCACGATATACCTCAGTGTACTCACTCTTTTCATCATACCAGTTTACCAAGTGAGTTTTCATAGCCCCGTCGTATACGCTTTTAATTATTTTCAAACCTACGGGGGAGAATACATTGCACAACATTTTTATTACGATGCCAAGTATGTTAAATTCATTTACATTGCTTAAGTTACCGCATTTGCCAATTGAAAGTCCCCATTACCTGAACATGAACCGTTAATCATAGAAGCGAGGGTGAGTGGATAGATCTATCGAGGGTGACGCCTCCATCCGGGTTGGTGAATCCCAACTAGTCATACGGATGCATTTCATTTAATAACATTATTGAGTTGTCTGGCAAACACTCTATTGGGGCATACATTATGAACAGTCTAGTTTCGGTGTCATGGACTTATTGCAATTGTAACATTTTTTCCGTGACTTGATTGTCATGCCTGGTCTATACTTGCGTAGTCGTATAAAACATTTACATAAACCTATGATTTCTCACCAACATTATTGTTGACCCGTTTTAGCAATGTATTTTCAGGTAACTAAGACATACGCATGGCATGGTTAAGGAACCACCTTTTGAGTCGCGGCGTCGACTTATATCATTGTACATTATGGCACTTTCTTCCAAAAACATCGTTTGGACTTGTAATATATTTGTATTTCCGCAAACTTTGTAAACTTTTGGGACCTATGTTGTAACTCTGAACGTTTTTATTAAATATCAAACGATGTGTTTTTAAAACGACACTTTAGGTCGTTCAATGTAACTGTGATTGTGGTGCTATGACAGTCTATCCCCAGGAATTCCATTCCGCTGCAAAACAGGTAAATTGGGGGTGTGACAATATCTCTGCTGATACTGTTGATAATGTTGTAACTGTTGAGAATACTGATAATGTGCTTCAGATCGAGTCTTTAAAAGTTGAAAACGAACGTCTCTTAAACGAGCTTTCAAATGCAAAACGTCGTCTTCAATGGTGTCAAAATCGTGAACTTGCTTTGCAAAACAAAATCCACCAGTTGCAATCAAACAATTTTAATCCAAAATTTGAGCAACTGAATGATCAAAACGTGTCTTTGAAAAGTCAAATCTCAAAATATGAACAAGAACTTGTAAAAGTTAAACAGGAATATGGTGTCATATTTGATTTACTCAATAAGACTCGTCATGAAGCATCAAACGAACTTGATCATTATCTTGCACACACTAGAGAAGTAATGAATTTTGCTGGTAATACTCATTCTGAAAATCAAGATTTGATTCACACTATCTTTAAGTTAAGAGAAATGTTAGGAAAGTATGAACAACTTCCGTCAACTGTGATTAAGAGAATAGCACCAGTAACACTTAGTAATCGTGAACCTAGAATGCCTACTGCCAAAACACAATTTGCTAACGCGCTTCCTTCTACTGAAACAGGAATAGTTGCCTCTTTTCCAAACGTCCGCACTTCACAGCCTAGGAGCACTACATCGAAGAATAGGAAGTTGCAACCTAAGAAAAGATCAATCAGGAATGCTAAAGTAGAAGAACACCCTAGGACTATGAATAAGACTCACGTTGCTTCCACTATAGATATTGCGTCTGGCAAATGTAATAGAAATAGTGATGTAACAAATGCTAAACCTTTAAGTACTTTTGATATTCAGTCTGATGCACCTTGTGTTATTTGTCATAAAAGTATGAATTCTGATTGTCATGACAAATGTGTTGCTAAAGCTATCATCTCTCGGTTAAGGAATCCTAAGAATCGAAATACCTCTAGGCCCACTAATCATTCTAAGTCTGTGCTTGGTAGACCGCCCTCTTTAGATTCTAGGAAACGCATTGCTGTCCTTGTAGCTCCAGTTTCACCTCCAAAGAATGTAGTACCACCTAGTGCATTCACTAAGACTAAAGCAAATAGTAGTTCTAGATGGCAGAAATGGATATATAACACACTAGGATTTAAATGGATGCCTAAAGTTATTGATGTGTGTATGTCTATTATAACTGCTCCGGAACCCTCTAACATTTCGGGTTCCACATATACTTCTATTCCATCTGTGTCGTCTGTGTGTAATGCAGGTGATACAGATCATTCTCTGGATTGTTGATAGCGAATGTTCCTGACACATGACAGGCAACCTTAAACTGTTATCAAACTTTATTGCAAAGTTCATTGGCACTGTCAGATTCGGGAATGATCACTTCACAGCTATCATGGGCTACGGAGACTATATCAATGGGGACATCGAAATTAACAGGGTTTATTATGTGGAAGGCCTCGGTCACAATCTGTTTTCAGTAGGTCAGTTCTGTGATGGTGATTTGGAGGTTGCTTTCAGGGAGAAATCTTGTTTCATTCGTGATCTACAAGGAAACGACCTTATGCCTGGCTTGCGTAATTCAAGTCTTTACACAATCTCTATGCAAGACATGGTTGCTTCATCTCCCATCTGCTTACTTTCAAAGGCAACATCAACAAAATCCTGGCTATGGCACCGTCGTCTCTCACATTTAAACTTTCAAACTATAACCAACCTTGCTCGACACAAACTAGTTGAAGGACTCCCACGATTATGGTATTCTAAAGATCACCTTTGCTCAGCCTGTGAACAAGGGAAAAGCACTCGTGCTCATTTTCCTTCAAAAGTGGAACACATCTCTCAGCATGTGCTTCATCTTCTTCACATGGATTTGTGTGGCCCGATGCGCGTGCAAACAATCAATGGCAAACGCTACATCTTAGTAATTGTTGATGACTATTCACGATGGACTTGGGTCTACTTTCTTCGAAGCAAAGACCAAGCTCCACAAATGATCATCACCTTTCTCACGAAAATTCAAGTTCAGCTCCGGAACACCGTCTGCCAAATAAGAATAGACAAAGGAACTGAATTTGTTAACCAAACTCTTCGAGAATTTTATGAGAAAGTGGGAATTCAGTATCAGACATCTATTGCACGTACACCAGAACAAAACGGAGTTGTTGAAAGACGAAACCGAACGTTAGTGGAAGCTGCAAGAACAATGTTAATCAATGCTAAACTTCCAAATTACTTTATGGGTAGAAGCTGTATCTACTGCATGCTATACTCAAAACCGTTCTATGATTACTAAACGCCACAACAAAACACCGTTTGAGCTTCTCCACAACCATAAACCGAATCTCAAACACTTTCAGGTATTTGGCTCCCTTTGCTATCCGAATAATGATCGTGATGATTTTGGAAAGCTCAAAGCCAAAGCTGACATTGGAGTCTTTATTGGATATTGTGAGAATTCTAATGGTTACCGGATCTGGAATCGTCGTACAAAACAGGTTATGGAAACGATTCATGCTCATTTTGATGAACTTACGGAAATGGCTTCTGAGCATAACAGCTTGGAACCCAGTCACAACCACTTAAACTTCCCTCAAACCCCATCATCAGTTGATCAAAGCCCCCAGCTCACTTGTCAACAAATGGAAAGACTATTTGCTCCGCTGTTCAGTGACGATATTGATGAACGTGCTCCAGGTGTATCCGCTGTTTCCCTTGCTCAACTTGACAATATTCTTATACTTGATACACCTGCTACAACAACTACTGTTGCAGAAGCACCACCAGTTGACTCCACCACAACAGTTGAACAAACCGCTTCCAACAATGATGAACCGGCTGATGATGTTCTTAATGAAGTACCCCCACCTGCGGATTTTGATCCAAATGCGTTCTTTAACCCGTTTGCAAATGAGACTGCTGCACCAGATGTCGCGGAATCTTCAACAAGCCATTTGAATCCTCAAAATATGCACAATGTATACCAACATCAACCCTCTACACATCGATGGACGAAAGACCATCCTCTGGAAAATTGTAAGATATAACTTTTCACATGCACATCAAACCATAACACAAAGTATCATATAGATGGAATTCTAGAGAGAGAAAGTTAGAGGTTTAGGGAACTTAGTGAGAGAAAGTGAAAAATATTATTATGAGCTCCAACTCTCTACCTTGGGAGGTAGAGAGTATTTATAGTTTTACATAAAACGCCACACATCGGGCTGTGGATCAGGCATACAGTGGGTAAAGACCCGTCCGTCCTCCACGGTGTTACTTAACTAAATACTACTTAACTTAAAATAACTACGACTACGAGCTTTCTAACGAATACAAATACTTGAGGTGACCGACTCTTTAATACCTGGAATTTCTAATTCCTAACAATCTCCCCCTAAGGGAGGTCACCTCAATCATGTACCAAAATTACATTGAATACAAATAGATATTACATTAAAAATTGTTCTTGCATTCTTGATGTAGTCCTTTGTTCCTAAGCTCGTAGTCATTGATTCATCACATTGCATGTTTGGTTACTTCAGGTGGAGGTCTTTTACTGATCCACGTGATAATAATTTTGAGCCATCATTTGAGATCACCCGCTATCAAAAATCTCTGAGACATCCATTGTGGTGTTGGTATTATGTGATGTTGTGACTATCGGACCGACATGCTCACATTCAGGATCATGAAATCTTCTCATCAGAGTAGCGGAAGCTTTTGTTGATTCATGATATTGGCAGCAGCGTAGCAGAAGCATGGAGTGAAAATATCAGAGTCATTGATGCACAAATCATGATTTCTTTTGAGTTGAATGTGTTAAGTGAGCATGCGGCTATGGATTGACCGCTTCATTCTGATCAGCTGCAAACGTCGGGTGTACCTGCATACAATAGTTAGCAATAAATCGCACGAAAGTGTCTTTGATCACTTTCGTTGAATTGAGGTACACGGCCCACGGTTCCCCGTTGATCAGTACAAGTACTGCCTGTGATCAGGTATAATTCCGAAGAATTTCCTTGACAGGGTTTCGCAGCTGCTCTAGCTGTTCTCAAACCGGAACGTCTCAAAGAAGACAACACGGAGTGAGTGAACCAGCGAATTTTAAGTCCACTGATTGATGAAAAGAGATTTGAAAAACAATCGTGTATTGCTCAATAGAAATTGTTTTTGCAATACAGCGAAGGTTTTAATGAAAATCAATTATCAATCATAAAACACCTTTTGATTTGAAATATCCGTACACGGTCGATGTGCTAAAGAAAAGAGTTGTTAAGCACAAAGACCGGTTTTTCAAAGGTATCCGTCAATCCCTAACCTGAACCAGGATTGATTTAAGAAATTGAATCGCCCCATTGTTTCTGTTCAGTTGTCACATGGTTGATCTATATAATAGATCTCACATGCCACCTACCAGGAGCTTGTTTGATGATGGCACCAGAAGGCTTTCCATCTTTATTGTGAATATGATAACACGTCACTCAGATGTTCTGGCAATACCACAAGGATAATGCGTAGGACTCAAGATATAATCTCTCTTTCCACATTGTGTGAAACAGAGAGTCTTCATTGAAAGTGTCCTAATGAGATTTATTGATGATCTCGTGGCTCTAGACTCAATTTGTGCATATTTGGATCCTGTGCCGGAGACTAGGGAGAGGGTCTCCTTCTTCAATATCAACAATCTCTAAGAGAAAGTCGATAGATAATGTCGGTTCCCCGTGAGAATGAAACAAGTCCTTTTAAGAGGAACTTGAGTGGTTTGGGAAGTTGAAGTGCAGTGCGTCACTGGGTCCATGACGTCTTTGTCTTCAATACCGATGTTACCATCAGTAGCATATGAAGTGAACCCGGTTTCTGCCCTAAGGTTGAATAAATGGAGGGCTATTTGTTTTCACCCTTTTCTCATTCAATTCTTTTTAATTCTTCAACCCCTTCAGTGCTTACCGAGACTTCATAGCTAGAACCTTGTTGGGTTTATTCCAGTACTAGCTCAGTCTTAGTCCGCACTCTTCCCATATCTCATTTTTCTCCTTTTATCATCATACCTAAGGACTTCTAAACTAACTAGTGGGTTGTCCCTGGGTAGATCCCTCCGGTTCTGGCGGATCATGGGAACCAATACCTAACCTTATCATCCTTATATCACCGTACATAAAGTAAAGTTGGTCGGTCTATTTGGTATTGTTCATCTGCCATTGGATCCAATTGAAAACCATTTGAAAATCAATTCAGATACTTGTGATATATTATCAAAGCATTTTGTACCTGAATTGTTTTTGATATTTTTAGAACGAGAACTCCCCCTCAACATGTGCATCAAGTATTTGAAAATGTTTTGCACACGGAGGCAAGAGAAAGAATTAACTTCTTTGATTACCATTTTCTAAAAGATATCAACATCACTTCCCACATCAAATCAAGTAGAAATAGCATTTCCGGGACGGATGAGGTTTCCATGAATTTGCTCCCCCTCAATATGTGCCTCGAGGTTTGAAAAGAGTTTTGCACATACTAGAGGGAACCAGCACATTGAGATAAATGATCACGTTTCAAATCATAGGTTTAAGATAGATGCTCCCCCTCAACATGTGCATTGAAAATTTGAAATCGTTTGTCACATGCGGGAAGAACAGCGTGTACATCCTTATAAAAACCATTTACCGAATTATTAGTTTAAATCCAACATTCTCCCCCGATCACAATTATCAAATCATTTGAGATTTGTGATCTCTTATAGATTTTAATTGATTTTGAAAGCTTTTAAGGAGAAATGTGACTTGATTATGAAAGCTTCTTAGCTGATAAGGATTGGATTTTAAGACTTTAAACTCCATTGATAAAACATGCATGTACATCTTTTGAAAACACTTTAATGCCAAATAACTTTTTAATTTAATTGAAATCATTCTCCCCCTCAATCAATGACATAGGTTGTTGATTGAGAGATAGAGATTTTGACAAATACGTCCTGATTGATTATCAAAAATAGAGATCGAGTTATTTTTCAAAGCATTTAGTTTTCAGCAGATAAGTGTTTATAGAATCAGAGCATGGAATTTTGAAAACATGATAAAACATGGCTCTGTTCTTTCTTTTAAAACCGGGTTATTTCCTGAAGATGACAATAAACCATTTTTCTCTTTCTCCCAATTTTTATTTTTTATTTATTTATTTTTTTTTATTTTTTTTTAATAAGATAAAAAAAAATAAAAAAAAATTCGAACAACATCTAAAGTCCCGTGTCATTCTTTGAATGACAACATCAAGACCGTAGATATTATCGAATCGAGAGAAACATGACAAAATGACAATATTTTTGAAGATTTTTCGAATTTTATAATTTTCTATTTGATTTTTGAAGGTTTTATATTTTTCTATTTGATTTTTGAAGGTTTTATAATTTTATATTTTGTTTTTCGAATAAATATTTACAAGAGATAGATGAAGATAGACCTTTACTCCTCGTCTTCCTCCTGAAGACGTTTGAGAGTTTCTGGTTGAAGGCTTTTCAAACCAAGACGTGGAAGAATAAACTCAAAACGTTCTCTTGGAAGAGCTTTGGTGAAGATGTCCGCTAACTGATATTCAGACCTCACAAAGTATAGTTCCACCACACCTTTTTCCACTTGTTCCCTGATGAAATGATGTCGAATGTCGATATGCTTTGCTCTTGAGTGTTGAACATTGTTGCATGAGAGAGCAATAGCACTTTTATTATCACAGTACAGAGGGATTTTGTTGAATTCAAAGCCATAGTCAGATAATTGAGATCTCATCCATAAGATTTGAGCACAACAAGATGACATGGCTATGTATTCAGCCTCTGTAGAGGAAATAGAAGTACTCATTTGCTTCTTTGAAGACCAGCTTACAAGCTTATCACCCAAAAACTGAGCACCTCCAAATGTACTTTGACGAGTATCTTGACAACCTGCATGATCGGCATATGCATAGGCCGTTAGTGACATACCAGTGTCCTTCGGGTACCAAAGACCCATATTGATGGTTCCTTGGAGATACCGAAAGACCCGTTTAACTGCTTCAAGGTGCTTTTTAGTAGGCTTAGCCTGGTATCTAGCACACATGCATACAGCGAACAAGATGTCTGGTCTACTAGCAGTGAGGTACATCAGGGATCCAATCATACTACGATATTTTGTTTGGTCAATCATGATCCCTGAGTGGTCCTCATCTAGTTTGGTTCGGTCAATCATGGGGGTGTCAACAGGGTCAGTGGAATCAAATCCAAATTTCTTTAAAATCTCTGTTGCATATTTAGATTGATTTATGAAAATGCCTCCGGGACTTTGTGAAATTTGTAATCCCAAGAAAAATGACATTTGTCCCATCATTGACATTTGAAACTTTGAACTCATTTCATTTGAAAAACGATCACATTCCATTGGGTCTGTCGAGGCAAAAATAATATCATCAACATAAATTTGAACATGAGTTAAATGTTTGCCTGACTTCCTGGTGAATAAGGTAGGATCAACTGCTCCTTTGCTGAATCCGGTTGATAGAAGAAACTTTGACAGTGTATCATACCATGCCCTTGGAGCTTGCTTTAAACCGTAAAGAGCCTTCTTTAGACGATAAACGTGAGTAGGATGCTCTTGATTCACAAATCCTTCAGGTTGGCTGACGTAGACGACTTCTTTAAGATCTCCGTTCAGAAATGCCGTCTTCACATCCATCTGATATACTACCATGTTCTTACTAGCAGCATTAGCCAGAAAGATTCTGATTGCCTCGATTCGAGCGACAGGAGCAAAAGATTCTTCAAAGTATATACCCTCCTCTTGACGATATCCTTTAGCAACTAATCGAGCCTTGTTCTTCAACACATCACCATGCTCATCAAGTTTTACTTTGAAGATCCATTTGAGAGCTATAATCATAGCACAGTCTGGAGCAGGTACTAACTCCCATACATCAAGACGATCAAACTCATGAATTTCATCTTGCATGGCATTGAACCAGCTGTCTTCATTCATGGCGGTTTTAACATCTTTTGGTTCGACCTTAGATAGTACGGAGTTGAAGAAACACCATAAGGCATCGGTTGCAAGTTGTTTCCGGGTTGATACCGGACAAGAGGGATTTCCAATGATGTTGTCTAATGGATGATCGTGAGTCCATTTTCTAAGGTGTTCATGTGGCAGTTGTTGAGGAACTGAGGTGGCAGAGTCGATGTCTCCTGAAGAAGATGGTTTTGATGATGATTCAGGAGTAGCAAATATGTTTTCAAATGGAGCATCCTCAGGAGTAGCAAAGGGATTAACTTCATCATTGATGCCAGAAACATTTCCATGATGTACATTTGAAGAATGATGATTTGTTGATGAGACTGAAGGATCAACAGCAGGTGCTTCTTGACTTAAAGATATTGATACTGAAGGATTGACTTCATTCACAGGAATATGAGCATCCTCTGTTGCAGGGATCAACCCCTCATTAGTAATTGAATCATACAGTTCATCAAACATAGGATCAAACAATTTCATTAAATCATCTTCAGATGGAGGTACATATGGAGTTTCTTGAGAAGAGTTTGGAACAAGAGATGAACCAATGGGGCTGTTTTGAAGTGCGGGTCCTGAGCTAGAGTGTCCAGGAGCCATTTGACCGGTCAGCTCATCAAACGTAACGTGAATTGTTTCCATGATATTTCGGGTTCTTTTGTTGTAGATTCGGTATCCCTTTTTGTTTGGTGCATATCCTACAAATACTCCAATGTCAGCTTTAGCCTTAAGTTTCCCTAAGTCTTGACCCTCATTAGTTGGATAGCACAATGCACCAAACACACGAAGGAAAGAGAGATTAGGTTTTCTGTTGTGGACAAGTTCATATGGAGTTTTTCCATGTACAGTGTGAATTAGGGAACGATTTTGTGTGTAGCATGCAGTGGCGATTGCTTCAGCCCAGAGAAACATTGGAACCTTTAAGTAAATCAGCATTGTTCTAGCGGCTTCAACCAGAGTACGATTTCGTCTTTCAACAACACCGTTCTGTTGAGGAGTTCGTGGAACACTTCTTTGATGACTGATTCCAACGCTTTCATAGAATTCATTAAGTTGTTTGTTGACAAACTCAGTTCCATTGTCTGTTCTGATGATTCTGACGGTCTTGTTAAGTCGAACCTGCAGCTGTTTAATGAGTTTGATGATGATATCAGGAGTTTCATCCTTTGTCCTTAAGAACTTGACCCAGGTGAATCTAGAGTAATCATCAACCACAACTAACACATATTTCTTCCCAAAGATATTCTGCACCCTCATTGGTCCACATAAATCCATATGAATCATATGAAGAACTTCTGTAACAGAGTTAGTAGGTTTGGGTTTATGGGCATGCTTCTTACTTTTACCCAATTGACATGCTGAACAAAGATGATCCTTTTCATACTTTAGTCTAGGTAAACCTACAACTAAGTCCTTTCTGGAAAGATCGTTGATGGTGCCGAAGTTCAAATGATTGAGACGACGATGCCATAACCATGACTTTGTTTTTGAAGCCTTTGATAACAAGCAGATTGGAGAAGCCCTCATCATGTCATCGATAGAGATGGTGTAAAGGTTTGACCCACGAGTTCCTTTTAACAGTTCCTTACCATTAAGATCTCTAACAAAGCAGGTATGTTTTCTGAAGGCGACTTCTAGATCAGAATCACAGAATTGACCAACAGAGAACAGATTATGACCCAAACCTTCTACATAGTAAACTCTAGAGATGACACTATTACCAACAATATAATCTCCATAACCCAGAATAGCACCGAAATGATCATTACCAAATCTAACAGTCCCGATGAATTTGCTCACGAAGTTCATAAGCCGCGACCGGTCTCCAGTCATATGCTTGGAACAGCCTGAGTCCAGGTACCACAGAACGATTTGAACGATCTGCAGTTGAACACAGACAAAAATGGATAACTGGACAATTGGGATCCCCATGCAAGAATGGGTTTCATTTGGTTAGTAACAATGTTTGGAACACCCACATCAGAAATAGAAGCATTCATATAAGAAAGTGAGGCAATGGAATCATGGTGAATAGATGCAGTACTAGTGTCAGTATTAGCCCTGTTCACAGTGTGATCACTTCTTAAGAGAATAGTTCTACCAGTAGGCATCCATTTTCTAGTGGGCATTATCTGATTAGTCTTAAGACCAACAGGTGTCCAATAAAAGCCTATTTTACTGAATGTTCTTCCTGTGGGTTTCCATTGTTTTCTAACTTTCTTTCGTTTTTGTCTTTTAGCCTTCTTAGCATGAATTTTAGCATTAACAATATTAACTGGACAATTAACATCATTAGGCAGAACAGTAACACCATATTCATGATTAGAAACAGAAATCAAGCAGACATCAGTACAAGGTTTGCAAATAGTATCGGAATTCGAATTAATTACAGTACGCCTATGGCTAATACTAGAATCAACACGATTCGTTTTATTCAATTCAAGCTTAAAGTTCCTAGATTGTTCTTTTACTCTCTTCCAGTGCACATTCTTAGCTTGAGAGGTCCTATCATTCCTTGTATTGTCTTGAGACTTTGACCTGCTCCGTTTAATGTCACTGATTACTCCTGTAGAGGGAATGGGAACATTAGTTGGTTTAACTACTCTTTGCATCACCTGTTTAGATGTACTGGGGTCTGAACTACATGCAGGTGCACTTAGGTTCACTTTCATAAAACTAGAGGCACTGAGATTTGTACTCCTAGAAGGCACACTTGAGTTCTCTTTCTTAGCATTGGCAGATCTGGAATCTGAACTGTTTAAAGGCACACTACGGTTCACTTTCAAAACATTGGGAATCGAATGCATATCATACTTAGCTTTAGGCATTGAGCATGGAATCAAAGGATTAACTCTCTCACCTAATGACTTTGGGCATATTGTGATCAAGCATTCTAAGATTTCTTGAGATCGTTTGGCATATAAGCAAGCATGTCCAATTGCATTATCATGAGGTTTCTCTAGCTTGTCTTCTTCAACAATCTCACGCAGACATTCTAGGCAATCCTTAAGGGATGAGAAGTATGTTTGAATGGCAAGTTTGTTGTTCCTTAGATGAGGAGGGACATATGTCACAGATAAAGCATATTTATTACAAGAGGGAACCTTAGATACAACATTCTCCCCATTGGTCATTGGCATTTTCCCTTTTACCTGACTCTTCAGATTCTCAATTTCCTTTTGCAATGACGCTATTTGATCGTTATGTTTGTTACGAGTGACTTTAATTGATTCAAATAACTCATTGAAATGACGTTTAACCTTTTCATTCTCTTCTAGAAAACTTTCATTTTCCTTTTGTAAAGCATTTACTAAGTTTTGAAGATGAAATGTTTGAGAATTCTGAGAATCTAAAGGAGGAGGCATTTGGGAGCCTGTCATACTGTTCGTTTGACCTTTTAATTGAGAGATCTGGGCTTTCAACTTTCTGATCGTGTTGAACTGAGCTTGAATTTGTTCATCACGTTTGTTAATTTGAAAAACTGCATCAAACTCTGGAGCATCTGAAGATGTCTTGATATTTGAAGTTTTGACATTTTCTTTGAGATGTTGATATTTTAGTTGTAAATTAAAATACTCAACTTCTAGTTTAGAAAAATGTTTAACTAAAGTGTCGTGATCATCCAGTTCTATTTTCTCGTTTAGTTTGGAATTAGTTTTTTCAAGCTCAATGACACGATCATGGGAGACTTTCAGGGCAACAGATAGTTCAGGAAATTTGGAAGCATTAATAGAGTAATTTGAAGCAGTGAAAAAAATATCTTGAGCAACACATTCAGTAATAAGAGTCTCATTTAATGTATGCAAGTTCTTCCTCTCAATCTCATTATATTTTAGTGCACGCTCATAATCACTAACTTCAGCTACCATTGCATCAAATTCCTTTTCCATTCCCTTGATATCAGTTTCAATTCCCTTTTTAAGACTCTCAAAGTGATCTTTCAGAAGCTTAAAGAAAGGCATGACCTCAGTTAAATAACATTCTTTCATTTGCTCAAAACCCCTTTCTCCTTCCGTTATACCAGTGGGTGTGATCCTTTTCTTGCAAGTTTTCTCAAAATCAACAAACAGTTGAAATATAACATATTGACTAATTAAGGTCTTGCTTTTAGTGGCAATTTTTCTAGGAACTAGATGCATTGGTGTATTAGGAGGATACTCAGTCGCTCTAGGCATTTTCCATAGAGGGGGGTTTGTTTCAACAATATTTTCCGCTTTCAGCTTTTCTAAATCCTTTTTCCAAAAAATTTGTTCGGGAGTCAGCAATGTTTGAGGCTTGAACATGTTCAAGGAAATCCAGTTTTCCTTCTTGTAGTCATGGGGAGTGATGATAATTTTTTTCTCTTTGCATTTCGGGTCATCTTGTTTTTTGTTCATCCTTTCCCTAGTGACTTCATCTGATTTCTTATCTTCCTCAGTACACTCAACGCAACTAGGTTTCTGCCTAGGCTTAAGAATTTCATTACCATCATAAAGCACCTTATGAGCATTTCTAGCCTTTTTAATTACCTCTGGATTTGGTTCCTCAACAAGGGGAATGCTATGCTTATCGCTTAAGACTCGATGTTTAGTGACCATGTGAGCAGTCTGAATGGTGTTTCCTTGTATGTACAACTTGTTCTCAAGTTTGTTTTTCAAAGTTTTCAGATTAGAAAAATCTCTCAAGAGTTTTGATTCCTTTGCATTAAATTCTTGCTTAAGCATTTTCACATTTTCTTGAAGTTCTTGTTTTTGCTTAGATGTTTTAGAAAGTTTTTCTTGCAAGGAATTTAATTCTTGTTTCAATACTTCTTCTCTAAACTTACTTTTTCTAATTACTGTACTTACTTGGTCATCCATTTCCTGCTCACGAGTGGTCAACTCAAACTTAGCACGTTGTTCATAAATAGCAACACGTTCTTTATAGGCATTTAGTTCAGAAATAATAGAATCATCAGGGGCACATGCAGTGTATTCATCAAAAACATAGTCATTGTTGACTGCAGAAGATGCATCACTTGGTACAACTTCACTTTCACTTTGTTTCACATATTGATCATATGGGACAATATCGATATTACCCATATTTTCAATATTTGATTCAAAAGTTTCCATTGATTGTACTTTGTCATGCATCTGTTGCACATCAGCATCATCGTATAGTTTTAATACCTCTGAGATGAGCTTGTCATGGGATGGCCCAGCTGGTGGTGAAGAAGAGACCTTAGGAGAAACCATTGGAGAAATGCTAGCCATAAAAATTGTGTGTGCCGTAGGTCCATCATCCACATCAGAGTCATATGCATCACAGTCAGCGACTTGAAAGACATTCTGATGATTGTGACCTATTTCCTGAATAGGCTGCTCATCCACATCTGCATCATAGGTCTTGGCATTGCCCTCAACAAGGAACAGTAATTCCTCTTCATTCAAAGTAGCACCATTGTCCTGAGCTTGAGCCAGCAGCATCTTATCTCTGAAGTAATCAGCATTCTGTGGACGCTTTGGAGAAGTACAGTTCCTTGCAATGTGTCCCTCTCCACCACAGTTATAACATTTGATGGGCTTAGCTTGACCTTGATTACCATTCCTTCCTCGATTCTGATTTCCAACATAACCTCTCCCAGCTCCACCTCGTCCCTGATCATACTGTCTTTCCTGAACTGGTTGCACCACGATCCTTCCATCTTTAACAGTGGCTTGATTGTGTGGGTTAGATGCAGTTCTGAGGTTGTTGTTGGTTTGTGGGAGAGTATTCATGTTTTGACTGATGAGAAGAGCTAGTTGATTAATGAAGCTACCCACGTGAGCATCAACATCAGCTTGTTTGTACATAGGATCAGGAATGAGTTTGTGATTACCATTGCCCAAGGGTATGACTTGTGATGCTTTGGTTGTGATTCCGATGTTTGAGTAGAAAGCTGTAGAGTCATTAGACGAGCTTGTCTCTCCCTGGTTGGTTTTGAACTGATTGAGAATTAATTTTTCAAACATAGCATGTCTCTCATTCTGAAGGAGGAAGGCATAGAGTTGCTCATAGTTTGTATTCTTCAATCTTTTAGTGAGCTTCACAGCGGTAACAAACTTGTGCCATTCGGGATTCATGTTGTTCACAAATTTTGAATTCAACTGAATGTTAGGCATAGTCATTCTGATGTTCCTCATGTCATTAACTAACTTATGAAATCTCACATAGTACTCATAGACATTCTCATCTGGTTTCATCTTGAAGTGCTCAAATTCGTCATAGAGTTGGGATTCTCTGTCTTCCATAGTTAATTCTGAACCTGAGAGAAGCATCTTAACATTGTCCCAAACTGCCTTAGCATCTGTGTTATGATTGATCGGCTTGTAGATGTCTTTAGGAAGACCTTGAAGAACAATGTTTGAAGCCCTGATATCTGCATCAAATCTCTTTTTATCCTTATCATCAAGCTCATCATACATCTTAGGTCTGTCCATTCCGTAAACAGGAGTACCATCTGCATTAGTATCAAGTATGTCTCTAGTCGTCTCAACTCGATATGGTCCTTCATCAATGGATTTGAGAATGTTGACACCATTTTCCTTTCCAAGGCAATACAGTCTGATTCGTTGAGCCCAAGAGTCGTAGTCAGTTCTGTCAAGCATGGGTGGACGAGTATCTGAGCCAGCTGCTTGAACATCCTCGGCAACAGTGGAGATGACAGTAGGAACGTTGGTAGACATGTTAACAGATTATACGGGATTTTATAACTCTATGATTAAACTGGGAAATAGATTCTTTCACGGGATTTTACTAAATCAAGAGAAAACCGTAAACAATCACTCAAGTCGCTAGAAGATAATGCACTAAGTCGCTAGAAAAAAAACTGCACTAAGTCGCTAGAAGATACTACACCAAGTCGCCAACACTTAATTCGCCACCACGCTAAGTCGCTAGAGTTCCAAGTCGCTAGCCAGATGTAAGTCGCTAAGTGGTAACTCGCTAACACTCAAGTCGCTAGCAAAATTTCGGCAGCAATTCGCTACTCAAGTCGCTAACAATGCAAGTCGCTAAAGAGCAACTCGCTACAGACCAAGTCGCTACCACCAAGTCGCTACCCGTAGTGGAGAGTCCACTACTTGTACTTTAACTCGCTAGATCTAACTCGCTAGCCCCAACACTGTAAGTCGCTACAAAAATGTGAAGCAAGTCGCCACCAAGAATATTATCCGTGAACTAAGTCGCTAGCATGAAAAACCATATAAACATCACTTTTCAATCCAAAAACAACCCAACCAAGATGATTCAAGCTTACCAAATGAAAACCTAAACACTTGTGATGATTCTAAACATAAAAGTACCAACAAAATTCAAACTTTAACACAAGAAATCAACCAAATGATGCAAAAACCACTAAACTTTTTCAAACTCAAAAACCACCTAAAAACCACTATAAATCCAAAGATGTGCAAGATATGATCTAACCATGGCTCTTGATACCAATTGTAAGATATAACTTTTCACATGCACATCAAACCATAACACAAAGTATCATATAGATGGAATTCTAGAGAAAGAAAGTTAGAGGTTTAGGGAACTTAGTGAGAGAAAGTGAAAAATATTATTATGAGCTCCAACTCTCTACCTTGGGAGGTAGAGAGTATTTATAGTCTTACATAAAACGCCACACATCGGGCTGTGGATCAGGCATACAGTGGGTAAAGACCCGTCCGTCCTCCACGGTGTTACTTAACTAAATACTACTTAACTTAAAATAACTACGACTACGAGCTTTCTAACGAATACAAATACTTGAGGTGACCGACTCTTTAATACCTGGAATTTATAATTCCTAACAAAAATATTATTGGCAACCCGAATCAACCAGTCGTTACAAGACAACGTCTTCACACAGATGGTGAACACTGCATTTATGCTCTCACTGTCTGCCAATCTGAGCCTAAAAACATTAAAGATGCAATGACAAAAGACAATTGTATTGAATCCATGGAGGAAGAACTCAACCAATTCAAATGTCTTGAAGTATGGGAACTGGTTGAAAGACCATCAGGGGTCTACGTCATTGGTCTAAAGTGGATTTGGAAAAACAAATTGGATGTTGAAGGGAATGTCATCAGAAACAAGTCACGTCTGGTGGCTAAGGGTTATAGACAGGAAGAGGGTATTGACTTTGAAGAATCATTTGCTCCGGTTGCTCATCTTGAGGCTATTCGGATATTTCTTGCGTTCGCGGCTCATATGAATATGACGGTCTTTCAGATGGATGTCAAAACTGCATTTCTCAATGGACAACTGAAAGAAACGGTTTATGTCAGCCAACCAGAAGGATTCGTTGATCCCGAGTTCCCGAACCATGTCTACAAACTGAACAAAGCTCTGTATGGTCTCAAACAAGCTCCTCGGGCATGGTACGATAAGCTATCATCTTTCTTAATTGTTAATAATTTCACCAAAGGTTCGGTCGACCCGACTCTTTTTATACAATATCACGGGGCACATATCTTAATTGTTCAAATTTATGTGGATGATATCATTTTTGGGTCTACACATAAAAAGTACTCAATCGCTTTTGCAAAACAAATGAACAAAAATTTTGAAATGTCCATGATGGGTGAACTTACGTTCTTTCTAGGACTGCAAGTTCATCAATCACCTCGTGGTATTTTCTTGAGTCAGTCCAAATATGCCCTTGAATTGTTAAACAAATTTGGAATGAAAACCTGTGACACTTATGCCACACCAATGACTCATACCAAGAAGCTAGACGCTAATTTACATGGGAAATTGGTGGACCCTACCAAATACCGTAGTATCATTGGGTCTCTCATGTATCTAACAGCTAGCAGGCCTGATATTGTCTTTGCCGTATATCTCTGCTCCCGTTATCAGTCGAGACCAACTGAAACCCACCTCTCTGAGGCTAAAAGAATCCTCCGATACATCAAGGGAAGCATTAATTTGGGAATCTGGTATCCGAAGGATTCTGGTTTTGAACTAATAGCTTCACGCAGGATGCTTAGATTCACGTAAAAGTACTTCAGGAGCTCTACAATTTCTTGGTGATAAACTGGTGTCATGGCAATCGAAGAAGCAGGATTGTACATCGTTGTCCTCAACCGAAGCAGAATATGTAGCCATGTCGGCGTGTTGTGCTCAAGTCATTTGGATAAGAACACAACTCAAAGACTATGGTTACGTATTTGACAAAATCCCGATGTACTGCGACAATCGGAGTGCTATTGCGATCTCGTGCAACTCAGTTCAGCATTCGAAATCAAAGCACATCGATCTTCGATATCATTTCATCAAGGACCACGTGGAACAGGGTACAGTTGAATTATACTTCGTGGGTACAGAATACCAATTGGCAGATCTTCTCATCAAAGCCTTGCCTCCCGCTAGGTTTAATGAGTTGGTCCACCGAATTGGTATGCGGTGTTTGACTCAAGAGGAATTGGATGAACTCTTAAAACAGTTTTAAAACCAGTCAAACACCAAAAATCTCTTTTGTAAATATCTTTCAAAAACAAAATACAAAAATATAAAACCTGATAAAACAACAAAAATATTCTTCTATCTAATTTTTCTTTCAACATGGCAAGTACATTTCTTCCGTCAACACTCTAATCTTTCAAAATTCAGTATTTTTCCGATCAAGTGTTGAGGGGGAGAAAATAAATTCTTAACTGTTTCAAAATAACCGTGTACTTGCATGTTACCTTATCCCGACTGTTTCTTAAATAATGGTGGTCACATTTCTGGTTTACTGACACTCCTCGGACTAAAATTTATAAACTTTCATTATTTTTTAAGTCGAGGGTGATTGTCGTCAAAGTTATTTCCAAATATTCTTCGTTTGGTAACCAAAATGGAAGTTAAAAGGCTTTGAATGAAAATGGAAAAGGTGGAGGGACTGAAAGTGTCAAAAGCTTAAAGTTATTTTTAATAAAAACACTCCACCAACCTCATTTATTTCATCACATTTAATACTCACCAAACATATCCTACGCTTAAAATTCATTCAACAAATCCGTGTTTTGGATCATCAATTTGTAAGTTGTTTCATAATCTTAACATGTTTATAAACATTGGTTTTGATTTTTTATACGAATCCAACGGTCAAATTTTTGTATATGATTGATATTGTGTTCTACGCATATGCGTATGAATACATGATCAAGATTTTGTGTTTGAGGTTAAAAGGATTGTGTCAAAATGTTTCTTTTACATCACTAACATCATTTTTATCCTCAAAATACACCCAGATACACGAATTGATGGATTTTGGAAATTAGGGTTTATGCGTGGGTTTGGGTGTTTTCATATGTGAACGTTTTTGGTGATAAAGATTGTTGTATGAAATTGTTTTCAACATGAATTGATCATATTTTAACCCAGAAATTACCCAGAAACACTAAATGATTAAGAATTGAACTTTAGGGTTTAATGTTCTTCACATTTGGGTATTTTTGATTCACTGCGAATTGAATGTTAAAACTTGGTCATTACACTCACATGACATCTTAGAACTACCAGAAATACTTTGGTTCAATTCCTATGGTTAGATTTCATATGCGTAATCTTTGAGCTCTAGGGTTTAAGTCTACGCATAAGTTATCTTACGCGTAAACTATTTGATGAGTTTTTTCATGCCTTGATCTGTTTTGAATGAATGAATGTGTAAATATTGATGTTATGATGATCTTATTTCAGGTTTGCTACACGTAAAAAATCAGAATCAAGGTTGTTAGATAACTACGCATAAGGATCACCTTACGCGTAGCATGTTATGCGTAAGAGAAATCTTACGCTTAGCGTTTACGCGTAAGGTTCTACAAAGGGACTACACGTATCCTGTGAAGGATATGCGTAAATAGTGACCTCTACGCATAAGGTCTACTCTT
Source organism: Chrysanthemum seticuspe (assembly GCA_019973895.1). Lineage (NCBI taxonomy): Eukaryota > Viridiplantae > Streptophyta > Magnoliopsida > Asterales > Asteraceae > Chrysanthemum > Chrysanthemum seticuspe. The sequence continues at coordinate 46,096,495 of BPTQ01000002.1, forward strand.
ACGAGTAAACCTTACGCGTAAGGTCTTATATACGCCTACGCGTAAGCTTTACGCATAAGGTCCCCTTTTCCTACGCGTAATATTTCTTACGCGTAAGTAAGGATCCTACGCATAAGCTTGCGTCTACGCGTATATTTCTCCTGTTTACGCATAAGCTACCATTTCTACGCCTAAGCCTTGATCAAACCTTCATTATGAATTGTTACGCGGGCAAACTTGTAAATAAATGAATCATAACGTCACGAAACCAATAATGTCACTAATAAACTTAAATGTGTAATGTGTTGTTAAAATTTTGTAATAACAAAAACTTTAAAACTTAAAGTTAACTTACTCACGAAACTTATCACAACTCTATTAGACTATTAAACAAACAAGTGATTTTGGACTCGTAACAATCATTGACACATCACATTCAATAATTAGACAATAAAACCATCTGTTAACTAACATTATGTCTTTCGATATGTTGGTTCTTTTGGCTAAATGTGTTTCAGATCACGACATGGAAGCTCAAATGAATGTAGATGCACCAAATGTTCTCACCATTGCTGATATCTTCCCGCATGGCTATCCAATGAAGATTGGAAAGAACAATCTCAGAGTTGACTTTGAAACTCTCACCTGCTCGGAATCTTCTTGTCTCATTGCAGTGGATATTCTGAAGAATCATCCCTATCAGAACATGCTCACCAACTCTGCCACTGTTCCGGAGATCTACATACAGCAATTCTGGAATACAATGCAGAGGGTCAAAGGTCAAAGCGCGGTAACAGTGACACTCAATCACAAACAAGTTACCATCACACATGCAGACTTAAGGGCTGTTCTCCTCATTCCTAACATCATACCAACTGAATTCTCTGCTGCACCTACTGAAGAGACTGTTCTGCAATTTTTGATTGATATTGGGCATGACGAAGCTTCAGGGGTTATTAATAAGCATTCTCACGTGGATCTTAAAAACATTCCTCAGCCTTGGAGAACCCTTTATATCATCATCACAAAATCCATTTCTGGTCGTGACAGCGGCTATGAGCATCCCAAGCTCGTAGAACTACAAATCTTTTGGGCTCTGATCAACATGAAACACATCGAACTTGAAGCTCTGATATGGGATGACATGATGACATTCCTCAAAAAGCTTGGCTCAAAGATTCCTTATATCAGATATACAAAACTGTTGATCCAAAGAGCACTTGGATACAACCCTGATATCCCCAAAAGAATCAATGACCCCGACAATCTTGACGTGTTGTCCGAACCCACTCTAACAGTCAGATTTAAGGAGTCAACTACCAAGAAACAAGGTGCTGTGTTACCAGATCTCCTTCTCTCAGATGAACTCAAACAGCTCTACTCTTATAAAAGATATATGGCAGCTGTGAAAGAGAACAAAGTTGGTTTTCTTGATGAAAAATCTTCTGGTACGCCTACAAGAAAAACCAGAAGAGGAAGTGCAGGAAGTGCTGCAAGCACTGAGAGTCAAAGGAAGTTTCCCAAGAGAAATACTCCACGCAAAAGGAAAGTTCCATCTAAGGAAGCTGTTCCTATTCCTATTCCCAAGTCTGAACCGCAAAGACAGGTAACGGACGAGGAATCTGAGGGTACTGAATCAAATGAAGAGATTACCTACTCTGAAACTGCAAAGGATGACACTCCATCAGTACCGAAACCTCCCAGTCCACCGACAGATAAAGGAAAAGGAAAGACTCCAGTAGTTGAACAAGAAGAAGAAGAATCAGATGAAGAGCCTCTGGAAACTGATTACAGAAGAAAGTTCAAATTCGTCAGACTCCAACACGTTGCGAAAGAATTTGCTAAAGATCAAATGGGTGGCCCCGGAGGGTTAAGTGGTGATGTTCAACCTACACCAGATCCTGATGCGGTTAATCGACCCGATAAGGGAACTGGTGCCACCACTTTGGAGCAACAACAAAAGCGCGTGGAAGATTCTACTGAGTATGACATTGAAGAACCAGAAACTGAAAAGTCCGAGAAAGATAAAGATGTTGATTATGAAAAGTTTCTTCTGGATAGTCCTACACGTTCAAAGGAGAAAACTTCTGAACCACCGAAGGACCCGAAGTCTCCTCACATCTCATCATCATCGGATTCATCTTCTCATTCCTCACCACCACCATCAAAAGGATCAACCAAATCAACATCCAAATCAGTGAAGAAGCCAACTGCATCTTGGATCTCTCAAGCTAAGACACGAATCGTTAAAACTGTCGAACAAGTCAGAAAGAAAGACGTGCTCTACAAGAAGATGAATTTCTTCGCTGATAAGATTCAGTATCTTCATGATGAGAATGACAAGATGCAAGTTGAAAGGGAATATGTCCAGAAGCTCATGAAAGATGATCTTCAAGGGAAAATGGATGAAATGATCAAAGGATATACTCACAAGTTCCTTCTTGACGTAGTTACTAAATTGACAAAGGAGATGTACACCAGACAACTTTATCCGAATCTTTTGCATTTGGCCAAGCAAACCATGAAATCAACTCCAATGAATGTTAACATCAATCCAGTTGAACCCACAATCTTCTTAGATGATGAATTGGTGAACCGGCTGGTAGCTCAAATGTCGAAACGCTCTGCAACATTTGCCTCTCACGAAGGTAAATTGTTTGAAGCATTGCTGGAATACCAACTCAGGTCATCATTCAGAGAAGAAGCTGAAAGGCCTAAACGTCCAAGAGACGACGAAGACAAAGATAAGGATAAGGACAACGAGCCCAAACGCCCGAAGAAGTCTGGTGAATCATCTTCTATGCAACCTCCACCCAAACGGACTCCAGCTCAACAAAGATCTCCTCCTCGTTCTTCTACTGAAAAACCTCAAGATTCTGAGTTACCACCTGATGATGTACCCTCCGAGTAGCTCGAAGGACACTCCTCCGAGACGTGTCGAAGCCCTTCCATACGAAGGCCTAAGTTAGGATTCTGAAATATCCATAGGCGTCAAACCATTCGTTGGTACGAAGGTTACCTAAGGGGAATTCGCCACTCGAAGCCTTAAGCCCTTCGGGGTATGGCTGACGAAGGAACAATGGATAAGGAACCTCCTGACTTAGTCAAACCCACGATCTCCCTCTCTCTCTTGGCTTCCCCGTCAAGTCTGAGAACGTGGGTCACTAACCCCTAGCGGTTGACCACAATCATGGGACGCCCCCATGATCTCCGATATTCATGCAAGAGTGCCTCTAACCATATTTCTTCCACTATAAATGGGTTAGACGGACGATGATTTATGGTATGCTCATTTCACACTCATCTCTTTACTTTCACACACTTATACAACCATAACTCATACTTACTCTCACGCCGGAGGTGGTTCGCAGGGTCCTACCCCTGCGCAATCACTTAACGTAGTGTCTTAGTATTTCTTATTCTCAGGTTACAGGCGAGCCTTGGCTGGAACACACACCCCTCATTACTTTGATCCTCATCGAAGCCTGGTAGTGCAATCTTTTGCACAGTCAGTGGCGCCATCCGTGGGACCACAACTATTAGTCCCGTAATCACCCAGTCCTAATACCTTAACCAACTACGCTACTTTTCCGGCATGGAACCAGGAAGAGAAGATTCACCTCCACCAGGTTTCTCTACTCTGGTCCCACTCACCACAACTAACACCGATAACCTCGCCCCCAAAACAACCTCAACCTTCACCACATGATCTCGTTTGGAAACTACTCCCGTGCATCACGCCTCAACATCCGCTAACCCTATTCCAGACATCAGTCCCACCTTTGTAGAGGCAAATTTTGAGGCCTTAGATTCTTTGCTAAGGGCTCACAAGAGACAAGTTCGTAACACAGAAATGCGGAGGGAGTTGGAATACTCCAGCGAGGAGTATGACGAGGAGATTGAAGTAGAGGACAGGCCTCAACCTATGGGCAGGGGACGCTCGGCCCTACAAAATGGTTCCCCTTCCGTTAGAAGGTCAAATGGAAGGACGGTGGGTTTTGAAGAAGGACTCGGAGGAAATCCGGGTAGAAGGGACAGAATGCATGGTGAAAGGAGGAGCGAGAACTCCAACGGAGGAAGCAACCCAGTAGGAAATAGAGGGGTAAACCTGCCTCCTCTTCTAGCAGCACATTTGGGAAGAGAAGGGGCGGGGGCTCCAGTACCACCCTCTTATGTTTCGAGTATCGGAGATCCATCTCCCTACTCCAACATGAACCAATTACCCCTTCCGGGAATCAATCCCTACTTACCTACTCAAACCTACAACACTTACCCTCCAAATGGTTCAATCCCAAACCAGAATTACCAGCAGATGCCCTACAGACAGATTCCTACACAATCGATGGGAATATACCCTTCGTACCAAACTTCCACTGCATACCCTACCTATTCACAGCCATTTCCTAACCCGTATAACCCTACACCTGTTTATCCACCTCCGTACAACCCTTACGGTGCCGAAGCCTCTGGAGCTTGCACACCCTTCGTGAAATGGATCGAGGACTACCCTTTACCTGACGGCGTGAAGATGCCTACTCATATAGGCACCTACGATGGAAAAGGTGATCCCGATAACTTTCTCCACTTATTTGAAGGCGCTATCAAAATGCAAAAGTGAGTCATGCCGGTAGCATGCCATATGTTCACTTACATGCTCAGAGACTCCGCAAGAATATGGTGGAACAGACAGAAGCTGGGAAGCATTGTGAGTCTAGATGATCTTAAGGCTAAGTTCCGGTTACACTTTAGCCAGCAGAAGAAGCACACCAAAACTCACTTAACCGTGCACACCATCAAACAAAGGGACAACGAAAGCACGAGGGCCTTCGTTACCAGATACACTGATGAAACTTTGCAGATTCTGGGTCTACACGAAGATCAAAGGATCTTCGGTTTCGTACATGGCCTCCGGACTTGAAGCTTGGTGGAATTCCTGTCCACCGATCTTCCCAACACCTACAAGGCCTTGATTGAGAAGGCTTACACCTGGATTGAGTCTAAGGAGGTAGCAGCAAACGGGGCTCCGATAGAGCCAAGGGAAGCGTTTGACAAATTCTCTAGAGGGTCCTCCTGGGAAGGATCCAAAAACAAGAAGAAGAACAGAGATCGCTTCACCCCCTACAACAAAGGCTCGAACCATGGATTTCTGGCAAACTTGGTTAAATCTCCCCGAGAAATCCTAGCAACAGAGAAGGCCGCAAAATCCTTCGATCCCCCACCTCGAATGATAACACGAGGCAAAGCCAGAGACATGTCCAAGTACTGCCATTTCCATGAAGATCATGGACATGACACGAACAACTGCAGGGAATTAAAGAAGCAGATCAAAGAGGCGGTACGGTCCGGACAGTTAGCACACCTGGTCAAAGGCATAAAGAAGGGAAAGGACAAATTCTCTAACACTCAGCTGGGAGAATGGAAGGGGAACAAGAAGGAAACTACGCCCACAGAAGCTCCGATACTAATGGTACACAAACGCGATACTACCTTGAAAAGGAAGGAAGCAGAAGAAGAGCTAGGAAGTGTAGGGGAAATAACCTTTCCCCACATATTAGGGCAGACACCTTCGACCGATCCCGTGATCATCAAGGTACACATATCCAACAGGGAAGTGAACCGAGCGTATATGGATTGCGGAAGCTCCTGCGAAATCATCTACGAGCATTGTTTCCTAAAGCTCAAGTCATCTATACGCTCACAGAGGGTCGACTCGAAAGCACCGCTAGTAGGGTTCTCTGGTGAACACTCATGGCCTCTGGGAGAAGTACCGTTGGAAGTCACCATAGGCGTAGGCCCCTTATCCCGCACGGAGACACTCATTTTCGTCATCGTAAGGTCAAATTCTCCTTATAACTTATTAATAGGGAGAACAGCTATGCAAAAAATGGGAATTGTCGTTTCTACTATACATGCTGCTATTAAGTTCCAAACCCCCTTTGGAGTAGGAACTGTTCATTCTAGTTATGGAGCGGATAAGGGTGTGTATGGTGTCAAAAAGATCAGAGAGGAATCGGAGGAGCCTCCGATGGAAATTCTTAGTTGTACAGATACAGAGGAGCGAGTTGTCGTAAACCCTAGCTATCCTGAATAGACAGTGGTAGTAGGGAAACAACTCCCGACGAATTTCAAGGCGAAGCTCACAGAACTGTTACGTAGTAACCTTGATGTTTTTGCTTAGAAATATTCTGACATGACAGGTGTTCCAAGAACATTGTTGATAGATGGACAGTCCTTCGGAACGAAGCATAAACTCAATGAGTACAAGCACATTGAGCCCATAAAGCAGAAAAGGAGAAGCCTTGCCCCCGAGAGAAACGCTGCAGCTTGCAAAGAAGTTGATGAACTTACACAAGCAGGCATCCTGAGGGAGGTTAAATACCAAACTTGGGTGGCCAACCCGGTGCTGGTAAAAAAGAGCGACGGAGGGTGGCGCATGTGCGTGGATTTCACTGACATCAACAAAGCATGCCCTAAGGATTGCTACCCCCTACCCGAAATCGACTGGAAGGTAGAATCCTTGGCAGGTTTCCGGTTAAAATGCTTCTTAGATGCCTACAAAGGGTACCATCAGATCCAGATGACCAAGGAGGACGAGGAAAAGACAGCCTTCTACACAAGTAAAGGTGTCTACTGTTACAGAAAGATGCCCTTCGGTTTGAAGAACGCAAGGGCTACTTACCAACGTCTCATATATAGATAAAGCCTTCAACAAACAGATAGGCAGGAATCTCGAAGCCTACGTTGATGACATGGTTATCAAGAGCAAGATTGAGGAGGACCTACTCCTTGATGTACAGGAAACATTCGATCAGCTCCGGGCAATCAACATGAAGCTGAACCCTAAGAAATGCTCCTTCGGTGTCGAGGAAGGACAATTCTTAGGACATTTGATCACTAAGCAGGGGATACGAGCTAATCCCTCTAAGGTCAAAGCCATCTCCGATCTCCAAGCCCCTAAGTGTCTAAAAGATGTGCAGAGCCTGAATGGGAAGTTGGCAGCCTTAAGTCAATTTTTGTCGAAAGGAGCTGACAGGTCCCTACCCTTCTTCAAGACACTCAAAGGATGCGCGGACAAGAAAACTTTCCAATGGAGCCAGGACGCTGAAGTAGCCTTTCAGAAGATGAAGGAGTTCATTGAAATACTTCCAACACTTACAGCCCCAATCAAAGGCGAAGTGTTGTTTATGTACTTAGCATCCTCAGCAGAAAGTATTAGCGCAGTCCTTATGGCAGAGAGAGAAAAGCGACAGATCCCAATTTACTTTGTTAGCAGGGTCCTACAAGGAGCGGAGGTCAACTACCCAACCTTGGAGAAGTTAGTGCTCGCCTTAATTTACGCAGCAAGGAGGCTCCGACGCTATTTCCAGGCCCACCCAATTACAGTCTTAACCGATAAGCCACTGAAGCAGATCTTGTCTAAACCTGAAAAGTCTGGGAGGGTGGCTAAATGGGCTATTGAACTCGGAGAACATGAAATCGAGTTTAAAGGACGTAGTTCTATCAAAGGGCAAATTCTTGCAGACTTCTTGGCAGAAACACCTTCCGGACCCGATGAAGAAAAGGAAAAGCCCAAAGCTAATCTTTCTCAAGTGCAGGTTGAATGGAAGCTTTACACAGATGGAGCATCCAGTTCCGATGGCTCAGGAGCAGGTCTAATGTTAGTCAGTCCTGAAGGGAAGGAGCATACATATGCTCTTCGGTTTGAGTTCGAAGCCACAAACAACGAAGCGGAATACGAAGCGCTACTAGCAGGACTCAGACTAGCCAAAGATATGGAGGTCAAAGCTCTCGCTGTCTTCATAGATTCCCAATTGGTGGCAAACCAAGTGACAGGTTCCTACGAAGCAAGGCAACCCGTCATCAAACAGTACTTGGAAAAGACAAAAGAGATGCTCGAAAACTTCAACTCCTACACCATCCAACATGTTCGTAGGAACCAGAACAAAAAGGCAGACGCACTAAGCAAGCTAGCTTCCATGGCTTTCGCTCATCTCACTAAGGAGGTTCTCGTGGAAGTCCTCCCTGAAAGATCCATCGTTCTCAAAGAGGTTGCCGATGTGATTCACGAAGAAGGAGAGACATGGATGACTCCCATAAGGGAATATTTGATAAGTGGTCTTCTCCCTGAAGATCCCAAGCTTGCAAGAAAGATTCGGGTTAAGTCCCCGCAGTATCGGCTAATAAGGGAAACCCTATATAGGAGGTCGTTTTTGTCACCTTGGTTACGATGCGTAGGCCCCAAGCAAGATTCGAGCATCATAGCCGAAGTCCATGAAGGATCTTGCGGTCTCCATGCAGGACCTCGCTCAGTTGTCTCAAAGATAATGAAGTTGGGCTACTATTGGCCCTCGATGCACAGGGACGCAGCCGAAATCATCCTCAAGTGTGAAGCTTGTCAGATACACTCAAACGTTCCAAAAATGCCGAAGCAAGATATGACAAGTGTGACATCCACGTGGCCCTTCTCCCAGTGGGGCATCGATATTGTAGGGCCTATGCCTATAGCTCCCGGAGGAGTCAAGTTCTTGCTAGTAGAGATCGACTACTTCACCAAGTGGGTGGAAGCAAAACCCCTAGCCTCGGTGACAGGAAGACAGATCGAGAAGTTTGTATGGGAACACATTGTGTGCAGATTCGGAGTGCCCCACATCATCATATCTGACAACGGGAAACAGTTTACCGAAGGAGTCTTCTATGACTTCTGTCAAGGGCTCAACATAAAGCAATCCTGGACATCCGTCTATCACCCACAAGGTAATGGACAAGTGGAGGTTACAAACAAAGAAATCATCAAAGGGATCGAGAAAAGGCTAGGTCGAACTCATCCCTCAAGTCTTATGGGCTCACCGGACACATCCTAAGTCAAGCAACGGAGAAACTCCCTTCAGCCTAACATACGGAACAGAAGCAGTCATCCCTTCAGAACTAATTGTACACACGGAGCGTGTGGCAACGTATGAGGCCTCCCAAAATGATGATAGGATCAGGGAAAACCTTGATCTCCTAGAAGAAAGAAGAGAAATAGCCTCCATCCAAGAAGCAATACACAAACATAAGATCGAAGGCTACTATAACAAAAGGGTCAGACCTTCCACTTTCAAGCCCGGAGAATATGTACTGCGCCTCAACAGTGCAAGCAAAGCAGAGTATCAGGGAAAACTGGGACCAACTTGGGAAGGACCCTACATGGTAGCTGAGGCCTACGGCAATGGAGCATACAAACTGGCCACTCTTCTCGGAGAACCCATCGACAGGACATGGAATGGTACGAACCTTCGAAAGTTCTATGTTTAAGAAGTACTTTAACTTTTTTCTTGTAATCAAAAGCTTCTCAGGGGAAAGCACACATTATTGGTAGTTGTCTTAGTTTTCATTTCAAGAATGATGTAATCCTCCCTACCAATTCAATGATAAATAAGACATTTCCCACAAATCTCTTGCTTCGTTTCTTAAACACAAAGATTTGTTCAACCAAGTCGTTAATGAGTTTCAATGTCGAATGGCTTGAGGTGTAACATATGCCTTATTATTCAAAGCCAACTTAAACATTCACATTAACTCTCCTAGTAGATTTTGGCGCTTGTAAAAAAAATTATTTTAACAAAGCCATGCTATGTAAAGGATTTGAGATAGAGTGGGTCGCGACCCTCTGTCAATGGTCAAGTTGGCCATTATATTCTTGGTGTTGTAATTTACACACAATGAGGTTGTTGAACCTTAGGTTGTAAAATTTAAGCGTCGCAAAAATGGCATAAGAGAAGTTTACATAACAAACTTAAGCTAAGTATGTAGAGGTAGGTCCTCTACACTATTGCATTCAAAATATGGGCTACTGCCCTTATACCTGCATGAGAAGCCTAGACTCCCGTCAAATTGTTCTTGGCCCATGGCCATACATCACAAGCATTTAAATTGTTTGGGAAACAAGACACACATTGTCACATAAAATAAATTATCTTAAGGGTACATGCTACCCTTTGGAACCAAATTACTGCTAACAGAGCAGCCTTCATTCTTGTTTCTTCGGAGAGGGAGTGGAGGAGGGTTGCACTGAGACTGGCTTAGTAGACATGGTCTTCTTGGTTGGAGTGGTAGGCTTCAGTTTCTGAGGTTTCTTAGACAGGAGATCTTCGAGGGGTGCCATTGGATCTTTGGTTGCCTCAGCAAGGAAGGAGTACTCTGCAGTTGCAAATGCATTTCCTGCCTCATCATATTCAGCCTTCGAAGTGGGACGGTAGCATTCAATCTTGGAGAGGTCCACAGGCTTACCCGTTTTGGCGGCCTCCTCCAGAGCCAAACACCGTCCATGAAATAGGGCTGACTTGATGACCTTCCACATCTGAGCTCCCAGCTCGTAACTATGGTAGAGTTCCATGGCTATGTAAGGCACCACCTTCGAAACAACTTCTGCACGATCTTTCTGCAGCATCTTATACCTCATTTGCAGGCCATCGATCTCCTCCCTCAACTTTACCTCTACCTCTCCAAGCCTAACCTTCTCACTTTCCAACCCAGCGCACTTAGCCTCGAGAGCAGCATTCTGACCAGTGAGAGTAATAACCTTGGCTTCTTCCAGTTTGAGATTGCCACGTTTCACGGTCAATTGAGCTATCTTTTCTCAAAGGTCTTGGACGACGGGGTTCTTCTCAACGTTCCCCTCAATCTCGTCACACTTTGCTTCCAGCTTGGCCACGGTTCTGAGCAACCCCCTGGTCTGGGCATTCAAGTGATTATCCATCACCGCCTGCCTCGCAACCCCATTATCATGCATGTCACAGAACTTCTCAATGGACATGTTCTCTAGCATACTCTTCCACTGTGGAGGGGTCACATGGTCAACAATCCGATGACAGGCTAAGGCATTTGGAAGCTCCTTCGTCTCTGGAAGACCTACGAGCAACAAAATATACATAGGTTAGCATAACAGTTATATTTTTACCTTCACAATGTCTCATAAGACAAAAATACTTACCATGAACCTCAACGGATTCATCAGGCAATTCGAAGGCAGACTTGATAAGCTTTCTGCCCTCGGTACTTTTATGCTTCACAACTCTACTCCCAGAGGTAGGCAGGGGATTCTTCCTTTTGTTGGTGGATTTCACAGTCTTGGCCGCTGTCCCTTTCCTACTCTTTAGCCTATCAGCTATTCTTGTTGAACCAACGACGGGGACATCCTCATCCGCAGGATCTTCCGAGTCAGCAATATTCTCTACCAGTTGGGATGTGCCCTCCACAGTAGATTGTGGGGGTGCTGATGAAATAGGATCTGGCTTCGGAATGTTTACCTCATTGTTATTCACAGATGTTGAAGGGGAGCCAACGCTATAAGACTCCTCAGCTTTCTCCGCAGGCATGAAACTTAAATCTTCATCAAATTCTTGGAACATGAAGTTTCTGAACGACATCTCTGCAAAATAGAAGCAAAAAGAAATAAATATCAGTGCTACATTGGTCCTATTTAAATAAAAGTGGATAAACATACTTTGTCCTTGGTATATGCTCATAGGCTTCTTGGGAGACCCCTCCCAACTCTGAGCAATCCCAGCCATGTATAAGATGGCTTCAGGGAATACTTGCACATCCACAGGGTACTTTGCCAAACGCAGGTAACAAGGATCACTCCGAACCTCGTAGGGCAGGGGGTCATTATACCGTTTAGCATTATACCTATTCTCCTTGTTCAGCAGCTCTGAATATGTAGGGGGAACAATAGTGTCTTGCACGTAGAAAAGGCTACCCTTCCAACCCGATATGTTTGTGTACACTTTCTCAAACAGATTGGGTACATCTGGCTCAGGTCTTTTTGCTAGTATCAACCAATTGCCCCCGGGGTACAAGTTCAAGAATCCTCTTAAAACTGTCAAGGTTGGTTCATATCCGTAGGCTTTGCACATCACTATGAATGTAGTCAATTTGGCAAACCCAAAAGGATTGAATCTAGAGATATGAACTTTATAGTACTGCATAAATTCCAAAATCAATGGGTGCAGCGGAATCCTAAGGTTTGAGTGACTAAATGCATGGGTATACAACCCTACAAAACCTGAAGGGGCATCAAAGATACCCTGAGTGGGTTTGGGTAACATCACTTTATGTTCTATTGGAATAGGATAATCAGCTAGATGATCATGCAAATCTTTAGCAGACAAAGTGCACTTTTGTTGTTTTATAATAAACTTAGAATCCATGTTCCTATTTTTTGAAACAATCTACAAGAGGAGAAAAGTGTTTACCTTGGTTTTCGAAGATGGGGCGCTTGAAAGTTTACTGCGTGTAAACGAAGACGGAGAGAGTAAAAGTATTTTAGGGTTTCATCATATTCCCCTTAAATACCCCTTTTTACCATCTCCTAATTCACACACGTGTTCATCTAGATTACTCTTATCCAAGCCAAACCACTTTTTAAATTTTAAATAAAGACTTTTGGTCTCTGGGTTACATGGGGATAAGTGATCACTGTAGCGGGCAGCTGGATGATTTAATTAGCATTGAATGTGCTTGGTTAGTTGCGTAGTTCTCTCCCAACTAGCATATTTAGCAGCGTGATGGTGTTTTTTCGAAGCATGAAGTCGAAAGCAATGCCTCCTCGCTCATATGCATCACTTTCGACTGGGGGGCTTGATGATGTACCCTCCGAGTAGCTCGAAGGACACTCCTCCGAGACGTGTCGAAGCCCTTCCATACGAAGGCTCAAGTTAGGATTCTGAAATATCCATAGGCATCAAACCATTCGTTGGTACGAAGGTTACCTAAGGGGAATTCGCCACTCGAAGCCTTAAGCCCTTCGGGGTATGGCTGACGAAGGAACAATAGATAAGGAACCTCCTGACTTAGTCAAACCCACGATCTCCCTCTCTCTCTTGGCTTCCCCGTCAAGTCTGAGAACGTGGGTCACTAACCCCTAGCGGTTACCCACAATCATGGGACGCCCCCATGATCTCCGATATTCATGCAAGAGTGCCTCTAACCGTATTTCTTCCACTATAAATGGGTTAGACGGACGATGATTTATGGTATGCTCATTTCACACTCATCTCTTTACTTTCACACACTTATACAACCATAACTCATACTTACTCTCACGCCGGAGGTGGTTCGCAGGGTCCTACCCCTGCGCAATCACTTAACGTAGTGTCTTAGTATTTCTTATTCTCAGGTTACAGGCGAGCCTTGGCTGGAACACACACCCTTCATTACTTTGATCCTCATCGAAGCCTGGTAGTGCAATCTTTTGCACAATCACCACCCCAGACTCAGAAAACCGGTGATCACTTTGAGTATACAGGTGGTGACGATGAAGAAGTCTCTAAGCCCCATCAACAACCCATCTCTCCTGACACAACCAAGAAACCAGAATCCTCCTCTAGGCCAAAGAAGAAGAAGAAGAAGGCGCCTATGACTGACGTCTTATCATGGCTAGACGAGGATGATACTGAATTTGAATGGTTCTCGAAGCTTGTTGATTCCACTCCCTACCCAGCTGAAGGCCAAGAGGTTCCAGAATGTAGTACATTGGAGCATGCGAAACTACTACAAGAAAAATTCCGTGTGAAGAAGATGACAAAATCCGAGTTGAAGTGAATCAAGAATGAAGCATTTCAACTTCTAAAAGACAGTTCTGAAAGTGCTATTGAAGTTGAGTATCACCTTGATAATATAGCACGCGCCATGTCTAACAACATGGATTGGCTCAATCTAGAAGCAGACATCGACTTCACCAAACGGGACAACCCTCCATATTACACCGACTGGTCAAAACCTCTACCAACAATTGGCCAACCAGATTAGCCTAGGATTCCATTCTGATATTTCTTCAACAAAGACTTGGAATTTCTTCTACACGGTGGCGATGGTTCAAGGAAATACGCTACATCTCTGACACTTCCATTCCCGGCAGCCATATACTCTAACTGCATAGCCATCGAGGAAAGGGCTAACCACATGTTCTCCAACATTGTGGAAGTATATAACCGTGATGCATTGTATGGGATTCACCATTGGCCAGAACGCTGTCGAATCTACTACAGAAGCTGCCAAGTTCAGAAGTCCCAACATGAAGTGTTCAGTACTAAAGCAATCGTGGCTATTAAACATGTTGATCTTTCGTCTAAATGGGACTACACCTTTCTCAAGAATATTATGGTCAAAAGGCAAGACGAAAGGGATTATGCATTCTCTAAAGCGGACTTTGAGAATTTGTCTATCAACGACATTAAAGACATGTACCTTGCCAAAGTACAGGGTCGCATGAGATAGTTTCAACTGAAGTACAACGTGAATTCATCAAGGCCTTGCTTATCTTCAGCAGAAGCATAGTCATCAAAGAACGTGTAGAAGATCTCCAGCTTGCAGTTAAATCATATCAGACCCGTGTCAACTTCACTCCACCTCAGCTAGATCTTCCCGACATTAACCAGCTTTCACAACACACACTCATCAGCCAACCATTCGGAGTGGTTTACATTAGTGAAACACATCGTAACTGCTTGATGGCGTGTAGAGATCTTCACAAGTTTGGGGATCACACATTAAAGAAGGTTAGGGACGGATTGGCTTATAGGTTGAAGGATATTCATGAAGGTATTGGGTCACAAAAGCGATGGAATTCCAAGGAAAGACGGGATGTGAGGAGGATCATCAGAAAGATTGATGAAAGGTTGTATCGACGGGACCAGTTCAGAACTCTGGAGAGCTTTGTAGGCGGTCGTCCCAGGATTGCTCTCGCCGGCTATCAATGCCCAGTTCGCATTCCTGGAAACATTGATGGACTTCCTGGTACCCCTTGAACTGCTTCTATTTCATAATATTTTGGATGTGTGATTATTTATGACAATGGCTTGTCAAGAAAGGACCCTATGGTACGCTTCAGTGCCACAATCCTTATAAAAGGAGCGAAAGCTTCTTACTTTTGAGTAAACCTTATCAAACCTTTCATTTTTCAAAGGTTTTACTCAAAAGAACAAGTACTTCCCCGTATGTTTTTCAAAACCTCAACCGTTTATATCACCTGTTGAGGGGGATTATTTGAATTAAAACTTTGTTCACAAATTGTTCACAGTGGTCATCTTCCCACAACACTCGAAATGGTCATATTTATTCTCAACTTTTCAAAAATAACATTTTATATGCCATTTTTTAAGGGGAGAAAATTATGTGATAAGAAATATTGATTCGGTCCCGAACAGTCAAGTTTTCTCACACAAACCGGCCACTTGTGAATGGCCGACCGTAAGAAACTTAAAACAGTTTAAACACCAATGCAATGAAGATCAGGAGAGTATAGTGTTTCCCCAGGTCGTTAAGTCCCAACGAGCTGTGCGAGAATAGTCAAACGTATAGTGATCGAGAGATTTTGAACGGAAAAGAGGTTGTGAATGATTATAACTACAGAAAAAGTACATAAACTACAAGGGCTTAAATGCAAATTAAAGGAAATTAAAAAGATAAAAAATATTAAATAAACGCTATCACTATTTGCAAAATGATGTTTTTGATTTTATGTTTTTATAAAACTGAATTAAAAACTACGCGACGTACAAAAGAAAATGTGAAACTTACACAATATTAATCCTAAAAATATGAAAATGATATTTTTACAAACCTAATGATAAAATAAAATTTTTAGAAAAAGAAAATTATTTTTATAACTATTTAATTAATTATTATTAATTAAAAACTATTTTTAACTATTTAATATTAGCCTAAAATACAAGAAAATAAGAAATAAAGCTAGAAAAATAAAATTATCACTTGGAAAAATCTAAAATATCAACAAAGAATTTCCAAAACTATTTTTGTATTTTTCTGAATATTTTTGTATTTTCTAGGAATTAAAAACTATTAAAAACTAATTAAATTACTTAAAAATACAAATTTAACTAAGAAAAATCTAGAAAAATATTTTTTTGTCTTTTTATATTTATCTTAACTTAAGAAAAATGAAAAAATATTTTTTTGAACCTTTTCTTAATTAATTGTATTAAAAGCTAAATTAAAAGGCTTAAAAACTAATTAAAATGAGGAAAAATAGCAAACTGATTTGGAAAAATCTGAAAAATTCAAGAAAAGTCTAAAATAATATTTATAATGTGACAACCCGTACTTTCAGGTCATTTCTCGACACAATTTATGCCTCACTATTTTAACATTTATCGTAAACTTGATTTACTTGTTTCAAATTCGCGTAACCTTTATGGTTTAGCGGCGAATTCGTGATCATAACATCACGTACATTTCATATGGACTAAGTTTAGTCTACATTTCAATTGCATCATTTGCATCTCGTTAGTTCATTCATGGCATTGCATTTCATATTCAACGCGTAATTTTTATATTTAATAAACATTATCGCGTGAGTTATTATTTTGAACATTTAATCCAGTATTTTCAAAAATGATCCCGATATATTTTTATACTTACATTTAGTTATAAAAACTATATTTTGAGTTTACCTAATGTTTTAAATTTATTTGGTACATAAATCATTAAAGTTATATTATTATGACGTTTTTCTTAAAAATTATACGATAATTATTTTATCACTCAAATTTCACAAGGAATGTATTTTTACAATTTTTATTTTATCATTACATTCTATTTTGATCTAATAAAAACTTACTTGTACCAAAATTCTACCATTTACCTTACAAGATTCATTTAACTTACATTTTCCTTACAAATTATACAAATATACATATACTTACATTTTATGAAAAAAAAAATATAATATCTACATCCCTCCCCCCTTGGCCGACCAAGGGGGAGGGTTAGTAATAAATGTGGTATGGTTTTCTTGCTTTGTATAGATTTACACATCTACTAAAGTCTTACTTCTATTATTTTCTCATTCACTTCATTTCATATTTCACAAGTGTTAGCAAAAATTTTCCTCTCCTTTGTTTCTCTCCTTCATCAACCGGCCATCATAAAGGTTTCAAGGGATCATCATTTTTTTTCAAGTTCAAGCATAAAACAATCTAGTTAACACTCTTTATTAGGTTTTGAAATAAAAACCAAGAGTGTTTAGGTTTAACCTTGTTCTTTGCACCTCATCATATTTACTAACTTTTTTTTACTACTAGGGAACTTTGGAAATACTACCGGCCAACTACTTCCTCTCTTTGTTTCCTCTCCTTTTAAAAACGATTGTGAACACTTTATACTTTACTTCACTTACTCTTTTATTATCTTCATTCTGAAATCATCTACACATTTAGATATGTTTCGTTCTTTTGGTATGGTGTAAATAATGATTGGGAGGGGGAACCAGCCGGTTCCCCCCTCCCTACATCTATAATATAAAAAAAAAAGTATTTTACATTCATATACATATAAACATATTAAACATTCCTTTTACATTCAATTTACTTAGAACATTCCATTTACCATCTTAAAACCATGTTCATTCAAAAATAATCTA
>BPTQ01000002.1:46124505-46138580 GCA_019973895.1 Chrysanthemum seticuspe
AACTATTTTTGTATTTTTCTGAATATTTTTGTATTTTCTAGGAATTAAAAACTATTAAAAGCTAATTAAATTACTTAAAAATACAAATTTAACTAAGAAAAATCTAGAAAAATATTTTTTTGTCTTTTTATATTTATCTTAACTTAAGAAAAATGAAAAATTATTTTTTTGAACCTTTTCTTAATTAATTGTATTAAAAGCTAAATTAAAAGGCTTAAAAACTAATTAAAATGAGGAAAAATAGCAAACTGATTTGGAAAAATCTGAAAAATTCAAGAAAAGTCTAAAATAATATTTAGAATCTAGGAAAAATATAAAAAACAGGGGTTGTGTGGAAGAAATTGAAACTGCTATTGCAAGTGCTTGTGAATAAGCACTTTGAATAAGCAAATGAAGAGCAAAGACCACCAAACTGAAACAGAAGCAATATTATGCTAAAAGAACCAAAATGCAACAAGTATTAACAAGCCTTGACCTTTGATTTGCAAGTTGCTAAGATTTGGCTTATTTGAGATCAAGTGCTAATAACAGTTTTGAGGCCAACTTTGGGCTTAAAAATAAGCAACTAGATAAGCTGAAACTGAAAACCAGTACTGGGGATCTAAACTAGACCTGGCTGGGACCTTGTAAACCAAAAAGGAGACCTTGGGAAGCTCAACTGAGCTTGTGGCAGGCCTTGCAACACCCCTGTGCAGACTCAGTGTTAACTGAGTCAGTTGCACAGGGCAATTGAGTCCCAATTGACAAGCCCATTTGAGGCTTAAACAAAATTAACAAAAATCCACAAAAATCACCATAGGAAATTAGACCAGTGGAAGTTTTTAAAACCACAATTTTCACTGAAATTGGCTCAGAAATGAGCTCATGAAAAATCCCTCTAGATTGGCTTAAAACTGATTTTCACTATTTTGACTTTTAAAGCAGAAATGAAATGTTGACCAAATTGAGATTTGAAGACAATTTATGGACTGATATCAATGTATTATGATGAAATAAACCTAATGCAATCTAAATCTATGTAAATGAAACACAAAACAAGCTTCTGTTTTGACAAAATCACAACAGTGAAGATATTAAGACAAATGAAAATGGATTGTTGACTTTGATGATTAGCAGGCACAATTTGCTGACTCAAATGAGTTCAAAGGAGTGACACAAACCTAAAACAACAAGACTTATCCACTGAACCACTCTAAAACACAATCTGCTGTTTGATCCAAACACCACTATATAATCTGATATGCAAATTTAACAAGGCTAACTACTGATCTAGCTATAGCAGATACTCAAAATGATTCTAAGTGACTTAAATACAACTAATTGAACATGTTTAAGCCTTCAATGATCACAGATACATACACAAGAACAATATGCAAATTTGAATAAAAAATGGAATTGAGAATGACACTCACAATGGTCCAGCTTGTATGCAGGCTAAAACCAAACCACACCTACACTAATTTAGCCTAATCCAACCCATATCCATGCTGAAACAAACCCAAATATCATCACCATTCCCATTCTTGCTCAGTTTGACTTTCGTTGACCATGGACCAATATTGCTTGAAACTGTAATGCAAGCTTATCAAAAGCTATATAGAGCTTATTTAAACTTAATGGAACTGAACAAAGAGCTATTTGAAGCTTGAATGCTAGAGTTTAAAATCAAAATTTTCAACAGTGGACTTCAAAACATCAAATATAAATGAAGCATTAAATTGAGACTTGAACTGAATTATAGTGACAAAGGAGATTAGTTTGAGTACAATGAAACTTAAGATTACATTCTAATACACTAATTTAGAATACTTAATAAAAAACGACATACATTTTAATTTAAAAACTAACTACTCTTTCTTCTCAGCACCTCCTCTCGCTTTTATAGCTCCAAATGGTTTCCACCTGTCCTCTGATCAAATCCCATCAATAAATTTAGCCATTGGATTACTTTTGGTGCATTTTGGCCATTGGATGGTTTTGGCGGGAAAGCCTATTTTGACCTGTGTGGACTGAGCTAGCACTAGGGGGGGGGTGGCTAGGTGTGATGATGATGTGGGTGAGGTTTTGAGGAGATAAGGTGAGGTGGTGGGTGATGGGTGAGAGGTTGCAGGGTTTGCAGTCAAGTGGGGGGGGGGGGAAGAAAGTGGACAGTGAAAGGAGGGAAAGCTGTTGGGTTGACTGGATTTGACCAAGGGGTCAAAAACAGGAAGGGTCAAGGGGTCAAAAGGTATAAGTGGCAGGGGGTCAAAAGGTATTTTGACAAGGCTAGGTTTGTATAAATGACAAGGACTTGTATTGCAAATCTGATTTTTGAAGGACCAAACCTGCCATTTTCTCAAAGTTTACACAAGGATCAATCTTGCCATGTTTCAATAGTTCAAGGACCAATTTTGACATTTTCAATTTTCCAGGGACCAAACTTGACATTTTATGAAAGTTGAGGGACCTTTTCTGCCATTTAACAAAAGATTTATTCAAGGACCATTTTTGACAATTTAGAATATTTCAGGGACCTTGAATAACATTTTTCTTTATTTTGTTTTACCAGGGACTGTTTTTGACAACTTTTGAAACTTAGGGGACTAAAACTGCCAATTATGCAAACTTTATACGTTTTTCACCAGATTTTGATATTTTTGCATTTAAAACACATAAAACACTTATTTGTGATATTTTTATCATTTTGATACATTTCTGAGTGTTTTCAGATGTTTTTGCAGTTTAAATGGTACAAAAATGATGAGTATTTAGACACTCATCAATCCCCCACACTAAGATATTGCTAGTCCCTAGCAATGTTTTAAGAAAAATTAATGGATTTCATCTCTTTACCAAAAGCCATTACTTCTGGAGTAGCCAAATGTTTTAGTTCAAGTAAGAACCTTGGTACACCGATAACCAAATGATTTTGAGCAAATCACCAGCTTTCAACGGATTTGATTTGTCTTTACCAGAAGCCGTTTGCTTCTGGACTAGCCAACTCTTAGATAAATTATCAATATTATCTTTGGTGAGCTGATTACCAATTATGGTTTTTCCACTGCCTTTACCAGAAGCCATAAACTTGCGGGCTAGCCAACTCTTCACTTTTAAGGATATGGTGAGCTGAATACCATACAATTTTGGGCAAATTGCAAGCCGTCAACGGATTTGAGATATCTTTACCAAGAGCCGTTTGCTTCTGGTTTAGCCAATCCTTTTGTGGGTTAGACATGGTGGACTGATTACCATTTGTTGTGTTTAGTACATAGTACTTCCACTAAAAAAATTTAAAATTTGGCCATTTTGGGGGAAAAAGGGACTAAAAGGGTACATTTATGATCAAAATCGCCAAAATTTCCCCCCCACACTTAGAAATGAATATTGTCCTCAATATTCAAAGTACCGGCTGTTATGCCGAAACTTAGAACGTAAAAAGATAACATTACTAGCTAAGTGTAGAAACACAACAATTATTCTCTTTTTTAATATTTACAATTTTCATTCATTTTTTAGATCTATATACAACATGTGGGGTATCTCCCCCACACTAGGGTGGTACACACGGGTGAAAACCCATGTTTAACTACTGTTTTTGATTACCGAGTCGCTAGCTTGACTCGACCCCGAATTAATTTGTTCATGGGGAAGTAAGTGGAAGAGACAATTTCCATCGGACTTTCATTCAAGATGTTTGGATAAACATTGAAGTACGTGAAAGTTCCACACCGATGAGATACAGATACAGACCCGGCTCACAAATGGTACATGGAAATGCCGGGGTCAAAGATAATGTCTTCATTCCCGAAGGAGTGAAGAACAGGAGAAGTGACATAATATATGAAGAAAAGAAAGAAAATCATGATAAAAATCATGACTAACTCTTCATCCTCAATATGAGAATTCATAGTTTCATGAACCTCATCAGTTAAGCTCGTTTGATCAAGACATATTATGGGTGTGTCTAGATCAAAGTGGAAGTTATCATACTCCGGCGGAGATATGATATGAGTGAGTTCACCGGCGAACTCCTCGTGAAGAGAATTAATCACAAGATGTATATCTGTGAATTCTTGTTCCACTGTAGACTCATCACTATCCTCAATCTGAGTATCAAAGAGTGGATTCTCAGGAATTAAAGTGAATTCAGGGTCGAATTCAAATAGAGGATTGGTGAAAGTAGTTTTGAATGTTTCGGGAACAAAGTGATCAACATTCTCTATTGGACTGTTGGGATAAGAAGTGAGTGAACGATCATTATCAAGGAGACTTTCAGTCTCTCCCAGATCGGCTTTGAGACTATCATTACTTTCCGATGAAAGTGGATTGATGTGAGTGAGTTCATCGGTGAACTCCTCAAGATGATGATCAGCATCAGACTGTGGGAGTGATGCCTCAACATACTCGATGTTTCCATGAGAAGTACAATCGTCGCTAACATCGGAGAAAGTTTCAAAATGATCTTTTGAACACTCAAGAGGGGAAATAGAATCACACATATGATCAGAAGTTCCCTGTGACTCTCTCGGGATTGGGACAAGGTTCTCAACACTAGACTTTATGAATTCGTCCGATTCCTTTTCAGGAACAGTGTCAAGATGCTCGTCCCCCATGGTCAGAGAGTGAATGGGAGCTTCGGGTGTGAAAGCAGTTGTTTGAGAATGAATCTCAACTGCTGGGATATCATCTGATGAACTTGATGAATCAAGTGTATCCTCATCATCACTGTCATCAGGAATAAAACGAAATTGAGAGCTAGATCTGGCTGCTTTTTCATTTGCAATTGATTCCCTAATAGATTTTTCAAAGGCAATTTGGGAATTTATTTTAGCAGCCTGCTCTTCAGCTAGCAATTCTTCCATGGATTTCTCATGTGAATTTTGAATGACAGGACATTGTGGGAGTGGAGATTTGTCAAAACCGGAAGGTTGACATTGATAATCATCATGAGGACCCCCACAATATACACAAGAAAAACTGGGAATATTATGAAGTGCTATTTTTCTCAACTCCTCAGTTCTTTTCACTGACTCCAGAAGTTCTAGATAAGTGTCTTGTTGGGTTTGTTGAGGAGTTTGAGTCTTTTGGCACTGTGGAGGTTGGTCGTGATATGGATAGTCGTAATTGTTACAAGGAAATGGATTCCCTATTTGACAATCAGAGCTGAAATGGGGACCTCCACAGTTCTCACAACAGTAAAACTGTTGAGTCTGGACTGGTGAATTATATGGATATTGGTCATAACCAAAGTTCTGAGCATCACCGGAAAACTGTTCATAGACAAACGTGTTTCCGGATTGACACTCAAATCCTTGGTGAGGACCTCCACAAAATTCACAGCAGTTATGTTGATTATATGAAGATAAGTCGGGATGTGGTGGGTAATTGGAAAAATTTGAGGGGTCGTTAAATGAGTTCTGACTAGGATCATAATCAAATGAATTCCTCGAACCACAAAACAAATAACTCCCGTTCCGAATGTCATTACCACACTGTACACACGTACACCAGCGACAGGGTGAACCAAAAAGAGGCTCACCACAACCGACACAAGGAATAAACGATTCTATTTGAGAATTATGAGAAGGAATCGGTTTATTCAAAGAATCAACAAAACCAACATGGTGATCTGAATGACTATTAAGTCTCGAAGAACATTTTGAAAAATCCGGAGGTGGGACAAGTGGTGTGCTCTGAGAGCTAGCAATTTCCACCACTTCCGTTATGGTCTCCGGTTCTGGTTCTTGAGAAACGTGAAGATTAGGCAAGTCATTCTTGCTAGTCACCGGTCTAAATTCTGCATGTTTGCTTTTAACCGTAAATCGTGAAAGTTTAGGATCAATTCTAGACGGCTTAGGAGCAATTGAGGGATTAGATCTTTGGATTTCCGTAGGTTGGACGTATTTAGCACTCCCATTATTAGAGGGAAGTACCTGGTCCTTTGTCACCCTGGTTTCTCGTTCCATTTCCCTACGCAGAATTAATGGATCATCACGAACAACACGAATTCTTGACATTTGTGATAAAGTCTGAAGTTTTTCAGCTTCGTCCCAGAATTCGTCGTAGTCGAGAGATTCCATGAGAACAGAAGAAGTTAGAATCAAATGGATAGAGGGTAAAGGGATAAAGAATCAAAAAGGGTAAGAGGGTAAAGAGGAATATTTTTGGTATTTTTGAAAAACATGTTGTAAAAACAAAGAATGAAAATCTTTTTGGGGTTTTGATTTTTATAAGAAAATATAAATACATACAGATGGTATGAACAAGAAGTGATGTCAAATCACTAATCTGCTAAACGTAAGACTATTAGCACTGCTCCCCGGCAGCGGCGCCAAAATTTGATTCGGTCCCGAACAGTCAAGTTTTCTCACACAAACCGGCCACTTGTGAATGGCCGACCGTAAGAAACTTAAAACAGTTTAAACACCAATGCAATGAAGATCAGGAGTGTATAGTGTTTCCCCAGGTCGTTAAGTCCCAACGAGCTGTGCGAGAATAGTCAAACGTATAGTGATCGAGAGATTTTGAACGGAAAAGAGGTTGTGAATGATTATAACTACAGAAAAAGTACATAAACTACAAGGGCTTAAATGCAAATTAAAGGAAATTAAAAAGATAAAAAATATTAAATAAACGCTATCACTATTTGCAAAATGATGTTTTTGATTTTATGTTTTTATAAAACTGAATTAAAAACTACGCGACGTACAAAAGAAAATGTGAAACTTACACAATATTAATCCTAAAAATATGAAAATGATATTTTTACAAACCTAATGATAAAATAAAATTTTTAGAAAAAGAAAATTATTTTTATAACTATTTAATTAATTATTATTAATTAAAAACTATTTTTAACTATTTAATATTAGCCTAAAATACAAGAAAATAGGAAATAAAGCTAGAAAAATAAAATTATCACTTGGAAAAATCTAAAATATCAACAGAGAATTTCCAAAACTATTTTTGTATTTTTCTGAATATTTTTGTATTTTCTAGGAATTAAAAACTATTAAAAGCTAATTAAATTACTTAAAAATACAAATTTAACTAAGAAAAATCTAGAAAAATATTTTTTTGTCTTTTTATATTTATCTTAACTTAAGAAAAATGAAAAATTATTTTTTTGAACCTTTTCTTAATTAATTGTATTAAAAGCTAAATTAAAAGGCTTAAAAACTAATTAAAATGAGGAAAAATAGCAAACTGATTTGGAAAAATCTGAAAAATTCAAGAAAAGTCTAAAATAATATTTAGAATCTAGGAAAAATATAAAAAACAGGGGTTGTGTGGAAGAAATTGAAACTGCTATTGCAAGTGCTTGTGAATAAGCACTTTGAATAAGCAAATGAAGAGCAAAGACCACCAAACTGAAACAGAAGCAATATTATGCTAAAAGAACCAAAATGCAACAAGTATTAACAAGCCTTGACCTTTGATTTGCAAGTTGCTAAGATTTGGCTTATTTGAGATCAAGTGCTAATAACAGTTTTGAGGCCAACTTTGGGCTTAAAAATAAGCAACTAGATAAGCTGAAACTGAAAACCAGTACTGGGGATCTAAACTAGACCTGGCTGGGACCTTGTAAACCAAAAAGGAGACCTTGGGAAGCTCAACTGAGCTTGTGGCAGGCCTTGCAACACCCCTGTGCAGACTCAGTGTTAACTGAGTCAGTTGCACAGGGCAATTGAGTCCCAATTGACAAGCCCATTTGAGGCTTAAACAAAATTAACAAAAATCCACAAAAATCACCATAGGAAATTAGACCAGTGGAAGTTTTTAAAACCACAATTTTCACTGAAATTGGCTCAGAAATGAGCTCATGAAAAATCCCTCTAGATTGGCTTAAAACTGATTTTCACTATTTTGACTTTTAAAGCAGAAATGAAATGTTGACCAAATTGAGATTTGAAGACAATTTATGGACTGATATCAATGTATTATGATGAAATAAACCTAATGCAATCTAAATCTATGTAAATGAAACACAAAACAAGCTTCTGTTTTGACAAAATCACAACAGTGAAGATATTAAGACAAATGAAAATGGATTGTTGACTTTGATGATTAGCAGGCACAATTTGCTGACTCAAATGAGTTCAAAGGAGTGACACAAACCTAAAACAACAAGACTTATCCACTGAACCACTCTAAAACACAATCTGCTGTTTGATCCAAACACCACTATATAATCTGATATGCAAATTTAACAAGGCTAACTACTGATCTAGCTATAGCAGATACTCAAAATGATTCTAAGTGACTTAAATACAACTAATTGAACATGTTTAAGCCTTCAATGATCACAGATACATACACAAGAACAATATGCAAATTTGAATAAAAAATGGAATTGAGAATGACACTCACAATGGTCCAGCTTGTATGCAGGCTAAAACCAAACCACACCTACACTAATTTAGCCTAATCCAACCCATATCCATGCTGAAACAAACCCAAATATCATCACCATTCCCATTCCTTGCTCAGTTTGACTTTCGTTGACCATGGACCAATATTGCTTGAAACTGTAATGCAAGCTTATCAAAAGCTATATAGAGCTTATTTAAGCTTAATGGAACTGAACAAAGAGCTATTTGAAGCTTGAATGCTAGAGTTTAAAATCAAAATTTTCAATAGTGGACTTCAAAACATCAAATATAAATGAAGCATTAAATTGAGACTTGAACTGAATTATAGTGACAAAGGAGATTAGTTTGAGTACAATGAAACTTAAGATTACATTCTAATACACTAATTTAGAATACTTAATAAAAAACGACATACATTTTAATTTAAAAACTAACTACTATTTCTTCTCAGCACCTCATCTCTCTTTTATAGCTCCAAATGGTTTCCACGTGTCCTCTGATCAAATCCCATCAATAAATTTAGCCATTGGATTACTTTAGGTGCATTTTGGCCATTGGATGGTTTTGGCGGGAAAGCCTATTTTGACCTGTGTGGACTGAGCTAGCACTAGGGGGGTGGCTAGGTGTGATGATGATGTGGGTGAGGTTTTGAGGAGATAAGGTGAGGTGGTGGGTGATGGTGAGAGGTTGCAGGGTTTGCAGTCAAGTGGGGGGGGGGGGAAGAAAGTGGACAGTGAAAGGAGGGAAAGCTGTTGGGTTGACTGGATTTGACCAAGGGGTCAAAAACAGGAAGGGTCATGGGGTCAAAAGGTAGAAGTGGCAGGGGGTCAAAAGGTATTTTGACAAGGCTAGGTTTGTATAAATGACAAGGACTTGTATTGCAAATCTGATTTTTGAAGGACCAAACCTGCCATTTTCTCAAAATTTACACAAGGATCAATCCTGCCATGTTTCAATAGTTCAAGGACCAATTTTGATATTTTCAATTTTCCAGGGACCAAACTTGACATTTTATGAAAGTTGAGGGACCTTTTCTGCCATTTAACAAAAGATTTATTCAAGGACCATTTTTGACAATTTAGAATATTTTAGGGACCTTGAATAACATTTTTCTTTATTTTGTTTTACCAGGGACTGTTTTTGACAACTTTTGAAACTTGGGGGACTAAAACTGCCAATTATGCAAACTTTATACGTTTTCACCAGATTTTGATATTTTTGCATTTAAAACATTTGTGATATTTTTATCATTTTGATACATTTCTAAGTGTTTTCAGATGTTTTTGCAGTTTAAATGGTACAAAAATGATGAGTATTTAGACACTCATCAAATATGTTGTGTAAAAGAAAATGAATCTTTGTGATATAGACTTAACCAATGAATTGACGATACTTAACTGTTAGTAACTCGAAAAGACTTGTCCGGGACGGGTAATAATTTCAAGCTAGTTCGCTAGTGATGTAAACGTGTCTCGCAAAGGACTTGTCTGAATAGAATGTACCATTCGAGAAACTCTTGGTAGACATGAACTCTGACGGGTTTGACAACCTTTCGAGGTTTATCTACACCTTCAAGGCAGTTATTAGAGCTAGTTATCACCTAAAAGCTGACAATGTAACTCTTTAACTATGCAATGTAACCGTGTCTCGTGGGGGATTGTCTATCTTGAGTTGATCAATTCATAAAGCGCGCGCTCTTTCCTCACTGTGCAGATTTCCGTAAAAACTCTTGTAAGGTCACTAGATTTACAACACAAGCTTAATAGAAAGAGATAAAGGCGATTGAACAATAAATCAAACACACACACACGAAACAAGTAGACGGTTATGCGTAGAGATGTATGTGAAAGAAATAAATTGAACAACCAACCCTCAAGTGAGGGTTATACAAGAGTATTTATAGGAGGGAAGTGATCTGCTCCAAACCGTCAAGTTTTCTCACACAAGCCGACCACTTGTGAATGGCCAACCGTAAGAAACTTAAAACAGCTCAGAAGCAAATGCAATGAAGATCAGGAGAGTATAGGGTTTCCCCGGGTCGTTATGTCCCAGCGAGCTATGCGATGAATCACCAAACGTATAGTGATCGAGAGATTTGAACGGAAAAGAGGTTTGAACGATTATAACTAAAGAAAAAGTAAATAAATTACAGAGGCTTAAATGCAAATTAAAGAAAATTAAAAAGATAAAATATATTAAATAAACGCTATCACTATTTGCAAAATGATGTTTTTGATTTTTTTCTTTTATAAAACTTAAATTAAAAACTACGTGACGTATAAAAGAAAATGTAAAACTTAAACAATATAAATCCTAAAAATATGAAAATGACATTTTTACAAACCTAATGATAAAAGAAAATTTTTAGAAAAGGAAAATTATTTTTATAACTATTTATCTAATTTTTATTAATTAAAAACTATTTTTAACTATTAAATATTAACCTAAAATACAAGAAAATATGAAATAAAGCTAGAAAAATAAAATTTTGACTTAGAAAAATCTAAAATAACAAAAGAGAATTTTCAAAACTATTTTTGTATTTTTATGACTATTTTTGTATTTTTTATGAATTAAAAACTATTTAAAACTACTTAAATTGCTTAAAAATACAAATGTAACTAAGAAAAATCTGGAAAAATATTTTTTTGACTTTTTATATTTATCTTAACTTAAGAAAAATGAAAAATTATTTTTTTGAAACTTTTCTGAATTAATTGTATTAAAAGCTAATTAAAAAGGCTTAAAAACTGATTTAAATCAAGAAAAATACCAAACAGACTTAGACAAATTTGAAAAATTCAAGAAAAGTCTAAAATAATATTAAGAATCTAGGAAAAATATAAAAACAGGAGGTTGTGTGCAAGAAAATGCAACTGCAATCACAAATGCTTAAGAATAAGCACTTTAAATAAGCCAATGAACACCAAAGGCCACCAACTGATTACATAAGCTGTACTATGCTAAAATTACTCAAAATGAACTAAAAACAACAAGCCTTAACCTCTGAATTGCAAGCTTAACAGATTTGAGGTTTTGAGCTTATGAGCTAAAAACAGTTTGAGGCTTCTACTTGCAGCCTAAGAATAAGCACTTAAATAAGCTGGAAACTAGAAAGCAAATGTTGGATCCTACACTAGACCTGGGTGGCTACTTATAAACCAAAAACCAGACTTGTACAAGCTCTTATGAGCTCTGTGCAAGCCTTGCACAAAACCTGTGCACACTCAGTTAATACTGAGCTTGTGCATAGGGGAAGTAAGACCCATTTGACAAGCTTATTTGGAGCTTATAAAAAAATTGTAAAAATCCACAAAAATGGTAATAAGAAATGAGACCAGCTGAAGTTTATGAACCCACAATTTCACTTATTTTGACCCAAGAATGAATCAATGAAAAATCACTCCATTTGGGCTCAAAATGACTTTTTCATGTTTTGACTTTTGAAACAGTTTGGAGATGTTGACTTTTGTGAGATTTGCAATCAATTTTTGGACTGATATTGATGTTATATGATGAAATGGAACTACTGCAAGCTTTGTCTCTCAATTCTAAACACAAATCAAGTTTTTGTTTTTCAAAAACTCCAACAGTTGAGTAAATAAGGCAGATGAAATGAGATTTTGACTTGGAGAGTGTGCAGACACAAAATGATGACTAGAACGAGTTCAAATGAGCTAAACAAGCCTGAAGCAACAAGTCCTAACTACTGAACTAACCTATAACACAGATTAACCACTGATCCAAACACACCTTTATATAACTGATTTGCAAATTTAATGAGATAACTACTGATTTAGCTTGTGCAGTCAATCAAACTAAACCTAACTGACCTAAATACAACTTAATCAACAGAGAGAAATTAATTTAAACCATAGCTACAGATCAAGCAATGAGACTTGAAAAATTAACTTACTTTTGGTCCTTAGCCACAATGGCTTGATATTAATCAAAACACAGAACCCCTATCCTATTTATATCATCCCAATGAACTCTGAATCAACCCAAATCTATCACTGCATCACCCATTTCCATTTCCATTTCAACTTGAGCACAGTTTGACTTTCTTTGACCAAAATCCAAAATTGCTTGAAACTTAAATGCAAGCTTACAAAAAGCTATAAGAAGCTTATGTAAGCTTGTTTGAACTGAGAAATAAGCTATTTGAAGCTTGGGTATGAGATTTTGAAATGGAAATTTGCAACAGCAAGCATAACACTTGAAACTTATATAAAAACTTGGAATTACTATTTAAAAACACATTACAATGATAATATTACTTGAATTTGGTACAATGAAGCAAAAGATTACAGTTTCTACACTTAACTAAAACTTTTATATAAAAAACGACATTAATGAAAATTTAAAAACTAAAAACTACTCTCTCTTCCTTCTCTTGCTTCCTTATTTATATCAAATGACTTCTCTCACTACTCTGAGTGCTTCCCACCATTTTCCTTGGCCATTGGATCAGTAGAGCCATTTTTGGCCGTTGGATTGATTTTGGCGCCAAAACTTATATAAGCCAGTTGGGGGTTGAGTGAAGGGGGAGGGGTGCATTTAATGTATCTTGGAAGGTAGTTGAGGTGGGGGGAACAAAGAGGGGTGAAGGTGAGCTGGGGGGATGGGTGAAAGAGTGTTGCAGAGAAGCAGTTGAAGAAGACAGGGATTTGGCGGGTAGGGGGGTTTGACTGGGCATTTGACTGGTTTTAATATAAAAGGGGGGGTCAAAATGTAGGGGTCACAATGGTTTGGCAGGGTCAAAAGGGATTATGACAAGGGTCCAAGGATATTAAAGGTTTAATAATCAAGGGCTTGTTTTGTAAATTCTGAAAATGCAAGGACCACTTCTGCCATTTTGCAAAGTTGCTCCAAGGGACCAAAAGTGACAAGCTCCAATAGTACAAGGACCAATTTTGACATTTTCACATTTCCAAGGACCATTTTTGCCAAATTTGAAACTTGAAGGACCAATTTTGTAATTTCTCAAAACTTTTGATATTTTTCACCAAAAGACTAATTTTGACAAGTTATGATTTTAAAAGGACCTTTGGTGATTTTTCTTTTGAAATTAATTGCTCAGGGACTATTTCTGACAACTTTTGAAACTTGGGGGACTGAAAGTGCCAATTATGCAAATTTAGCTCATTTTTCATCTGATTTTGAACATTTTGCATCTGAAACATATAAAATGCAATTTTGAGATATTTTCAGTATTTTGATGCATTTCTGAGCATTTTTAAACGTTTTGCAGTTCAGATTGACCCAAAAATGATGAGTATTTACACACTCATCAATCCCCCACACTAAACTATTGCTAGTCCCTAGCTATTATAACTATTAAATAGATTCTCAACCGATCAGGTCTTCGTTTGCCGAAGACCATTTCTGTTTAGTTTAGGCAACCTTCGACCACCAAACGAGTTTTAGTGTACCAATAGCCACATGGTACCAAGAATGAACTTGACTTTGTAAACCGATGAGGTCTTCATTACCGAAAACCATTTCTCTAAGTTTAGGTAATTCAAAAAGAGTTTTCTAACGATCCCTGATCGTTATCAAATCACACCCCCTAACTACTCACACATTTATGAGTAGTAAAAACCCAGTTAGACTTGACGTTTTGCAAATTTTTACGAGTCTTTACGTAGTTTTATGACTTTTATAGAGTTTTAACGTAAAATATACAAAGTCTACGTTTTACAAGTTTTAGTCTACTTTTTA
>BPTQ01000002.1:46143621-46163326 GCA_019973895.1 Chrysanthemum seticuspe
ACCTGGGTGGCTACTTATAAACCAAAAACCAGACTTGTACAAGCTCTTATGAGCTCTGTGCAAGCCCTGCACAAAACCTGTGCACACTCAGTTAATACTGAGCTTGTGCACAGGGGAAGTAAGACCCATTTGACAAGCTTATTTGGAGCTTATAAAAAATTTGTAAAAATCCACAAAAATGGTACTAAGAAATGAGACCAGCTGAAGTTTATGAACCCACAATTTCACTTATTTTGACCCAAGAATGAATCAATGAAAAATCACTCCATTTGGGCTCAAAATGACTTTTTCATGTTTTGACTTTTGAAACAGTTTGGAGATGTTGACTTTTGTGAGATTTGCAATCAATTTTTGGACTGATATTGATGTTATATGATGAAATGGAACTACTGCAAGCTTTGTCTCTCAATTCTAAACACAAATCAAGTTTTTGTTTTTCAAAAACTCCAACAGTTGAGTAAATAAGGCAGATGAAATGAGATTTTGACTTGGAGAGTGTGCAGACACAAAATGATGACTAGAACGAGTTCAAATGAGCTAAACAAGCCTGAAGCAACAAGTCCTAACTACTGAACTAACCTATAACACAGATTAACCACTGATCCAAACACACCTTTATATAACTGATTTGCAAATTTAATGAGATAACTACTGATTTAGCTTGTGCAGTCAATCAAACTAAACCTAACTGACCTAAATACAACTTAATCAACAGAGAGAAATTAATTTAAACCATAGCTACAGATCAAGCAATGAGACTTGAAAAATTAACTTACTTTTGGTCCTTAGCCACAATGGCTTGATATTAATCAAAACACAGAACCCCTATCCTATTTATATCATCCCAATGAACTCTGAATCAACCCAAATCTATCACTGCATCACCCATTTCCATTTCCATTTCAACTTGAGCACAGTTTGACTTTCTTTGACCAAAATCCAAAATTGCTTGAAACTTAAATGCAAGCTTACAAAAAGCTATAAGAAGCTTATGTAAGCTTGTTTGAACTGAGAAATAAGCTATTTGAAGCTTGGGTATGAGATTTTGAAATGGAAATTTGCAACAGCAAGCATAACACTTGAAACTTATATAAAAACTTGGAATTACTATTTAAAAACACATTACAATGATAATATTACTTGAATTTGGTACAATGAAGCAAAAGATTACAGTTTCTACACTTAACTAAAACTTTTATATAAAAAACGACATTAATGAAAATTTAAAAACTAAAAACTACTCTCTCTTCCTTCTCTTGCTTCCTTATTTATATCAAATGACTTCTCTCACTACTCTGAGTGCTTCCCACCATTTTCCTTGGCCATTGGATCAGTAGAGCCATTTTTGGCCGTTGGATTGATTTTGGCGCCAAAACTTATATAAGCCAGTTGGGGGTTGAGTGAAGGGGGAGGGGTGCATTTAATGTATCTTGGAAGGTAGTTGAGGTGGGGGGAACAAAGAGGGGTGAAGGTGAGCTGGGGGGATGGATGAAAGAGTGTTGCAGAGAAGCAGTTGAAGAAGACAGGGATTTGGCGGGTAGGGGGGTTTGACTGGGCATTTGACTGGTTTTAAAATAAAAGGGGGGGTCAAAATGTAGGGGTCACAATGGTTTGGCAGGGTCAAAAGGGATTATGACAAGGGTCCAAGGATATTAAAGGTTTAATAATCAAGGGCTTGTTTTGTAAATTCTGAAAATGCAAGGACCACTTCTGCCATTTTGCAAAGTTGCTCCAAGGGACCAAAAGTGACAAGCTCCAATAGTACAAGGACCAATTTTGACATTTTCACATTTCCAAGGACCATTTTTGCCAAATTTGAAACTTGAAGGACCAATTTTGTAATTTCTCAAAACTTTTGATATTTTTCACCAAAAGACTAATTTTGACAAGTTATGATTTTAAAAGGACCTTTGGTGATTTTTCTTTTGAAATTAATTGCTCAGGGACTATTTTTGACAACTTTTGAAACTTGGGGGACTGAAACTGCCAATTATGCAAATTTAGCTCATTTTTCATCTGATTTTGAACATTTTGCATCTGAAACATATAAAATGCAATTTTGAGATATTTTCAGTATTTTGATGCATTTTTGAGCATTTTTAAACGTTTTGCAGTTCAGATTGACCCAAAAATGATGAGTATTTACACACTCATCAGGAAGCTAGGGCAACACTCCTAGTTCCCATCCTTTCCTTTATGGGCTTGGGCCTAAGCTCATGGGCCTTCTACATAAGCTTAAGGCTAATAACAAACATAAAGGCCATAATTAAGCTAACTATTACATGTGAATTACTAACACTTTATTAAGGTTTAGGAGTGATTCCAACAATCTCCCCCTAAGTGTTAGTGATGAAAACGGTGAAGGTATTGATGTAATTGTAGCTTTGACGTCTTCTGACATTCTTCTTTCTTGTGAGAAGAATTGCCTTGATTCGAACAATCTCCCTAGTGTAGAGAAATTGATTTCTTTAAACGGTTCTGCTTTGACGTCATCTTTAACTTTGTTCTTTGATTATTGTTCTTTGTGATGGAAGTGATAGTATGTTGTTTTCTGCATCAAGTCTGCCTCAGGTCTGCTTCGCTGCTCCAGTGTCTTCACGTCATTCTTCAACATGCTCACACGCTCTTTAACGTTGGATATTGGTACTGATGAAGTTCTTTAAGTCTTTAACTTTGTAGATTCTTTGAATTGACGAAGAATCATTCTGACTTTTGTGTTGCTTTAAGATAGAACTTCCATTAGTGATGATGTTGGCATGAGCATGTGAAGAATCTGCACGATCATTCCGCTCCAGAGCTTCCATAAGAAGAAAACATGAAAACGGTTAGTAATAAGCGGATTCCGGCACTTACAAGTTTGAACTTCGAGAGTGTTAATAGCATAGTGTGAAAACACAACTCTAATTCTCACAAAGGCCGTTCCTGAACTGGAGTCCCACAAGTGAGATAACGCGATGTACCAAAGTACATCTACAGTTCAGATGAGTCGCTGAGGTACACCAAAGCATCACCTCACGACTGTAGACCGTTTGAGACACACTAAGCGTAATCCACGGGGAGTTACCGAAGTGACCTGCTGTCAGGGCTGTTTGATGTTGACCCTGGCAGGAGTTTCCATTCAATCACTGAGGATCACAGATGTGAACCTCTCATAAATGTTCTCAACAGATTGCTAAGATCTGTGAAGGACTCGATAACGTACCACTGATGTTCTTATTGTTGAACATCAAGTGATGAAATGTCAAGTGTACCTAAGAGATCTTTTGATGAATCTCGTGGCTCTAGACTCAATAGTACGTTTTGGTTTTCCTGAGCAGAGACTAGGGAGAGGGTCTCCTTCTTCAATACCAGCTATCTCTAAGAGAAAGCTGATAGATTATGTAGGGTTCCCTGTGAGAATGAAACAAGCTTCTTTTGAGAGAAACTTGAGTGGCTAAGAAGGTTTAGTGCATGCGCCACTGGGTCCATGATGACTTTTAATCTTCAATACCGGTGTCACTAAGTGACAACCAGTAGCATATGAATTAAACCCGGTGTCTGCCCTAAGTTGAATAATTTGGAGGGCTATTTCTTTTCACCCTTTTCTTTGCATTTCTTTTTAATTCTTCAACTCCTTCTTTCTCCGATTCTCATTTTCTCTTTTTTATAATCGTACCTAAGGACTTCTAAGTACTAACTATTTGTGATGTCCTTGGGTTGATCCCTCCGGCTCAGGCGGGTCATAGGACGGTTATTCCTAACCTTAGTCACCTTATAACTCCATGACTAACCTATGTTGCCATAAAACCAATTTTCAAGAAAATCTCTCACAACGGTTATGATTGTAAAATAGTTTGTACCATTGTAAGAGTTTGATCTTTTGCAGAAATACTCCCCCTCCACATGTGCTTAAGAGTTTTTTACGGAAATCTACACAGTGAGGAAAAAGCATGCACTTTATGAATTGATCAACTCAAGATAGACAATCCCCCGCGAGACACGTTTACGTTGCATAGATAAAGAGTTACATTGTCAGCTTTTAGGTGACAACTAGCTCTAATAACTACCTTGAAGGTGTAGACAAGCCTCGAAAGGTTGTCATACCCGTGAGAGTTCATGTCTACCAAGAGTTTCTCGAATGGTACTTTCTACTCGGACAAGTCTTTTGCGAGACACGTTTACATTACTAGCGAACTAGCTTGAAATTATTACCCGTCCTGGACAAGTCTTTTCGAGTTACTAACAGTTAAGTACCGTTAATTCATTGGTTAAGTCTATAGCACAAAGATTCATTTGCATTTACACAACATATTTCTTATCACATAATTTTCTCCCCCTCAAAAATGGCATATAAAATGTTATTTTTGAAAAGTTGAGAATAAATATGACCATTTCGAGTGTTGCGGGAAGATGACCACTATGAACAATTTGTGAACAAAGTTTTAACTCAAATACTCCCCTTCAACAAGTGATATAAACGGTTGAGGTTTTGAAAAACATACGGGGAAGTACTTGTTCTTTTGAGCAAATCCTTGAAAAATGAAAGGTTTGATAGGTTTTACTCAAAAGTA
Organism: Chrysanthemum seticuspe; assembly: GCA_019973895.1. Taxonomy (NCBI): domain Eukaryota; kingdom Viridiplantae; phylum Streptophyta; class Magnoliopsida; order Asterales; family Asteraceae; genus Chrysanthemum; species Chrysanthemum seticuspe. The sequence goes on from BPTQ01000002.1 coordinate 46,148,172, forward strand.
AGAAGCTTTCGCTCCTTTTATAAGGATTGTGGCACTGAAGCGTACCACAGGGTCCTTTCTTGACAAGAACGGGTTGTACACTGAAATGCGTGCACAAGCCATTTTACATAATATAATCACACATCCAAATGTATAATGAAAGAAGCAGTTCAAGGGGTACCAGGAAGTCCAGTGATGTTGCCAGGAGTGCGAACAGGGCGTTGATAGCCGGTGATGTTCATCCTGGGTCGACCACCAACAAAGCTTTCCAATGTTCTGAACTGATCCCTTCGATACAACCTTTCATCAATCATTCTGATGATCCTCTGCACATCCCTTCTGTCCTAAGAGTTCCATCGCTTTTGAGACCCTATGCCTTCATATATCGCCTTCAACCGATAAGCCAATCCGTCCCTAACCTTCTTCAGAGTGTGATCCCCGAACTTGTGAAGATCTCTACACGCCATCAAGCAATTTCGTTGAAGTTCACTGCGATAAACGACGCCGAATGGTTTGCTGACGAGTGTGTATTGTGGAAGCTGGTTGATGTCGAGAAGATCAAGCTGAGGTAGAGTGAAGTTGACACGGGTTTGATATGATTCAACTGCAAGCTGGAGATCTTCTACACGTTCCTGTATGACTATGCTTCTGATGAATATTAGCAAGGAATTGATGTATTCATGTTGTACTTCAGTCGAGAATTGTCTCATGCGTCCCTGTACTTTGGCAAGATACAGATCTTCAATGTCGTTGAGAGACAAACTCTGAAAGTCCGCTTCACTGAATGCATAATCTCTTTTGTCTTGTCTTTTGACCACGATATTCTTGAGAAAAGTGTAGTCCCATTTAGACGAAAGATCAACATGTTTAACAGCAACGATTCCTTTAGTACTGAACACTTCATTTTGAGACTTCTGAACTTGGCAGCTTTTGTAGTAGATTCGTCGGCGTTCCGGCCAATGGTGAATCCCATACATTGCATCACGGTCATATAATTCCACATTGTTAGAAAACATGTGGGTAGCCTTTTCTTCGATGGCTATGCAGGTTGAGTATACGGCTGCCGGGAATGGAAGTGTCAAAGATGTAGCATATTTCCTTGAATCATCACTGCCGTGTAGAAGGAATTCCAAGTCTTTGTTGAAGAAATATCGGAATGGAATCTTAGGCTGATCAGGTTGGCCAATTGTAGGGAGAGGTTTAGACCAGTCTGTGTAATATGGAGGGTTGTCCCGTTGAGTAAAGTCGATGTTTACTTCTGGGTTGAGCCAATCCATGTTGTTAGACATGGCTCGTGCAATATTATCAAGGTGATATTCGACCTCGATGGCACTTTCCGAGCTGTCTTTTAGAAGTTGAAATGCTTCATTCTTGATTCGCTTCAACTCGGATTTCGTCATCTTCTTCACCCGGAATTTTTCTTGCAAGAACTTTGCATGCTCCAATGTACTACATTCTGTAACCTCTTGACCTTCAGCTGGGTAGGGAGTGGAATTAACAAGCGTAGAAAACCATTTAAATTCCTCTGTGTTATCTTCATCTAGCCAGGATAGGAAGTCAGCCTTGGGCGCCTTCTTCTTCTTTTTATTAGGCCTAGATGAGGATTCTGGTTTCTGTACTTTTTCGGGAGAGGCGGGTTATTGTTGGGACTCATGGTATTCTTCATCGTCACCACCCGTATACTCAAAGTGATCACTGGTTTTGTGAGTCTCGGGTGGTAACTCAGAAGAATCCTGAGGTTTATCAGCAGAAGAACGAGGAGGAGACCTTTGTTGTGCTTGAGTCTATTGGGGTGGAGGTTGCATTTAAGATGATTCACCAGACTTCTTTGGGCGTTTGGGCTCGATGTCTTTATCCTTATCCTTGTCATCATCGTCTCTTGGACGTTTCGGCCTTTCAGCTTCTTCTCTACATGCTGATTTTAGTTGATATTCTAGCAATGCTTCAAGCAATTTACCTTCGTGTGAGGCAAGTGTTGCTGATCGTTTGGACAGTTGAGCTACCAGTCGGTCAACTAATTCAGCATCTGAAAAGATTATGGGATCAACAGGATTGATGTTCACGTGCATTGGTGTTGATTTCATAGTCTGCTTGGCCAGATGAAGTAGATTCGGATAGAGTTGTTTGGTGAATAACTCCTTTGTAACTTTAGGAACATTGTCAAGAAGGTACTGATGAGTGTACCCTTTGATCATTTCGTCCATTTTCCCTTGAAGATCATCTTTCATGAGCTTCTGGACATACTCCCTTTCAACTTTCATCTCGTCATTCTCGTCATGAAGATACTGTATCTGATCAGCGAAGAAATTCATTTTCTTGAAGAGCACGTCTTTCTTTCTGACCTGTTTGACAGCATTCACAATTCTTTTATGAGTCTGAGAAATCCAAGATCGAGTTGGCTTCTTCACTGATTTGGATGTTGATTTGGTTGATCTTTTTGATGGTGGTGGTGAAGAATGAGAAGATGAATCTGATGATGAAGAGACATGAGGAGACTCTGGGTCCTTTGGAGGTTCAGAGGTTTTCTCCTCTGAGCGAGCAGGACTGTCTAGAAGAAACTTGTCATAATCATCTCCAGACTTTTCTTTCTCTTCAGTCATTTCTGTCTCAGTCTTTTCCTTATCACCCTCATCTTTCTCGGACTTTTCTTTATCAGGTTCCTCAAAGTCATGCTCAATAGATTCTTCCACGGGCTTTTGTTGTTGCTCCAAAGTGGTGGCACCAGCTCCCTTATCGGGTTGATTAACCACATCAGGATCTGGTGAAGGTTGAACATCACCACTTGACCCTCCGGGGCCACCCATTTGTTCTTTAGCAAATTCCTCCGCAACGTGTTGGAGTCTAACAAATTTGAACTTCTTCTTGTAGGATGTATCCAGTGGCTCTTCATCTGAGCTTGAGCTTTCATCATAAGGTACAAGTACTGGAGTCTTCCCTTTTCCTAGGTCAGCTGGAGGACTGGGAGGTTTGGCTATTGAAGGATTAGTGTCGGTTGCAGTTTCAGAGTGAAATACCTCTTCGTCTGATTGTGTATCTTCAGAGCTTTCGTCCACCAGCTCTCTTTGCGGTTCAGATTTGGGAATGGGAATAGGAACAGCTTCCTTAGCAGGAACAGTCCTTTTTCTTGGAGGATTCCTTTTGGGAAACTTCCTTTGACTTTCAGTACTTACAGCACTTCATGCACTGCCTTTTCTGGTTCTCCTTATAGGTGTTCCAGAAGACTTCTCATCGAGATGACCAACTTTGCCTTCTCTTACTGCTACTAGATACCTTTTGTATGTCTTGAGCTTTTTGATTTCGTTGGACAGAAGGTGATCAGGTAACACAGCACCCTGTTTCTTTGTTGACGATTCCTTGATTCTGATAGTTAAAATAGGCTCAGTCAACATGTCGTGATTGTCGGGGTCATTGAGCCTCTTGGGAATATCAGGATGAAGACCAAGTGCTCTCTGGATCAATAGTTTAGTGTATCTGACATAGGGAATCTTTGAGCCAAGCTTTTTGAGAAATGACATCATGTCATCCCATATCAGAGCTTCCAGTTCGATGTGCTTCATGTTGATTAATGACCAAAATATTTGCAGTTCTATGAGCTTGGGATGCTCATAGCCGCTATCACGACCAGAGACAGATTTGGTAATGATGATGTAGAGAGTTCTCCACGGTTGAGGAATGTTCTTAAGCTCCACATGAGAATGCTTAGTGATAATTCCTGACGCTTCATCATAGCCAATATCAATCAAGAATTGCAAAACTGTCTCTTCAGCAGGTGTGGCATAGAAGTCGGTTGGCTCGATGTCAGGGATGAGAAGAACAGCCCGTAAGTCTGTATGTGTGATGGTGACTTGTTTGTGATTGAGCGTCACTGTCACTACACTTTGACCTTTGATCCTCTGCATAGAATTCCAGAACTGTTGCATGTAGATCTCCGGTATTGTAGCAGAATGTGAGAGCATGTTCTGGTAGGGATGATTCTTGAGAATATCCATAGCAATCAAATAGGAAGATTCAGAGCAGGTGAGGGTTTCAAAGTCAACCCGAAGGTTGTTCTTTCCAATCTTTCTTGGATAGCCATTAGGGAAGATATCAGCAATTGTGAGAACATCTGGTGCATCCACATTTATTTGAGCAGCCATGTCGTGATCTGAAATAACATTTGCCAAAAGAACCAACATATCGAAAGACATAATGTTAGTCAACAGAAGGTTTTTATTGTCTAATTATTGAATGTACAGTGTCAATGATTGTTACGAGTCCTAAGACACTTGTTTGTCCAGTAGTCCAATGACGTCGTGAAACGTTTCGTGAGTTAGTTAACTTTAAGTTTTAAAGTTTATGTTATCACTTATAGTTCACAACATATCAAACGTTTAAGTTTATTAGTGACATTATTGGTTTTGTGATGATATGATTTGTTTATTTACAAGTATGTACACGTAACAATTCATAATTAAGGTCAATCAAGGCTTAGGCGTAGATATGGCAAAGTTACGCGTAAACAGAAGTGGTATATGCGTAGGCGCAAGCTTATGTGTAGGATCCATACTTACGCGTAAGAAATGTTACGCGTAGGAAAAGGGGACCTTAAGCGTAGAGCTTACGCGTAGGCGTATAAAAAACCTTACGCGTAAGGCTTACTCGTAAGAGTAGACCTTATGCGTAGAGGTCACTGTTTACGCATATCCTTCACAGGATACGCGTAGTCCCATTGTAGAACCTTACGCGTAACGCTATGCGTAAGATTTCTCTTACGCATAACTTTCTACGCGTAAGGTGATCCTTATGCGTAGAGATTCAATGACCTTGATTCTGAGTTTTACGAGTAGCAAGCCTGAAATAAAATCATCAAATCATCAATCTTGACACATATATTCATTTTAAGACAGATTATGGCATGAAAACTTGTTAAATAGTTTACGCGTAGAAAGTCATACGCGTAAGTCAAAACCCTAAAGTTTATGAATTACGCATATGATTTCTAGCCATAGGAATTGCACCAAACGTTTTCTGGTAAGACTTAGATGTTGTGAGAGTGTAATAACCAAGTTTTAACACCCAATTCGTGGTGAATCAAAAGTACCCAAAACTCAAGAACATTAAACCCTAATTTCTAATTCTAACTTAATTAGTGTTTCTGGGTTGTTTTATAGCAAAGATAACATCAATTCATCATGATATTAACATCACACAGCAATCTTTTTGACCAAATACAATCACATTTAAAAAAATACCCAAACTACGCATAAACCCTAATTTTCAAATTCACTCAATTCGTGCATCTGGGTTCGTTTTGAGGATAGAAAAGGTATTATTGATGTTATTAAAACGTTTTAACACACTCCTTTTAACCACAAACACATAAACAAGATTATGTGTTCATACGCATACGCGTAGAACACAAAATCGTCCATAGTTTAAGATCCAACCGTTAATTTTCAAAACGATTTAAAACCTTTGTTTGTAATCTTGTTAGGAACACAAATACACTTACAAATTGAAGATCTGAAACACGGATTTCTTGAACGAATGTTAAGCGTAGGATTTGTTTGGTTTGAGTATTAAATGTGAAGTGAAAAGTTAGGTGGGGTGTTTTTATTAAAATGACTTTAACCTTTTGGCAGTTTTGGTCCCTCCACCTTTTCCTTTTTTATCCAAAGCCATTTAACTTCCATTTTGGTTACCAAATGAAAGATTTTAAGAAAGAAACTTGACGACACTCCCCCTTGACTTAAGAAAATAATGAAAGGTTATAAATTTTAATTCGAGGAGTGTCAATGAACCAGAAACTTTACCACCATTCATAAAAGAAACAACCAGGATAGGATAACATGCAAGTACACGGATGTTTTCAAACAGTTAAGTATTTATTTTCTCCCCCTCAACACTTGATCGGAAAAATGTTGAATTTTGAAGGATTAAGGTGTTGACGGAAGAAATGTACTTGCTATTTAGAAAGAAAAATAGATAGAAGAATATTTTTGTAGTTTTATCAGGTTTTATATTTTTGTATTTTGTTTTTGAAAAATATTTACAAAAGAGATTTTTTGTGTTTGACAGGTTTTTAAGACTGTTTTAGGAGGTCATCCAATTCCTCTTGAGTCAAACACCGCATACCAATCCGGTGGATCAACTCATTAAACCTGGCGGGAGGCAAGGCTTTGGTGAGAAGATCTGCCAATTGGTATTCTGTACCTACGAAGTATAATTCAACTGTACCCTGTTCTACATGGTCCTTGATGAAATGATAGCGAAGATCGATGTGCTTTGATTTCGAATGCTGAACTAAGTTGCACGAGATCGCAATGGCACTCCGATTGTCGCAGTACATCGGGATTCTGTCAAATATGTAACCATAGTCTTTGAGTTGTGTTCTAATCCAGATGACTTGAGCACAACACGCCGACATGGCTACATATTCTGCTTCGGTTGATGACAGCGATGTACAATCCTGCTTCTTCGATTGCCAGGACACCAGTTTATCACCAAGAAATTGTAGTGCTCCTGAAGTACTTTTCCTTGAATCTAAGCATCCTGTGTGGTCAGCGTCTGAAAAAGCGATTAGTTCAAAACCAGAATCCTTCGAATACCAGATCCCCAAGTTAATGGTTCCCTTGATGTATCGGATGATTCTTTTAGCCTCAGAGAGGTGGGTTTCAGTTGGTCGCGACTGATAACGGGAGCATAGATAAACGGCAAAGACAATATCAGGTCTGCTAGCTGTTAGATACACGAGAGACCCAATAATACTTCGGTATTTGGTAGGGTCTACTAATTTCCCATGTAAATCAGTGTCTAGCTTCTTGGTATGAGTCATTGGTGTGGCATAAGTGTCACAGGTTTTCATTCCAAATTTGTTTAACAATTCAAGGGAATATTTGGACTGACTCAAGAAAATACCACGGGGTGATTAATGAACTTGCAATCCTAGAAAGAATGTAAGTTCACCCATCATGGACATTTCAAAGTTTTTCTTTATTAGTTTTGCAAAAGCGATTGAGTACTTTTTATGTGTAGACCCAAAAATGACGTCGTCCACGTAAATTTGAACAATTAAGATATGTTCCCCGTGATATTGTATAAAAAGAGTTGGGCCGACCGAACCTTTGGTGAAATTATTGGCAATGAGGAAAGATGATAGCTTATCGTACCATGCCCGAGGAGCTTGTTTGAGACCATACAGAGCTTTGTTGAGTTTGTAGACATGGTTCGGGAACTCAGGATCAACGAATCCATCTGGTTGGCTGACATAAACCGTTTCTTTAAGTTGTCCATTGAGAAACGCAGTTTTAACATCCATCTGATAGACCGTCATATTCATATGAGCCGCGAACGCGAGAAATATCCGAACAGCCTCATGACGAGCAACCGGAGCAAAAAATTCTTCAAAGTCTATTCCCTCTTCCTGACGATAACCCTTAGCAACTAGACGTGACTTGTTTTGGATTACGTTCCCTTCAGCATCCAATTTGTTTTTCCAAATCCATACTTCAAGATGTTTGAATTGGTTGAGTTCTTCTTGCATGGATTCAATCCAGTTGTCTTTTGTCATTGCATCTTTAATGTTTTTAGGCTCAGATTGGCAGACAGTGAGTGCATAAATGCAATGTTCACCATCTTTGTGAAGACGTTGTCTCATAACGACAGGTTGATTAGGGTTGCCAATAATGTTTTCCAGAGGATGGTCTTTTGTCCATCGGTGTGTAGAGGGTTGATGTTGGTATACATTGTGTAGATTCTGAGGATTCAAATGGTTTGTTGATGATTCCGCGACATCAGGTGCAGCAGTGTCATTAGCAAATGGGTTAAAGAACGCATTTGGATCAAAATCTGCAGGTGGGGGTACTTCATTAAGAACATCATCAGCCGGTTTATCATTGTTGGAAGCGGTTTGTTCAACTGTTGTGGTGGAGTCAACTGGTGGTGCTTCTTCAACAGTAGTTGTTGTAGCAGGTGTATCAGGTATAAGAGTAGTATCAGGTTGAGCAGCGGAAACAGCGGATACACCTGGAGCACGTTCATCAATATCGTCATTGAACAGCGGAGCAAATAACCTTTCCATTTGTTGACGAGTGAGCTGGGGGCTTTGTTCAGCTGATGATGGGGTTTGAGGGAAGTTTAAACGGTTGTGACCGGGTTCTAAGCTGTTATACTCAGAAGCCATTTCCGTAAGTTCATCAAAATGAGCATGAATCATTTCCATAACCTGCTTTGTACGACGATTCCAGATCCGGTAACCTTTAGAATTCTTACAATATCCAATGAAGACTCCAATGTCAGCTTTGGCTTTGAGCTTTCCAAAGTCATCACGATCATTATTCGGATAGCAAAGGGATCCAAATACATGAAAGTGTTTGAGATTCGGTTTATGGTTGTGGAGAAGCTCAAACGGTGTTTTGTTGTGGCGTTTAGTAATCATAGAACGGTTTTGAGTATAGCATGCAGTAGATACAGCTTCTGCCCATAAGTAATCTGGAAGTTTAGCATTGATTAACATTGTTCTTGCAGCTTCCACTAACGTTCGGTTTCGTCTTTCAACAACTCCGTTTTGTTCTGGTGTACGTGCAATAGATGTCTGATGCTGAATTCCCACTTTCTTATAAAATGCACGAAGGGTTTGGTTAACAAATTCGTTCCTTTGTCTGTTCTTATTTAGCGGACGGTGTTCCGGAGCTGAACTTGAATTTTCGTGAGAAAGGTGATGATCATTTGTGGAGCTTGGTCTTTGCTTCGAAGAAAGTAGACCCAAGTCCATCATGAATAGTCATCAACAATTACTAAGATGTAGCGTTTGCCATTTATCGTTTGCACGCGCATCGGGCCACACAAATCCATGTGAAGAAGATGAAGCACATGCTGAGAGCTGTGTTCCACCTTTGAAGGAAAATGAGCACGAGTGCTTTTCCCTTGTTCACAAGCTGAGCAAAGGTGATCTTTTGAATACCAGAATCGTGGGAGACCTTCAACTAGTTTGTGTCGAGCAAGGTTGGTGATGGTTTGAAAGTTTAGATGTGAGAGACGACGGTGCCATAGCCAGGATTTTGTTGATGTTGCCTTTGAAAGTAAGCAGATGGGAGATGAAGCAACCATGTCTTGCATAGAGATAGTGTAAAGACTAAAATTACGCGAGCCAGACATAAGGTCATTTCCTTGTAGATCACGAATGAAACAAGTTTTCTCCCTGAAAGCAACCTCCAAATCTCCATCACAAAACTGACCTACTGAAAACAAATTGTGACCGAGGCCTTCCACATAGTAAACCCTGCTAATTTCGATGTTCCCATTGATATAGTCTCTGTAGCCCATGATAGCTGCGAAGTGCTCATTCCCGAATCTGACAGTGCCAATGAACTTTGCAATAAAGTTTGCTAACAGTTTAAGGTTTCCTGTCATGTGTCGGGAACATCCGCTATCAACAATCCAGAGAATGATCTGTATCACCTGCATTACACACAGACGACACAGATGGAATAGAAGTAGATGTGGAACCCGAAATGTCAGAGGGTTCCGAAGTAGTTATAGTAGACATACACACATTAATAACTTTAGGCATCCATTTAAATCCTAATGTGTTATATATCCATTTCTGCCATCTATAACTACTATTTGCTTTGGTCTTAGTGAATGCACTAGGTGGTACTACATTCTTTTGAGGTAAAACTGGAGCTACAGGGACAGGAATGCTTGCCTTAGAATCTAAAGAAGGCTGTCTACCAAGCACAGACTTAGAATGATTAGTGGGCCTAGAGGTATTCCGATTCTTAGGATTCCGTAAACGAGAGATTATAGCTTTAGCAACGCATTTGTCATGACAATCAGAATTCATACTTTTACGACAAATAACACAAGGTGTATCAGACTGAATATCAAAAGTACTTAAAGGTTTAGCACTTGTTACATCACTATTTCTATTACATTTGCCAGACGCAATATCTGTAGTGGAAGCAACGTGAGTCTTATTCGTAGTCCTAGGGTGTTCTTCTACTCTAGCATTCCTTATTGATCTTTTCTTAGGTCGCAACTTCCTATTCTTCGATTGAGTGCTCCTAGGCTGTGAAGTGCGGACGTTTGGAAAAGACGCAACTATTCCTGTTTCAGTAGAAGGAAGCACGTTAGCAACTTGTGATTTGGCAGTAGGGATTCTAGGTGTACAATTACTAAGTGTTACTGGTGCTATTCTCTTAATCACGGTAGGCGGAAGTAGTTCATACTTTCCTAACATTTCTCTTAACTTAAAGATAGTGTGAATCAAATCTTGATTTTCAGAACGAATATTACCAGCAAAATTCATTACTTCTCTAGTGTGTGCAAGATAGTGATCAACTTCGTTTGATGCATCATGACGAGTCTTATTGAGTAAATCATATATGACACCATATTCCTGTTTAACTTTTACAAGTTCTTGTTCATATTTTGAGATTTTACATTTTAAAGACACGTTTTGATCATCCAGTTTCTCAAATTTAGGATCAGAAGATTTTGCATGCAACTGAGCGATTTTGTTTTGAAAAACAAGTTGTTGATTGTGAATATCTTTTTGACACCAATTAAGACGGCGTTTTGCATTGGAAAGTTCGTGAATCAATCGTTCATTTTCAGTTTTTAAAGACTCGATCTGATGCACATTATCAGAATTCTCAACAATTACAACTTTATCAACAGTATCAGCAGAGATGTAATCAGATGCATATGAGACAGAATTCAATAACACAACATTATGGATATCAGCACAGATAACATCATTCAAGAGTCGATCAACATCTTTTCGCAACATTTTCTTTTTACGTTTAGTATTGGTAATAGATGTTTCTGTTTTCTCAAAAACGACCTTCATCACTCCAAGTTCCTTATGAAAGTCCCGTTCCCAAGACAATGCACAATTTTTCAAATTTTTAACATTTGGTAAAAGATTTTTCTGAAAAATCTCTCTTTGTTCTCGCGCCAGAGGCGATTGAAAATGTTGAACTTTGATTTCAGAATGATATTCTATCTCATGTTGTAAAGTTTTGAGGTCAGCCATGAAAATGTCAAAATATCTAAGAATTTTTCGATTTTCAGGTTTTGAGTTTACTTCACTAATGGAAGGTAAAGGACCATAAATTTGTGCATAATCTGGTTGGGGATTAACATTAGAAGACTCAGACGTTTTTATGATAACCCTTGGTGTGTTAGAAGAATCCGTTGATGTGACGAAAGTGACTGGTTTTGAATAATTAAAAGGTTTGTTGTAAACAACAGTTTCTAATTTTGATCGACTCTCATCTTCTGCATCTAATTCCTCTTGATGATGATATTCAACAACACTCATAATAGAATTATCAATTTTATATTCTGCACTGGAAACTTCAGGATTTGGTTTGAATGCTTTGGTTGAAAGCTTAGGTTTGTAATCTGCAAGATTCAGTCCATATCCATTTGGATTGGGTTTTAAAGTAAACTTTTCAATAGCAGTTACTGACTCACCATGTTTGTAAACAACAGTTTTAAACTCTTTAAGTTTGTTTTGCAAGCCGATAATTTCTTCAAGATGATCATCTATTCGTTTCGTTGAATGCTTTTTGTATGCTGAGAACTGTTTTTGACAAGTTAACAACTCAGCCTTAGCTTTTTGATTTTCCAAGGTGAGAGCGTTAATTTGCTTTTTATGTTCATGTTTCAGTTGTTCTATTTCAGACAATAAAGCATTCTTCGAAGCGGCTAGATCACGCATCTGTCTCTCTAAATATTTTTCGTTTTGATGAGATTTAGTAAAGGCTGCTTCAAAACCTTTTTCACGTTTTTCTTGAGTTTTGAAAAAGTTGAGTTGCTTTTGTAAACATTCAAAATCCTTGGTTAATAGTGCATTTTTAGTTTTTAAGACCTGATTTAATGCACAACATTCTTCAATTTGGGATTGCTGGTCTTTAAGTAAAAGAGCAAGATCTGGATGAGGCAAAAGTTCGGTTTGTTCAGCGGGAGTCACAACATGATCATTATTTAGATCCTCAAGTATAACCACATAGTCAATTTGATTATCAATGGAAACCATAAGTTCATCTTGATCGTCAAATGTAACTACGGGGTCTATTTGAAAATCGTCAGAATGAGATGTAAATGACTCATTTTGAACATTCTGAGCCTTGCCGGATTCAGATGTTGGCGGAGATATTAGATCAGAGATAAATATGGTTTGTTCGGGTACCTAAGACAAGCCATCAGTGTCATACACTGGGCCTGTGTCACTCATGTGTAACTCATGCATATTATCCATCAACATAACAACTGCATTGGCCTGCAAGTCCTCCATATCATCATCTGAGTCTGCATCTGCCATAAAGCTTTGTTCTTTGTCTGTGAGAGTTCCACCAGCTTCATCCTTAAGAGCTAAAAGAAGAGCCTGTTTGTGATAAGCACTGCCCCTAGTCCTCGGCTTTGGGCATGCATTAGCCAGGTGTCCCTTCTCATTGCAGTTGTAGCATCGAAGACCATTCAACCCATTCTGAGCATTTCCATGTTCCACCACTTGAGCTCTGTTGTTATTCCGACCCACAGCATTAAACCCTTGACCACCGCCCATCTGACGACCATAACCACGATTCTGAACTTCAACTCGTCCATTGTTCACAACAGCCTGAATTCGTGTGTTAGATGAGGAACGAATACGATTGTTGGATTTGTTGGTGTAACGGCTAAAAGCATTAGCAATCATAACAAATCCTTGTTACAATGCTTCGAACGGATCGGATTCCTCATTAGCTTCACTGACAAATGCTTGAGCATTGTTGTTGTTGTATGGAACCAATTGATTATGTTGAGATTGTTGTGATTGATCATTTGGTGTGATAGTGGCAGTTGGTTGAGTTGCTTGTTGAGGAGGATAACTGTTTTGAGCATACAAGGCAAGTTGTTGATTTTCCGGAGTTGTCGTTGAAGAAATTTAAGCACGGAGAATCCTTTCCCTATCAAATTCCTTTTCATGAGGCTTCAAGTAATCATACAACAATCCGTATGTAGAATGATGCATGTTCTTCGCTTGACGGAGAAAAATGACATACTTCTCCCATTCAGGACCAAGACCCACTCAAGAACTTAGTATTAACTGCAATTCTTGGCATGATGATGTTGTGTTTATCCAAATCATTTATGATGTCTGAGATATAGGTGATGATGAATATAACAAACATATAAATATCAAATAAACGCAGCGGAATCATCACCAACAACGGATCCATATTGCCATATGATCAATCAAATAAAACATAGATAAGGTTTATACCTTTGTAGCGTGATTCCGGTAACGAGACACCAATCTCCTCCACGAATGGAACCAAGAAACCTAAAGACCAATAAGGTTGATCTTTCCCAATGTGTGAAACACACTACACGTCCAACGAACACCCTTTGATGCTAGTCTAAACCCTTGTATCGATCCTTGCACAAGACTACCTTTAGAATTATGTAGGATTGAAAAACCAAAAACAAAACACCTAGTGTGTGTGTGTGTGTTTGGTCGTTCCAAGAGAGAAAGGGAGGAGAGGGTTTAAAGACTAATTTGTAACTTACCTCAATCACATTCAATTATCATCAATTAGCATTAAAGCTAATTGATGTCAAATCTATAGTTACATATTAGGCCCTTCAAAGTCCAAAAGCTCCACTTTACACCCTTATGTATCAAAGGTTATTCATAATGAAAATACAATAAATGCATTATGATAATGGTGTCTAAGTGTATATGTGTGTGACCCCATAGGCTCACATATGACTAGCCATATAATTATTTATTATGACACGAGCATACTCCAACAGCTCCCACTTGCGACGTCATAATAGACAAGTAATTATACAAGCAATGGTTAGCGTCTAGCAACACGCCAATGCCCCTAGTGATATGTGAGGTCAGTTTCTCAAACATTTCATTAAATGGTTTATATGTCATATATCCCTTTGTTTCAGATACCATGTTGAATATTAGACATGGATCAAAAGTCATTCTAAATGTTCAACCATTATGTTCTCGATCTAGATATTGAACAAGATTACCAAGTGAATTAAGATTCATCTTAATCTCATTTGGGTACGGCCATACAAACATCTGTTCAAATCATCGAGGGGCCCAATAGTATCTAACTCCACACCATGTGGAAGAACAAATCCTATTTTGACTGCACGTGTCATTCATGTGCTTCAAATCATTCCTGATAGTGGCCTTTATAACTACCTTGTTCAGGACAGCGTTTAACCATATCAAGGAATAAAATTCCACACATGCAAGACCTGCTTGCATCTCAAGTCTAAGGATAATAGACATAACCATTTTCGAGATTCACTATTTGACGCCGATCCATGCAGTGAATACTCGTAGGTTGGGTCAGTCCAATGCTCATCACCATGAACAACATGTGAGTTTGGCAAAATGGTCACCAACACACTCACAATTGTCTTAATTTGATGGTACTCCCGTACCGTCAACTGACAATGGACAAGTTTTGAATGAAGAAAATCATTCATGGAATTTAAACATGCAAATATAGAATACAGTTGATATGAATGAAAACGATAATAACCATTAAATCAATTCATTACAAAATATAAACTGCTTAGCATTCCAATTATTCAAATACTAAAATAAACAGATCTACATGAGACTACTAGCTGGTCGAAGTCCAATGTTCCTAGCATGCCCAACATGTTTCGTGCAAGGCATAGCTTTAGTAATCATCAGAGTACATCTAGACAAATAAAATCATAAACTTATTAACCTTACGATTCGTCAAATATAAAACATTACTTAACTAAATTACCAATAATAGCAAAAGTAAGTATAGTTGACATAAGATATAAACGTACAAATTTAAGGTACTTACTAAAAGAAGTAAGTTTTGAACAGGTAACAGTCAACTGCCATGCCCTCATGGTAGTTTAATTCTGTTAACACTCACACAACCACTGGTAAAACGGTTTGAGTGTACAACAAGTACCACTACTCGTAACCTGACTGGGTTGGATGCTCATAAGTGACGTACCTAGCCGCAGTTTATCACTTAGAGCTTTTACCAATACAGATAATAGGAATCTGAACTCTACGTTCGTCCAGAACGTACACACCTTAAAATAAGGAACTATACCAATTTGCGACAGGACTTGTTCCATCAATATTTCCGGTGATAGTCCTTACTAAACTTCGTGTACTTACTGTG
>BPTQ01000002.1:46167176-46262633 GCA_019973895.1 Chrysanthemum seticuspe
GAATAACATACATAACAAGTTAAGTGTTATTATTAAAACAATGATTTTAAGTTAAATCCATATTTAAACTTAGTTAAACTAAATCATAAGATTTAGTTTGAAAATGGTTTGTGTTGCGTTTTAAGTTTTAGAAAACTATTTGCAAGTTATATACATTCACAACATACATAATAAGCAAACAACCAACACACAACCACAATATGCAAAGCCTCAACCGATGAAAGAACCTATGCTTGGTCTCGTGAGCCATCACGAGAACCAAGAGTCATCTAGGGACATAAACCACAACCACACGGAGGACTCCCACTTGCTCCAAGACCTAGCAAGGACAAGTAGAAGCCCATAATGCACATGAAAAGTGAATCTGCCAGCCCAGAATTTCTGCATTCGGAGGCCCAAATGGCCTAGAAGGAATCATCCCCGAGCTTAGCACCAAACTACAAAGTTGTGGGCCCATGAGTTGTCTATCTGCAAAAAAAATTTGGTTAAAAAATACGCCACCAATCATCGGGAAACGCCGTTTTACTGCAGCTTGTACGAGCAGCCATTTTGCGTCTTTATGTCTTTTATGCTTCGCCATTCCATTCCAAGCATCGGTTACAATATATAGAATGTAAAATACAACTAATCTACTATCTATCTATTGTAACATGCCCAAACAATGGCAAAAACCAAATTAAAACTCATACATAAAAGCCGAAACAATGGCAAACCCCAAATAACAAGAAATTAACGACAATCACAATCATTCATAGCACAAGTGGTCTAGGTTTTCATCGGCTTTGCATATACACATAATAATACCATAAAATTATGAACATAACACGGTGTTGGCTAATCCCATGAGCAAACATGCATGTATTTGCCATGGGAACAATTTAAATAGCAAGAAATAAAAGATTTAGCCAACGAATCGAAGAAATAATCAACAAGAATTAAAACCCCGATTGGTACGCGAGTAAAATGGATTTAGGTTCTCAAACCTACAGAAATTAGACCTTCTAAAAATCATTTTACCACAGTAAATTAAGCCTTAGGGGCTGTTTTCAAATCGTTTCAAGAATCGATTAAAACAACGCGATTAAAGCCATTTTTAGCGTACCGAACTCATTGTTTAATTAACAAATGCGAAACCAATGGCCATAGGACCAAAAATCACAGATGTTTATATTACTATTAACATTCTTTATCCATGAAAATGGAGCCCTCGGGGCTGTTTTGAAAGTCGTTGCATAAATCACTTAAAAACACGCGTTTTTGACCATTTTTTCGCATACCCGATAACCATATGGCACATATGATGGCTCGTGATACCACTAAAGGTGATGATGAATATAACAAACATATAAATATCAAATAAACGCAGCGGAATCATCACCAACAACGGATCCATATTGCCATATGATCAATCAAATAAAACATAGATAAGGTTTATACCTTTGTAGCGTGATTCCGGTAACGAGACACCAATCTCCTCCACGAATGGAACCAAGAAACCTAAAGACCAATAAGGTTGATCTTTCCCAATGTGTGAAACACACTACACGTCCAACGAACACCCTTTGATGCTAGTCTAAACCCTTGTATCGATCCTTGCACAAGACTACCTTTAGAATTAAGTAGGATTGAAAAACCAAAAACAAAACACCTAGTGTGTGTGTGTGTTTGGTCGTTCCAAGAGAGAAAGGGAGGAGAGGGTTTAAAGACTAATTTGTAACTTACCTCAATCACATTCAATTATCATCAATTAGCATTAAAGCTAATTGATGTCAAATCTATAGTTACATATTAGGCCCTTCAAAGTCCAAAAGCTCCACTTTACACCCTTATGTATCAAAGGTTATTCATAATGAAAATACAATAAATGCATTATGATAATGGTGTCTAAGTGTATATGTGTGTGACCCCATAGGCTCACATATGACTAGCCATATAATTATTTATTATGACACGAGCATACTCCAACATGAGAATCGATGATGATAAGACTCTAGTGTCTCTCCAGGTTCAATCATGAAGTGTTCATAAGCCAAGTAAATTTTGGATTCCATATCTTCGTGATTGAGTGCAGATCCTTCCATAAGTAGATGAATGTGTTCCCACATTTTCTTTGCAGTCTTTTGAGCATCAACACTTCGAAGAATTGGGTTTGGTAATCCTAAAAGGATATATTGCATTGCAAGCTCGTCAGCTTCATAGTGTAGAAGTTCTTCTGGATTCAGGTCTGCAACAGTAGCAATGTTTGATTGTTCATCTCTTGGTGGATTAGCATTTGGATCTCTGGGTACAATGACAGTAGGCATCTGAAATAGACCTTCCAAGATAACCTTCTTTAAGAACTTTCCATGTGGCTTCTTCAGATCACAAAACCTAAAGAACCTAATTACCCATTGATCGTAGTTTCCTGGAGTGAGCATTGGAGGTCTATCAAGTGATCCAGCCTCATGAATTGATTGTTGGCTGCTTAAAGCTTCACACATCTTTGCAAACCAAGTGGGTTCCTTCATAGTGTTCCTTGATGGATGTTGATTGAATTCATTTGTGTAGGGTTGAACTTGAAGACTGGGTGGTGTTTGAACCATTTGTGGTGGAGGAATTGCTCCAAGTTGTGGAGTATGTTGTTGATTAAATTATTGTTGATAAATTGCTTGTTGTTGATTCCATTGTTGATGTTGTGGACTTAGTTGTTGTTATCGTTGAGAATAAGTGTAAGGGAAATAGTTAGAGTATGGTAGTTGTGACATGTTGATAAACTTGTGTTATAAAATGGATCTTTGTAGTCGAATGAACCGTTGTTGATGAAGTATCCTTAGGCGTAGAAATCACAATAGCCAAGTAGCACTTATGCGTAAAAACACCAAAGTTACGCGTAACAATCAAGAGTTACGCGTAGGTTTAGCTTACGCGTAAGTAGGGAAAAGACACTAAAGTTATGCGTAGACATAAAGTTAGGCGTAGAAACTTAGGCGTAGGATTACCTTATGCGTAAGACTAGGCTTAGGCGTAAGATGAATCTTTTGCGTAGGATTTCTACGCGTAAGCTTTTATGCTTATGCGTAAGTTTAGGGTTTTATCCCAAGTGATCTTTTACACTATCACAGTGCAAAAGATATCTAAAGTCGACGTATTTTCAGGCTTATCCAAGCAAGAAAACACGGAGTAAACCACGAAACTGAAGATCAAACCACGGATAATGTTAAGCGTAGAACTAGGGTTTTGATACGCGTAGTTCTACTCGTAAGATGACTTTTGCCCAAATATGTTTCTAAACCAGAGTTTTGTGATGAAATAGCTTCAATATCACCAAAATAGCACAAAAGTGTGAAACTTGATCCAAAGCGTCAAAAACAGTTATGCGCAGAACGAAACCCTCGTTCAAAACCAAGCTTAAAAACTATGTTCCACGCGTAAAGGTTGAAATTTTTTTCCAAAAACCGTTATTTTAACACTTTAAAACATTGAAAGTACAAGAATCTTGGATTCAAACGTGTAAAAAATACGTTTTTAAGCAAACCAAAGTTTTGACCACGTTTACGCGTAAGAACGAAAACAAAAACTTCAAAAAACAAAAGTGTTCACCCAACTATTTGGCGATTGATACCACTGTAAGGTCACTAGATTTACAACACAAGCTTAATAGAAAGAGATAAAGGCGATTGAACAATAAATCAAACACACACACACGAAACAAGTAGACGGTTATGCGTAGAGATGTATGTGAAAGAAATAAATTGAACAACCAACCCTCAAGTGAGGGTTATACAAGAGTATTTATAAGAGGGAAGCTAGGGAAACACTCCTAGCTCCCATCCTTTCCTTTATGGGCTTGGGCCTAAGCTCATGGGCCTTCTACATAAGCTTAAGGCTAATAACAAACATAAAGGCCATAATTAAGCTAACTATTACATGTGAATTACTAACACTTGATTAAGGTTTAGGAGTGATTCCAACAACTCTTAAGCACATGTAGAGGGGGAGTATTTCTGCAAAAGATCAAACTCTTACAGTGGTACAAAATGTTTTACAATCATAACCGTTGTGAGAGATTTTCTTGAAAATTGGTTTTATGGCAACATAAGTTAGTCATGGAGTTATAAGGTGACTAAGGTTAGGAATAACCGTCCTATGATCCGCCAGAGCCGGAGGGATCTACCCAAGGACATTACAAATAGTTAGTACTTAGAAGTCCTTTGGTACGATTATAAAAAGGAGAAAATGAGAATCCGAGAAAGAAGGAGTTAAAGAATTTAAAAGAAATGCAAAGAAAAGGGTGAAAAGAAATAGCCCTCCAAATTATTCAACTTAGGGCAGACACCGGGTTCAATTCATATGCTACTGGTTGTCACTTGATGACGCCGGTATTGAAGAATAAACGCCGTCATGGACCCAGTGACGCATGCACTAAACCTTCTTAGCCACTCAAGTTTCTCTCAACAGAAGCTTGTTTCATTCTCACAGGGAACCCTACATACTCTATCGGCTTTCTCTTAGAGATTGCTGATATTGAAGAAGGAGACCCTCTCCCTAGTCTCCGCTCAAGAAAACCAAAATGCACTATTGAGTCTAGAGCCACGAAATTCATCAAAAGATCTCTTAGGAACACTTGACATTTCATCACTTGATGTTCAACAATAAGAACATCAGTGGTACGTTATCGAGTCCTTCACAGATCTTAGCAATCTGTCGAGAACATTTATGAGAGGTTCACAAATGTGATCCTCAGTGATTGAATGGAAACTCCTGCCAGGGTCAACATCTAACAGCCCTGACAACAGGTCACTTCAGTAACTCCCTGCGGATTACGCTTAGTGTGTCTCAAACGGTCTACAGTCGTGAGGTGATGCTTCGGTGTACCTCAGCGACTCATCTAAACTGTAGGTGTACTTCGGTACATCGCGTTATCTCACTTGTGGGACTCCAGTTCAGGAACGGCCTTTGTAAGAATTAGAGTTGTGTTTTCACACTATGTTGTTAACACTCTCGAAGTTCAAACTTGTAAGTGCCGGAATCCGCTTATTACTAACCGTTTTCATGTTTTCTTCTTATGGAAGCTCTGGAGCGGAATGATCGTGCAGATTCTTCGCATGCTCATGCCAACATCATCACTAATGGAAGTTCTATCTAAAAGCAACACAAAAGTCAGAATGATTCTTCGTTAAATCAAAGAATCTAAAAAGTTAAAGACTTAAAGAACTTTAGCAGTAATGAAATCCAACGTCAAAGAGCGTGTGAGCATGTTGAAGAATGACGTGGAGACGCTGGAGCAACGAAGCAGATCTGAGGCAGACTTGATGCAGACAAGAACATACTATCACTACCATCCCAAAGAACAATGAACAAAGAACAAAGTTAAAGATGACGTCAAAGCAGAACTGTTCAAAGAAGACAATTTCTCCACACTGGGGAGATTGTTCGAATCAAGGCAATTCTTCTCACAAGAAAGAAGAATGTCAGAAGACGTCAAAGCTACTATTACATCAACGCCTTCACCGTTCATAATCATTAATCACCAACACTTAGGGGGAGATTTTTGGAATCACTCCTAAACCTAAATCAAGTGTTAGTAATTCACATGTAATAGTTAGCATAATTATGGCCTTTATGTTTGTTATTAGCTTAAGCTTATGTAGAAGGCCCATGAGCTTAGGCCCATGTACATTAAGGAAAGAAAGGGAGTAGGAGTGTTGACCTAGCTCCCCTTCCTATAAATACTCTTGTATAACCCTCACTTGAGGGTTGGTTGTTCAATTTATTCTCTCTTTCACTTGCATACGCATAACCGTCCTTATTTATCTACGCATAGTGTTTGTTTGAGTGATTTGTTCATCCGATCTTCTCTCTATCTCTTTCTAGCGTGCTTGTGTTGTAAAACTAGTGACCTAACAATTAATGAAGTAAATCACTTATCTTGTTGTAAAATAGGGTATGGAACCCTAAGATACTGCCCAAGACAGCCTATGTTCGGTTTAGGTTTTACTCCACAAAACTACCTCTCTAAAATACTGAAAATCTGAATTCTATATATATAGTTACAATATGCGACGGCGTCACTCTTTAATTGTGACGCCATTGGGTCGCCGCCATTAGGGTTTTGTCTTGGCCACGTCAACTCTGTGACGGCGTCACCTTATGCTTGTGACCCCGTCGGCTTCAACCTCTGACGCCGTCGGGATCCAAATCTAGGCCGTCTGAGTTGTGACGCCCTACTCTTTTAAACCTGATGTCGTCACTTGTAAAATAGCAATTTGCTCTCTGAGTCGTCTCAAGGTGTGTCGCGACGGCGTCGCAATTAAGCCGTGACACCGTCCCCTTCAGTTTCAGCAGCTTGAGTGTCTCGATTCTTGACTTTGGCCATTTTCTTCGTATATTCACACCTTTTCGTCCGAATAAGTGTCATTCCAGCAATTTGCCTTCAAGAGACCTAAAAAGTGAAAAGGAACGAAATTAAGTAGTAACGGATACAAAAGTGATCAATTAAGGGCTTAAATGACCCCTCAAAAGTGTACCTTTTAAATCCTTATCATATATTGAGTATGGATTAGGAAAGTCTTATTTAAAAAATAAGATTGTAAAATTATTCTGTTCTTACAATGTAGAGATTGTTGAAGAAAAAAAAACAGAGCTGCGGAAGAACATGTATGGCCTCCTGACGATTGGTACTACCCAATCGAAATGGAGATGAACAAAGAACTTGAAAAATAGGATGAAGCACAAGCAGAAATGGATAGCAATCAACAACTAAGAGATGATCAAACGATAGAGTTTGCTACAATGCCTGGAGTTAATCTGTTTGAAGAGGGTTCTTCGGATGTGGAAGAAGATTTGGAGGGTGAAGACATAGAAAGTTTTGACTACGATCATTTACATTTAGCATTCTCCAAGGATGACTTAGATTAATATCGTATTTAGATAGTATTTCATTATTCAGTTACGTAATACATAAAATGATATGAAATGAGTTATATTTAAGAATTATTTTCATTATTTGTTTTGATTAACTGAATGTGTATTTAAGACTATATGCTATTTTAGTTTAGTGAGGGATGCAATGATGTGTGTGTAATTGGTCTGATTTAATATGAAATTAAAATGGAAACAAACATAAAACTTTTTGCGACAACAAACCAGGATTATTCTGCTTTATGCGCTCAAAATGCTCCACATCAGCAGCCATGACATACCAAGTTTTTTCCCAAACAATTTCCGGCCGAGACATACTATCTGTCATGAGTAACATCACAAAGAATGACCTCAAATAATCACCACACCCTAGTGACTCGCTTCCAGTAATCCATCAATATACTCCTTATCATCCTGCAAAAGCCCACGCGCATAGCAAGCATCTCTGTAAGTAGGATACACAACATTGTCAAATTTCCTCAGGTCTTCTGATAACGTTACACGCGTCGTTCGAGGTCAAAGGAACTTCCTTTTCGTCAAGCAAGTTTTTCAACACCCTAGGCAGTGAACCTAATCGTTGTAGTGTAGTATTAGGGTAAGCCACGGGAATTGATATCGTTCTCTAGGGGAATAGGAATGCTAGTGAGAAGTTACTACACTAAGGTTGGGGTTGAGGAAGATTATTTTTTTATCTTTTTATGTTTTTTTAGGAAATGGAATGTTAGCCTTAATAGTTTTATTAGAAGTGATGGTCATTCACGATTAGGAACTTTGTAACGTGTGTTAGATATCGTGATAGAATAGTCAACGGGCTCGTGGATTGGGGTAAGCTATTTGGTTAAACGTTAAGCTTAGCTAGCCGTTTATAATGTGTAATCCAAACCCAAGTCCACGAAAAGCCCATAGAAAGCCCAAGCTAAAGCCTTTAGGGTTTTAAGTTACTTGTACTATAAATACCCCTCAAATGGTCATTTGAGGGGTGTGCTTGAGTGTGTGTGTGTGTGTGTTTTCCTTTGAAGCAATATACAACTTATTGTTTTCATCTTTCTTCTCTCTACCTCTCTAAACATACATACGAATTCATATTCAAGTCACCATATCTTTGCTTAATCTTTTCTTCTTCATCTTTACGCATAGTTTGTGTTGGCTTAACGTGTTTGTGTTGGGTTTGCTTAACGAAGTGATAAGGTATACGTGATAAAAGGGGCTTTACAATTGGTATCAATCGCCTAACAATGGTTTAGGAGTGTTTGTGTTTGTGTTGAAGGTTGGTACTATACGCGTAGCTTTGTTATACACGTTGTCACGCTTAAAGCTTTAATTTTTGCACTCAAAAATTCAAGATTCTTGTGGTTTAAGGTTTATTTGGTGCTAAAGTTTCAGTTTTTTGCAAAAAGTTCGAAGCTTTACGCGTTTTGGTTAAGTTTTGAGCTCGTATTTGGTTATTGGTCATTTCTACTCGTAACTTTTCTAGGCAGTTTGGGTGAAAAAGGTCAACATTTTTTGGTTATTCGAGTGTTTTTAAGGCTTTCTGTGCAAAAGAAATCATTTGAATCGTTGGAAATTTCTTACGAGTAGAAGTCAAAAAGTCAAAACCCTAGTTTTCTACTCGTAACTTTTTGGTGAAGAATCTTCGTGCTATAACTGATACTCAGTGCTTCCCTCACTTGGATAAGTGTGTGGAACACTTCGACTTGTGGATATCTCTTACGCTGTGACAGTGTAAAGGATTTTTGGTTCTTAACCATAGTTTACGCATAAGCTAAAAGCTTACGAGTAACTCTACGCATAACTTCAAAATTACGCGTAAGGTTTACGAGTAACTTTTTGTCTACGCATAAGCTTAAGGTTACGCGTAAGATACTTTCTACACATAAGGTTTCTACGCATAAGGTTTCTACGCATAAGCTTCCTACGCCTAAGCATCCTACGCATAAGATCCTACGCCTAAGCCATCCTACTCGTAACTTCCTCTTTCTACGCCTAAGGTTTAAAAAAAAAAAAAAAAATGGCGGGAAAACTTGAGTAAAATTTAAATTTTTGAGGAGACTAAACGTTCAATTTTTACGCGAAATTCAAATTTTGGTTTAACTGTGAAAATTTTGGTCAAAAATTCAAATTTTTGGGCCTAAATTCAAAATTTTCAGGTCAAATTTGGCGTCAAAATTGTCATAACTCAAATTTTTCATACAACCTTAGAATTGATTTTTATAGTGAATTTCAAATTTTGGGCGAAAATTTTTAAGAACCGAGTTTACGAGTACGACTTTCGGAAACACCTCAACCAAGCTTAATCTTCATCAACCACAACTCCTTTATCGTTGAATCGATCCTACATCAACTTTATCATCACATACCTTCATCAATTGCAACTGACAAAGATCGTCTCAAAACTGCTTTCACAAATGCTATTGCTGGATTCGCCAATACATGGTTTTCAGAGTTTAATACGCAGTTTGCTCAACCATCTATGCGTATGAGTCAAGAAGGACACATGGTTGATGTTATTGGGAATCAGAATGGATTTACTACAGGCATACAAATGGGGAATCAGATGCAATATGCAGGGCAGTATGTTGGACATCAAGGGGGTCAGATTGTGAATCAGAATATGGGATATCAAAATGGGAATAACTGTTTTATGACTTCGGTTCAGAATGCTACCTCCGAACCTCAAAGCCAAGATTCAGGGTATCGTCGGTTCAGCATGCTACCTCCGAACCTCAAGTACAGGGTGTTGTTAGCAAAGAAAGAAAAATTGGGAATAGAGTTGACTGCTGAGGAATACGAATTTCTGTATCCAGGACGGGCAGAGAAAACAAATGATAATGCAAGCTACTGTCTTACAATCAACCAGCAGAACACAACATCAAGTGCTACTTTTGATACACCTCCAGTCTATGACACAGATTCACTCAATGAGGTACCAAATTATAGTAATGTTGCTAATCAGTTTACTCATGATGAACAGCATTCTGTGACATCAGCACCTACTTATGATACATACCTGGACAATCCGAGTTGTAGCAATACGAACTCTGAAACTCCAGATGTGAATCCTAATGGAGGTTGTGTGGCACAAAATACTGAGACTGATGAGGAAACACGTGCTTATGTTGAATCATTAATCAATCAATGTGGCATTGAAGTTGAGAAAGTTAGAACGGTCAATCGCGAAGTTAAGGCCGCGAATGCTAAATTGACCGCTGAGCTTGAGAGTTACAAGGAGCACGCCAAAGCCTTTGAATTTCATACAAACAAACTTTCAGAATTAGAAATTGGTTATCGAGATTCTGTTTTAAGAGAACAACAATTGCAACTCAAGTATGACACACTTGATGTGAATCTGAATTTGAAAATAAAATCTTTAAACAAGGAAATTTCTGATCTAAACAACCAACTTTCTAAACAAAAAACACTGTTCTCTGATCTTGAAAAAGAGAAGAAACAGTTGATTGCTGATTTTTCAAAACGAGAAGATTCTCTTCTTGATGAAATTCTGGATAAAAATGAAACTATCAAAAAATTGGATAATTTGCTTCTTACAACGGGTCATTCCGCTAAAACAAACAAGATGCTTTCTAATCAAGCAAATCCGATTTTTCACACTTCACATAAAATGGCTCTTGGTAACTCACCTCCTTCGTTCCTCAAGAAAGCTCAGAAAGAACGGAATGTGTTGAACAATGGACAACCTTTCCATGAACCCATACTTGTTCGTGATTCTCTTGAAACGTTGGAACTAGCTGAGGAGAGTAGATCAAAAATGAAACAAAAGAATCCAGATCTTAAACCGATTGATTATAACAAATGGAACAAAATTAATGGGATTACTTTTGTTAATCAAAAAGAAACGTCAAAGTTTTCCATCACACCAAGTGTTTCAAACAAAGTGTCAACACCAGTTTCAAAACCAGTTTCAAAACCATTTGTAGTTTCCAAATCTCTTTCGAAAATCGAACAAATGTCTTCAAACAATCCTTTTAACACAAGTGATACTAGAAGCATTTTAGACGATGTTAAAACTAGAATTGGGAGTCTTCAAGAGACTGTTAAAACTAAAACCACTATGACACCTAACAACTGGTTCTCTACTTTTGATATCGAACAGAGAAAGTTTTTTGAAACTCAAATTGCCCCTCAGCTGAATAACATCAACTCAAGGGTAATTCATGTTGAACAAGCACTTTTGAAAGAAACAGCTGACTTTGTCAAGGACCATAAATCCCTGGTAAAGCAAGCTAATGAATGTTTTGAACACATCAAAGTTTTGGAAAATTTGAATGATTCTCTCTTCGAAGATGTTATGACTACCGATATCATGTCCATTATCTTACAAACATATTCTGTTGAAGATCATGAAAGACTCCAGGATGAGACCTCCGCCATTGTTTCTAAATATGAAAATGCTCTTGAAAAACTTGAAAAAGAAAACGTGTCCTTTTTTAAACAACTTGATCGAAAATCTGAGGAATGCAAGTATGACAAACTGTCGTATGAGCGTGCCTACAAGGACATGAAAGAGCAAAATGATCTTTTGAGAGCTCAGCTGGGAAGTCAAAAAGGAAAGGCAGTGGATACTGTGATTACAAAACCATTGACTGAGGAGAATACAAATGTTCCAAAATCGGTTTTCAAACCAAAAATGTCTGTTTCTTTGCCTCCTCCAAAAGTCAATGAGAAAAATGTTTCGTCAAAACCAGTCACTCCACAGACTTTGCCTATCAAAAAACGAATTATCCAAGGTTTTGAAAAACCTGTTTTTGAGAAAGAAAAAGTGATTACACATGGCACTTCTAAGAAAAGTACACGGAATGTGACCGCAAATCCAGTTAAAGAATCTGTTGGTTCTAACAAAATGGTCAACAATCACTATCTAGAAGAAGCTAGGAAAAAGGCACAGACTCGAAAAGACGGAATTTTAGGTACAACATCTAGGGTGATGAATTCTACAAGATTTCAAGGCACTGCTAGTAGTAGTAAACCATTACCTAGGAACACTCTACAAAAGACTAGGGATTGGCTTACATCTAAGAGTAGTTGCGCAAAAGAAAATGCTATGCCCTTAGAAAACAACACTAGGAATTCTAGGTCTTTTTCGAACAAGAATCAATTTCCAAAAGACTGTAGTGACAAAGTTAACGCTGCTGTTTTAAACAAGAATATTGAATTTGTCTGTACTACATGTAAGAAATGTATCTTTTCAGCTAATCATGATGCATGTGCCTTACAATATCTCAAGAAAGATAATTCTCGTGCCAAGGCACAATCCACTAAGACCCCAAATAGAAACAAGCCCGTTGATAAAATGTCAAACAAAAAGAAACCTAATAGGTGGATCTCTTCAGGACGTAGTTTTTCCAAAAATGAGTCTTCCGCTGCATCTGATAAGAAAACAACTCCTAGATCTTACCTTAGGTGGATACCCACGGGAAAAGTTTTCAACGAAGTTGGTCTTAGATGGATTCCCACAGGAAAGATTTTTGATACTTGCTCCAACACAGATAATAGTGAAAATCATTCGGATAAGGAAGTCAGATCCACTACAACCGTTGATAGTGATCACCCTCACCGTGAGGAAACCTATACTTCTAACACTGTTATTTGTGAACATTATTCTTCTGTGGATGCAGGTACTTGTAAAAGTGTTGAAGATTCTTATACCCCGTGTGGTAAAGAAGAATTTTATGCCAATTTCGCATGTGGAAATCCTTTTCTAGTTCCACTCTTAACTCCACTTTTACTTGGCCAAACTTAATCCTCTTTCTTCAAATCTTCTATGTAAATATTTTTGAAAACCAAAATACAAAATTTGAAAAACCAACAAAAGCAAAATACAAAAATATAAAACTTTCAAAAATACAAAAACAATAGAAAATCAAAAATCCAAAAATATTCTTCTACGACATGTCTCTTGTATAATCGATATTCTGTACGTTTCTAGAAATGTCATTCAACAATGATACGGGCATGTACAGATGCTTGAGCGAGAGTTCTTTAATTGTTTTCTAAAACATGTCGTTTCTCAAAATTTCTTCATTAATGGCTTTCGTATACTTCAGTACGAAACCCGGACTTCAACATAATGGCTTCTGACACATCAGTTCAGGACCCGCGCTTCAAAGAAAGGAAAGTGCTTATCAATATCAAAGGTTTTAAATATTTTTCAAGCACTTTTCCTAAAAACAATGGCTTGTAAGTATTTCAGCTTGCAACCCGATCTTTAAAGAAAGGAAAGTGCTACGCAAAATCGATTTTCATATATATCGAGCACTTATCCTAAAACAAATGAAGATAATTTTTCTTCAATATCTTCAAAAGATTTTTAAAATCTTCATCTTGCGTACCATTGATTCGAAAGTTTTCAAAAAGATTTTTCAAAATCTCTCACATTTGGTACCAAGATAACTCCCTCTAAACCCTTAATTGATTATATATTTTCTGTATGAAAAATATGCTTTCGTTAAGGGGGAGTATAAAACCAAAATTGTTCCAAGATGCGAAATCAGTTTCTCTCCAAATGTTTTTCGAAAAACATATCTTTTAATCATTTTGTTTCAAAAACATCATGGATATGCTATTTTTTAGGGGGAGAAATGTGATTAAAATGTGATCGAAAAAGTTTAATGATCGTGGTTTGAATCTCAAAATGAGCTCGACTCAGACGGAACCAATGAATTGACGAGGAAAAATGTACCATCTCGAGAAACTTTCTATGACTTGACCAGGACGGGTAATAATTTCAAGCTAGTTCTCTAGTGATGTAAACGTGTCTCGAATCGGTCTTGTTCATTTAAAGTCAATCAATTCAAAAACGTGCGAACTCTACCCTCTATGTGCAGATTTCTGTCAAAACTTATGAGCACATGTGAAGGGGGAGTATTTCTGAAAATATAAAACTCACGGAGTGTCTCAAACATGTTTTCTATCATAAACACTCTGAGAGATTTTCAAGAAAAATGGTTTTATGGCAACAATAGGACAGTCATGGAGTTATAAGGTGACTAAGGATAGGAAATTCGTCCTATGATCCGCCAGAGCCGGAGGGATCTACCCAAGGACATCACAAATAGTTAGTATTAGAAGTCCTTAGGAATGATTGAAAAAAGGAGTAATGTGAGAAAGGAGAAAGAAGGGGTTGAAGAATTAAAAAGAAAAGCAAAAGAAAGGGTGAAAAGAAATAGCCCTCCATAATTCAACCTTAGGGCAGAAACCGGGTTCAATACATATGCTACTAGTTGTCACTAGATGACACTGGTATTGAAGACCAAGACGTCATGGACCCAGTGACGCACTGCACTAAACCTTCTAGCCACTCAATTCCTCTTAAAAGGGATTTGTTTCATTCTCACTGGGAACCCTACATAATCTATTGACCTTCTCTTAGAGTTGGTTGGTATTGAAGAAGGAGACCCTCTCCCTAGTCTCTGCTCAGGAAAACCAAAATGCACTAATTGAGTCTAGAGCCACGAGATTCATCAAAAGATCTCATAGGAACACATGACATGACATCGCTTGTTGTTCATCAATAAGGGCACAAGTGATATATTCTAGAGTCCTACGCAGATCTTAGCAATTTGCCAGAACATTTATGAGAAGTTTCACATCTGTGATCTTCAATGATTGAATGGAAACTCCTGCCAGGGTCAACATCAAGCAGCCCTGACAGCAGGTCACTTCGGTAACTCTCCGTGGATTACGCTTAGTGTGTCTCAAACGGTCTACAGTCGTGGGGTGATGCTTCGGTGTACCTCAGCGACTCATCTGAACTGTAGGTGTACTTCGGTATATCGTGTTATCTCACTTGCGGGACTCCAGTTCAGGAACGGCCTCTATGAGAATTAGAGACGTGTTTTCACACTATGCTATTAACACCCTCAAAATTCAAACTTGTAAGTGCCGGAATCCGCTTATTACTAACAATGTTTTATGTTTTCTTCTTATGGAAGCTCCGGAGCGGATGGATCGTGCAGACTTGCCACATGCTCATACCAACAACACATGAAAGTTCTCATCGTAATCAAAGGAGATGATTCTTCGTCAATGTCAAAGAATCTACAAAGTTTAAAGACTCGAGAACTACATCATTGGTAACCAAAAGACAAATAGAAGTGTGAGCATGGTGGAGAAAGAAGTGGAGAATGACGTGGAGACACCTAACCATCGAAGTTGACAACGGCAGACAACCACATTATCTGATCACAAAGCATGAAGGAACAAAGAATTAAGACTATTCTATATCTACACGCAAAGTTCAAGCTCAAGGAAAGTAAAGACCTAATCAAGTGGAGCATCATTTGAATGACCACCCCTTAGGGGGAGATTGTTAGCCTTAATAGTTTTATTAGAAGTGATGGTCATTTACGATTAGGAACTTTGTAACGTGTGTTAGATATCGTGATAGAATAGTCAACGGGCTCGTGGATTGGGGTAAGCTATTTGGTTAAACGTTAAGCTTAGCTAGCCATTTATAATGTGTAATCCAAACCCAAGTCCACGAAAAGCCCATAGAAAGCCCAAGCTAAAGCCTTTAGGGTTTTAAGTTACTTGTACTATAAATACCCCTCAAATGGTCATTTGAGGGGTGTGCTTGAGTGTGTGTGTGTGTGTGTGTTTTCCTTTGAAGCAATATACAACTTATTGTTTTCATCTTTCTTCTCTCTACCTCTCTAAACATACATACGAATTCATATTCAAGTCACCATATCTTTGCTTAATCTTTTCTTCTTCATCTTTACGCATAGTTTGTGTTGGCTTAACGTGTTTGTGTTGGGTTTGCTTAACGAAGTGATAAGGTATACGTGATAAAAGGGGCTTTACATGGAAAGGTACGAATCTCGGGGTTTGGATTTGGGGGTTGGTATTTCTACCGATTACTCTACTTATCTAATTGTCTAATCTAGTGGTGTATGTAGTCTATGTCTAATTATTGTGTGCTCGTATGATGATTTAAAGATGTGTTTACTTAGGTTTTATTACTCCTTAATTATCTCATATTGATGGTTGAATTGTCATGTCCTTATTCTTAATCGCGTTCTGTGTCTAAGGTCGTACTGTATGCGTTTATCCCTAACTCTTTGAAACTACCAAAGGGTGTCGCCTACAAAATCTCTAGGATTTATAAACTTTAACTCTAAGGTACTCTTCGGATGGTTTAGCCTACAACAACTCTAGGTATTATAAACTAAGGTTCACAAAGATTAATCAAGCATTAACTACACAACGGATGACCTATCGCATTACTAGATTATTAACAATTAAGATAAGAGACAACCAATCAATATTCAATAATTAAGTTTCATATTCCCTAAGCAAACACACAAGTAAATTATCCGGACATGGGGAACATGCAAGCATACACACAAGTAATTGAAGACATAATTAAATTAATGAAGTAAAACACTTATCTTGATGTAAGATAGGGTTTGGAACCCTAAAATACTGTACAAGACAGCCTTGGTTCGGTTTAGGTTTTTACTCCAAAAGACTACACACTGAAAACTAAAAAATTCGGATTCTATATATAAGATTACATATGCGACGGCGTCACCCTTTGATTTGTGATGCCGTCGGGTCGCCGTTATTAGGGTTTCGTCTTGGCCACGTTATTCTTGCGACGGCGTCACCTTATGCTTGTGACGCCCTCCCCTTCAGTCTCTGACGTCGTCTGGATCAAATCTAGGCCGTCTGAGTTGCGACAACCTACTCTTTTAAAACCTGACACCGTCACTTGTAAATAAGCAATTTGGCTACTGAGCTGTCACAAAAGTGATGCGACGGCGTCGCTGATAACACCTGACGCCGTCCCCTTCAGTTTTAGCAGCCTGAGTGTCTCAATTCTTGACTTTGGCCATTTTCTTCGTATATTCGCGCCTTTTCGTCCGAATAAGTGTCATTCCAGCATTTTGCCTTCAAGATACCTAAAAAGTGAAAAGGAACGATATTAAGTAATAACGGATACAAAAGTGATCAAATAAGGGCTTAAACGACCCCTCAAAAAGGTACATTTTAAAACCTTATCAAATATCCCTACACTTGGTATTTGCTTTTCCTCAAGCAAATGTGCTTTTAGCCAATTAATTTATAAGTTAGGGGTCATGAAGCGTTGGTTTAGAACAATCCACAACACATATAAGCCTCGCTAAAGTCATAACAAGCACGGAAATTACATACTAGCACCTCACATGGGTGTTTGGATACTCACATCTCTCGGGTGTAAATGAAATATAACAAGTTGGAAATGGAAGATAAACACTCATTAACCGGTCCTAGTACATAGATTACCATAGGCTTGAGACTAGATCAAACCTCCATCGCTTTGGCGTAAGCACCTAGGAAAGACTATCAAAGAGGTCTTTTAAAGGGTTGTAATGTTAGGCTTACGGTAGGGAAACAAAGAGTTTGATGGGATAGGCTATTTAAAGATAGATGTAGGATGGTAGCCTGTTTTTTTTTTTTTTTTTTTTTTTCATACATTTTTACTCTACCATTCTCTATGATAACATCAAAATGATGGGGATTTATAGGCACATCCCTACACTTGAGTTTTTATTACTCTAATCACTAATTTGACCCGAATTGAAAAGATCAAAACACTTGGAGTACATTATTACACAAATAAAGGGAATTTGAATTTAACGTTCCCTTCCCGTCATTTCATAAACTTTAACTTTTCCCATGAGTCCCAATCGTCCCAAAACTGTGTACAAAGGATATGACTCGACTTAGCAACTTATGCAAGCAACTAGATAATTGATCTAAGGGTTTAGTATGATAACAATAATGCACTAAAAGTGAGTGCATACAAGGTAGGCTAAGGCAATTTGGGTGTACATTTGGGGGTGGGGTGTAAACAATGCTCTTCATTGATATTCCGGAAAACCGAAACATCACGAGAACCGCGAAAAGGATAGGCTCTGAGGGTGGTTACATTTTTCAAGAAGAACGTTTGCGTGAAAAGCTCCTTCTCATCTTATGTATCTTTTTCTTGATAAATTAAACCTGCACACTTGAAGAAAACAAACGAAACCTTTGCGTAAAATCGGCGGTAATAATATATATAGGACTCTACTAAACTAGGATATAATGCTTGTGGAATGGATGTTTACAAAATTTCTGTAAAATTAAGACCTGGAAAATTCCAAAAAATTATAAGTAGCTCAGAAAACGAGAACAAACACACATGTATATCTTTTAATTAATTGAAATTCTCATGTTTACGTTTCTTTTGAAAACGTGTGTAATCCTCCCTACACTTATCCCTTATGTAAAATACCTTTATATGTAATTAAGTCGAGGTTAAAGACAAAATAAAGCATTTTTACAAATTTAAACATGAGAATAAACAATCAATAAAAGATATATGACACAAACAAGCAAACAATTAAGCATGGGTTGCCTCCCACGAAGCGCTTTTCTTTATTTATGAGTCTTGTAGCTAGACTCGTAGTCGTGCCCCTACGTGACTTTATTACCGTCACCTTCTTCCTTCGCTCTCCCTTCGTCAAAAGGGCGTACACGTTGTATGCTTACTGTGGATTCCTTGCCAACATTGTCTATTATGGTAATGGTTTTATCCTTTAGATTGGTTTCCTTCACCATAAAAGGCCCAAACCATCTTGGTTTGTTTCTACCTTGTAATGCCCTTATCCGTGATTTTTATAAGAGTACTTTTTCTCCCTTTAAAAATTCCTTTGGGTTCCTTTGTGTTTTTGGTATCGAAGTGGGATTATTTCCTAACTTTTTATCGTGCTTCCACAATGTTGCATGTAGTCCTTGAACCATAAAATCTCTAAGCCATTTTTCCCAATCGTTCATTTTCTTCTTAACCATATTGCTAGGGACTTGTGGATTCTCACCCGTAATCTTTTCCATGATCTTAAGAGGATACCTTGGAACAATGGGTATCCTAGCATACCCTTTTCCGTTTTTAAGTATCATGATGCCCTCCCTGCATTTGATGGTTGCTTTGGCGGTGGCCAGAAAAGGTGTCCCAAGAATGAGTGGCATGTTTCTATCTTCCTCAACATCTATGATCACGAAATCCACCGGATAGACGATATTAGCCACCTCTATTAAAACATCCACCGCGATTCCTATAGGGTAGACATAGGTGTGATTTGCTAAGGAAAGTCTAAGATCGGTCTTGGCTGGCTTCTCCCTAGTCAACTTATTATAGATTGATAATGGCATTATGTTTACATCAGACCCCTGATCAGCTAAGGCATTTATATTATCAATGTCACCTATGCTACATGGTATCACGAAGTTCCCTGTGGTGTCTCGTTTTTTAGTTACTGGTTTTTTTAGAACCAACCCATACAGAGGTCCCATAGGCATGGTGTCATACTCTTATTCTGTTATTTTTCCTTCAAGGGCTTCCCTAAGAACCTCATTGTACCTAAAGTTGTTCACTTGGTTAACAATGGTTTTTTTGTTAATTTCGTGCTTTAGTTAGTACTCAATGGTCTCGGGCTCATTATTAGGTTCAGCCTCCTCCCTCTTGCTTTTCTCAGTTTTCTTCTCCTCAACCTTTCCATCCTCAGGCATAATGGAAATGGCGTTAACAAACGAAGTGGGAGGATAATCATTGCTTCTTACTAGTACCTTTTCGGGAACTTTTGTCTTTGTATATTCTTTTACTAGGTTCATCATTTCCGTCATATTTGCTTGCATTTCCTCTCTTTGCCTATAAACCTCCTCTTTAAATTTTGCTAATCTCTCCGTATGAGCTGCCATGTACTCCCTCATTTGTTCCTTAAAGCTTGGTGAGAGTGGTATTGGGGAAGTAGAACGGAAGCGCCGTTCGGAATTAGGATTTTGCTCATGACTTGGGGATTCAGAGAATGGTGTTAGGTGGTTAGTGGAATTAGCAGAATTGACTGTTTCCCGAGGGATTTGTACGGGAGCTCTCTTATGCCTTTCTATCAGATAATCAATCCTTCTCTCAAGAGCACTCATTTGTTCCTCGGTGACGTTGGAAGATTCAAGAGGAGTTGATATGGCATTAACCACTTTAACGGGGGTTTCAGGGGATTCATTCCAATCTTCGTAGCTTTGATCGGCAAGCACTTCTATGATATCCCTAGATTCCTTTGCATTAAAGTCGCTAAGCCTTCCACCAGCGGCTTGATCAATGGATCACCTTGTGATGAAATCGGTATGGTCATAGAAGATTTGGATTTGAAGCCGAAGATCAATTCCATGATGAGGGACTTTATGGAGTAAGTCCTTGAATCGAGTCCATGCCTTGTAGAGAGACTCGCCTTGAAGTTGTTGAAACGTCAAGATGTCTCGTCTTAGTTTAGTGGTTCTCCCCGGTGGGAAAAATTAAGCAAAGAAGCGAGAGGTGAGATCATCCCAACTTGAGATGGAGCCGGCGGGAAGTCGCTCAAGCCAATTACTAGTTTGATCCCGTAGAGAGAGAGACGCAGACGCGTGGTCTCCCGAGTAGTAGCATCGAGGTCGATGGAATCGACAATTTTAAGGAAATCCTTAAGATGCTGATTAGGATCTTCGGAACGAAGTCCATGGAATGCACATCCGTTTTGCACCAACCGGATGGTGTCGGATCGCAGGGCCGTAGTTTGGGCTTGGTCGGGAAGCTCAATGGTATTCCTATAGCCTAGGTGGCTTGGTCTCGAGTATTCACCAAGAGTACGGCCTCGTGGCGGGTCATTTGGTGGTAGGTTGATGAATAGTGGTTGGTTATCACCTTCCATGATGGGGTTACTAACAAAGGTCACGAAGAAGGGGGATAGACTACGAGGAAGTTAAAAATAGGGAAAAAAGCTTACTTTGTAGGAATCAAGCAAGGAAACCTAAATGAGGTAAAATTCTAACTAGCTATTCTATTCCCCGGCAGCGGCGCCAAAAACTTGATAACGCTACACGCGTCGTTCGGGGTCAAAGGAACTTCCTTTTCGTCGAGCAAGTTTTTCAACATCCTAGGCAGTGAACCTAATCGTTGTAGTGTAGTATTAGGGTAAGCCACGGGAATTGATATCGTTCTCTAGGGGAATAGGAATGCTAATGAGAAGTTACTACGCTAAGGTTGGGGTTGAGGAAGATTATTTTTTATCTTTTTATGTTTTTTTAGGAAATGGAAAGGTACGAATCTCGGGGTTTGGATTTGGGGGTTGGTATTTCTACCGATTACTCTACTTATCTAATTGTCTAATCTAGTGGTGTATGTAGTCTATGTCTAATTATTGTGTGCTCGTATGATGATTTAAAGATGTGTTTACTTAGGTTTTATTACTCTCTAATTATCTCATATTGATGGTTGAATTGTCACGTCCTTATTCTTAATCGCGTTGTGTGTCTAAGGTCGTAGGGTATGCGTTTATCCCTAACTCTTTGAAACTACCAAAGGGTGTCGCCTACAAAATCTCTAGGATTTATAAACTTTAACTCTAAGTTACTCTTCGGATGGTTTAGCCTACAACAACTCTAGGTATTATAAACTAAGGTTCACAAAGATTAATCAAGCATTAACTACACAACGGATGACCTATCGCATTACTAGATCATTAACAATTAAGATAAGAGACAACCAATCAATATTCAATAATTAAGTTTCATATTCCCTAAGCAAACACACAAGTAAATTAGCCGGACATGGGGAACATGCAAGCATACACACAAGTAATTAAAGACATAATTAAATTAATGAAGTAAAACACTTATCTTGATGTAAGATAGAGTTTGGAACCCTAAAATACTGTACAAGACAGCCTTGGTTCGGTTTAGGTTTTTACTCCAAAAGACTACACACTGAAAACTAAAAAATTTGGATTCTATATATAAGATTACATATGCGACGGCGTCACCCTTTGATTTGTGACGCCGTCTGGTCGCCGTTATTAGGGTTTCATCTTGGCCATGTTAGTCTTGCGAAGGCGTCACCTTATGCTTGTGACGCCGTCCCCTTCAGTCTCTGACGTCGTCTGGATCAAATCTAGGCCGTCTGAGTTGCGATGACCTACTCTTTTAAAACCTGACACCGTCACTTGTAA
Organism: Chrysanthemum seticuspe; assembly: GCA_019973895.1. NCBI lineage: Eukaryota > Viridiplantae > Streptophyta > Magnoliopsida > Asterales > Asteraceae > Chrysanthemum > Chrysanthemum seticuspe. The sequence continues at coordinate 46,189,094 of BPTQ01000002.1, forward strand.
ATAAGCAATTTAGCTACTGAGCTGTCACAAAAGTGATGCGACGGCGTCACAGATAACACCTGACGCCGTCCCCTTCAGTTTTAGCAGCCTAAGTGTCTCGATTCTTGATTTTGGCCATTTTCTTCGTATATTCGCGCCTTTTCGTCTGAATAAGTGTCATTCCAGCATTTTGCCTTCAAGATACCTAAAAAGTGAAAAGGACCGATATTAAGTAATAACGGATACAAACGTGATCAAATAAGGGCTTAAACGACCCCTCAAAAAGGTACATTTTAAAACCTTATCATCTTCCCATTTTGTCGGACCTCTCACCTTGTTTAACAATACACGCAAGTAAAATATCTCACCCTAAGAAGGTGGAACATGATGAATACGGCCCAAACTCTCACCTCTTTGTCTCGGCGTCCAAATCCTTTTTTGAGGATTCAAAACATAAAATTTAGGTATCTCGACATAAAGCAACTTCTGAGCAAATGTATCCGTCTTGTTTAGTTCTATCCACTGAACAAATTTAGTCTCGTTTACAGATGACTTTTCAAGGGTGTAATCAATGCTTTCAGTTGCATCAAACATAACTGATTGTTCATCCTGCAAATGAAATGGCAAACGTTCAACACTCGGAGTCCTATAGTGTATATAAAATTTGAATATACGCCATGCTGCTTCACAAGCCGAAAGATATCTACAATCATAGAAATACTTAATCTCGTCGACCTCTTCGCCATCTAAGCCAACAGTAATCCTATCCGGTCCCTTGTTTATGTATTTGAACAAATACTTAATGGAACCAACCTGGTTGCACCATTCAACATTTATATGTGACTGATATCGCCTGAGCAAACCGGGGTTGTAAGGAACTATGAAACCGTTGTGCAAATCTGTTCCATTTTTCTTAATAGTTGTGCCATCATTCCGCCTTCTATAAATTCCATAACCATTGTCATCAATTACCGTGGTTTCGTTAAATGGTTTTGGAAAATTCTTGGTACATTTATAATCAACCATGCATGGACAGCTTCGATTATCATGACCGTATGGGCCGCGCATCATGTGATCTGTAACAATTTGGTACAATTCAGGGTCCTCCTCCTTATTCGGTATTTCAGCGGATATATACTTATCAATATTTTCTGTTGTGATTATCTTATCTTCAGTTTCAAGCCATAGCAATATGTGACAATGAGGAAGGCCTCTTTTTTGAAACTAAATGGTGTAAACAGTTGTAAAACATATAATCAAATGAGGAAATCAAGGAATAAATTAACAAAATGTACACCATGATTATCAAAATAATATTATTCAAAAATGTTTAGTGACATTACCTCCTTTGACACGTCCAAATGTATGTCGATCCTTTAGTTCATTCATAAGGCAATCAAGCTTAATTTTAAAGACTCGTGTAATTACATCGGGTCGATCCTCAGATTTCAATCCTCTTTCGGCAATAAAACGTGATATCTCGGGCCAATATGGGTTACATTTAAATGTTATGAATAGGTCCGGATAACCATAGAACTTGCAAATTGTCATTGCGTCTAAATAGTTCTGCATCATATACCTTGGACTACCCGTAAATGACGACGACAACACAACCTTTTTGCCACGTAGTTGTACTCCAGAATCCGCATCCTCTGTCAATTTTTCCAGCTTAGAATACATTTCAATTCTAAGCTCTTTCTGCTGTTTGCAATTAAACCTCATTCTTTCTGATTCAACCATTGTATATCCCTCTACCAAAAATTGCTGAAATAGCCTTCTTCCGTTTAGCATCATGGAGAATTCATTTCGCCTTTCTTGTACACGGTATGCGAACCACTCTCTCATTGTTACGCGTGTTCCTTTGTTTTTTTCATCGTAATCAGTTACGCTTTCATGAAATATATTAGTGCGATAACCATCCTCAGCATAAGGAAAGAACAAAGGGTACTGCAATGCGAGATAAGAGGGGTGCAATTCACTGATTCTTTGAAGGTCGCCATCTTGTTGATGTAGAATAATGTCTCTCTTGTGTTTGGTTTGGTCAAAATCTCTGACAATTAAAGCAGCCACTTCGGATGCAGTTGGTAGATTATAATGTCTACCATCTCGCTGCCTTGTACCAATAAGTTTAAGACAATATTTATTATCATTAGAAGATCTCATACGTTCACCCGCCATGCGAAAATCCTGAATCAATGGATTAATTTCATCAAGCATGTCGCGTATCTCCTTTGTAAGCTCGTAGTCTAAGTCTTGTTTTTTGGAAGACGTCATATGTTCATTGCTGCAACATTCAATTTCAATATTTACAAAGGTAATAAAGGTAAATAAGGACATAGATTGTTTTGTGTTAATGTGCAAAAACATAATGTAGTTGGATAAAGAATCAAACCTGACAGCGTTCATTCTGTTCGTTATCTCATTCTCAGTATCAACTATATAAAGGAGTTAACAATAAAATATTCGATCGTTGAAGTAAAGCAGTTAACAAACATATAATAACCTTGTTTTGAATGAAACAATCTCTAGTATATCACGATTGATATATATCTTTGAACTAAATAGAGCATTGTGAATAGCGGTAGTGCCTTGTATGTGAAAATTTAAGACATATAGTTAAAAATGAATGAATTACGAAATGATCAATTGCATGCTGAGTCAGTATATTCAATATTTGAAATGAAGAACAATGCACTTACCGTCCCAATACTTCACTTTCCCAAGCTGAAGTATAACTACCAAATGATCAATTGCGGCACGCTTACTTTAATATAGATCCCACATGCTCGCCCATTGGTCCCAGAAAGTCAAGTTCAAACGATTGGCCCTGTAATTTTTGTGAAATATACGATAGTTAAATAAATACAAAAAGAAATCATTAACATCAAAATGTTAAAAAAATTAAATATGATTGCTAAATGTATACTTACTCAGCATCCCCAACGACAACTGTTCTACGAAACTTTTTACCAGCAGCAGACATAACAGGAACGCTCTCCTCGATACCAATTACGGAACCAATGATATCTATTTACATAATTCATGAATAAAATTAGAAAACAATATTAGTATCATTTTTAATTAGGGAAAATAAAATTGATATTATTCGTAATGGATCAAGTACGTACCAACAACATCATTGTCGTAGTACTGGTGATGTTCAGGATCATGTAAATGACTATATGGTTCAAAAATAAAACCATATGTGTTGGTTTCAAAAGGTTCCGTACGTGTGACAATTGTTGTCCTATAGAAACTTATTTTGAAATGATGTGGTAGCAAAGGAAGTTTCCCACCATTCTCAGCTATACCAAAATTGAAAATGATGTAACATTTTCCCTCTTCGAACAACGGCTCGAATTTGAACATAAACTCCTTCTTGATATACACCTGGATCCTTGTGTTCTGAATTACAAATAAGATATGGTTAATAAAAACATCAAAAAGTATTATGAATCTACTGTATACATAAAAAAGAGGATAATGTACATACATCTGCGTCTTGCATAACCAAATCAAGGCTGTATGGATCGTGGGAAGCATTCATTTTGTGTGAATGCCAAATTGATATACATCTTCCTTGCACAAATATGTCATCGTTCATAGGATTAACATCTTTGATAGGTGTTATTTTCCTATCCTCGCCATTACCTGACATATAGTAACATAGATGAACGCATATTAATGAACCTACAATTCTAATGGTTTTACAAAAGAAACTACATATGCTTTTGAGACACAAAAACATATTAAAACAATGTTTAACATAATGGATGTTTAACATAATCAAATAAACTGCACATAAACATAATACACATCATACCTAAAAACATCATACAAAAATAAACATAATGCACATACATTCAAATAAAGAGAATACATGATAAACATGATAAACACATATTCAAATAAGGATTTACAACCATAACATCATAACTAAAAACATCATGCCAATAAACCTCTTACGTGAAAAAGAGGCATTAAGCAGAATAGTAAGACATTAAACAGAATAGTAAATACAAATATGATTTGGTAACAAATTATAAACAATTGAACAAAAAAAATGTATAACCTCCTGATCCTCCAGAATTGCCAGAACCACCAAAACTCTTAGATCCGCCAAAACCTCCAGAGCCTCCAAAACCTCTAGTTTTTCGAAAACTGCTACTTGGCACGGTTGGACTTTTTTGGTATCCCATGTTACCACTCTTTCTAAAACCCTTATTCATAACTGCCTTTTTGATATGTACAATATATGTGGATTGATTGATGTGGTGTTAGATGATTTTGTAGATATTTATAGATACAAATTAGGGTTTTGAATGTGGCATTGAGAAATATGTAAACAAATTTTTCAAAATCAATTTCATCCGTGATTTTAGTGATATGGAGCACAATTTGAATTAGGAACATATTGATTGAGATATGATAAGTTGACTGAGATTCAAAATGGTTTCAAAAATTGTGAGAGAATTGAGGAGTTAAATGATTCGGTTTCACAGAATAGCTAAGATTTAGGGGAGGATTTGAATCGTTTCATCCAGTTCTTGTTATGAATTTTGTTTTTCAATGTGTACTCACAAAAACCAAGCTGCTCTAGTGGTAGGAGTGTTGTAACATGTTCCAAGTGACCAGGGTTCGAATCTCCATAGTGCCATAATTTTTTTAACAAATACCACACGACACATCAGCTTAGGTGGCATTGCAAGTGCCAAGTGGCATTGAGGTGGCATTTATATGTGCCAAGTGGCATTGATGTGGCATTTCCATGTCATTGTACATGCTTTCAAGCTTTATGTACAACTCGTAATTAGCCTCATATATAAGTAAAGATAGTTATAAGTTTCTTGCACGCACGAAGTTTACACATAAATCAAATTTATTTTAACATTTTAGTTCAGTATATACACATATAAGAATTTTCCCATGAAAATTGTGATATATACTAATACTTATGCACGAGTTTTTCATTATGCATTAATATCCATTAAAATTTGATAAAATATTTAAAAAAAATTCTGTTAGATAACTCAATATTTAATTTTATTTAGCTTACAAAGATGTTGATGTTGTTATTTAAATTTCATTAATGATATTATGTTGTACACATGATGCAAGTTTAATAGCACATGATGAGCGTTGATAAAGTTAAAGTATACTCCTTAAAGTTTTTTAAAATTGTTTTTCTAGATATCCTTATATAAATAAATAAGAATTACATGAGTCATTGTTATAAGTACAACCACGTATATTTATTTTTACATTAAAGTAACCCGTGTTTACAACTTGATAATTATATTCCCGTTTTTAGTACTTTAGCCGTATTTAAAATGTAAACTCGCGTCCACATAGGTTAAAATTTTAAAAATGAAATAAATGAGTCTTTATTGAATGTATATAGTGAAAAAAATTGATACTTATAATCTTATTCAAATTTATTTATATAGTGACACCTTGGGTTTTTCTCTTGAGCATTACATATCTATAGATAGTTATAAACCGTTGGTATAAACTTGTGTCCAAGTAAGTTACTTAAGCTCATGCAAATATTCAAAATTCCGAAATGTACAAATATAAACGCCTATATCACGACACCATAAATACTTATTCCCTAATTTAAAAGATTCCACAACACTTACAAATTTCATTGTTACCAGCTTATTTCAAACTATTTATCTTACCCTCTTATCAAGAATTCCAAACCCCCCCCCCCCGGATTATCTTAGCTTATTTCAAACTACTTGTCGTAGCTTCGTATGACGAATTTTAAACTACTTATCTTGGCCAAAATAAATTACCAACATAGTATGATTCATATGAAAATGAGCTAATGAGAATGTATTTGAATAAATACTTGATTTATCATGTAATTAAAAGGAGATGGAGCTAACTTACCACAACTTGTTTTGAGCTACGTGTGACGCACTTGAGTGTTTCACTCCCCAACGCTTCATTCGTTATGCTCCGTCACATCAACTAGTTTGAAACTGTAACTCTTTTTATACCATGAAAACTACAAATTCAAAATTAGAACTCGTAAACAATTATGGTTACAATTTCCGCGTGACTAAAGGTGGTATATGATGAAATATAAAACTTTAGGCTAACCCTCTCACTTGATTCCCCAAACTTGTTCCAACTTATGTAACCAACAAAATGCTTTGATTTAATATAAACTAATTCATGAATGCGGATTTCATCAATTTTTATAGGGTTTTGCCACAACACAATCAAATTAACATAATCAAAGCAAAATATATTATAAATTAAATCGAGAAAAAATAGTTGTAACATGTAAATAAATAACATGAACATTGACAATTGTACCAGTAAAAAAATGTTGATAGATCACATGGTACTAATCTAACACTTTTAAGTTATAAAGAACTAACCTTAGCATCTACTACGTATTTTGTTTTTATGCTTTTTTTTGCTTGTTGTAGGAGCTGAGACCGGAAGATATTTTTTTTGCTTGTAGGGTCTGGAACCGGAACCGGTGGATCCGAGAACCAAATTTTATAAAAAGTAGGAATCGGGAACCGAACCGAATAGTTTTTGGTTCCGGTTCTGGTTCCCGTTTTTTTAGGTCTACCAGGATAGGAACCGATTTTTGTTCACTAAAAAACTGCACAAGCATGATCTCAGCATAGAACCACAAAAGATAATTTAGTAAATATACAGTTACTTTGTTAGATGGCTAAATCCTCAAACGAGACATCCTAAGATAATGATGAACGTGTTATAAGCTAGTACATCACTACATCGAATGCAAATAAAAATAAAATATAAACTTACTTCCATTGTTTGATAATGATGATAGTTGTTTATGTGAGTTTTGAATGTTGAATGATCTTGAAATGTTATTAGGTTTAGATTAATTATTGATTGTGGATGTTTCAATGAGTTAAAGATTAGGGTTTAGAGTGTTTGACTTGATTTTTCTAAAAGTAGGCTAGTAGGGTTATTTTTATGGCACTGGTACCTATGATTTGAGACTTTGAGTATGATAAGTAAAATAAAATTGCATATTTTTATATATTATTGGGTATTTGGTTCCGGAATCGAGAATCGGTGGAACCGAACCGAACCGACCCAAGAATCAAAAACTCTCAAACTCAAGAACCGGAACCAGTTCCAGTTCGGTTCTTCTTGGTTGCAGTCCGGTTCTTGGTCCGGTCCGGTTCTTTGGTTCTTTTGCTTATCTCTAGGACTCCATCCCACACCCTTCTTGTAGTGATTTCCACTCTAAAAAATAAAACAAAGAAATTGGATTAAGTTTCATTAAGTTATATACAATAGTTGCGCATTCGATGAGCAACCAACATTTTTTGGTATGCATATCTTAGTGTAGGTCAGCAGTAGTTTTTAAACTAAGTGAGCAACCATTATATAATTTATGTATGCATTTATATGTTATGAACACTACATCAAGGAAACAGGCTGCCATCATAATTGTAGTTATGGATTGATTAGAGACATGTGAAGAGGATGATGGAATCAACAAAAAGAATTCAACTCACTTCTTTGCTTTATCAATGCTCTTTTATATTAGACTAGCTTCATAACCCGCCCAATGGGCGGGTTTGTTTCATAATATTGCTTGACATAATCTAAATGGACGTAAATTAATAATGAATAACGGTGAATATGTTAAACAAAAAAACTGGAAAAAACTATAATGATAAGTATGAGAACAAATAAATTACATGGTTCTTATTCATTTACGAAATAAAACTGCTTTGTTTACAACATTTGTTGAGTAGTTTGTGTATTCGCTGTCTTTGTTACAACAAAGAACCTTCAAACGTTTTTTCATCTTGAATCTTGAAACAACCACACAAAGGCAAGAGTATATTTAAATGCTTACGTACACCTATCTAAACTTCTTTATTAAACAAGTAGCAGGAGCCCCCCGCGTTGCGGCGGGAGTGTTTGCTATAGCTTTCGACCTGTGTAATCGTAAAAGTGCCACTGGCAACTTTAGTACTTACCGAAGATTTTAAGCTTAGCATTTGGCAACAGACCAAGTTACAGCCTAAGTATTAAAAAATATATGTATGTGAACCATAAAATTGTTTTAAGTCAGTATACAGCAGCAGCCATACCTAAACACCGCTTTAATATACAATTGCAGCAGACCCAAAAGCCCCCGCAAGTCGCTAGGTTTGCCGCAGATCCAAACACCCTAAAAACAACAGCATATATAGCGAAACAACCGATTAAAAAAGCTGCAGTTTGTGGCGGAACAAACACCCCATAGAACCTGGAAAAGATAATAAAAATACAAATTCAGACGGCAGTTTTGCAGCAAGCTCAAGTATCCCTTGAACGGTTAGCACGACACTCCTTTAGAAAACAGTTTTACAGCAGGTCCAAATACCATTAAATCGACACAAACACCCCTTAAAGCTAACGGTTTGTAGTATGTCAAAACACAATTTAAAACGACGGCAACAGCCTTTTAAACTACAGTTTTGCAGCAGCCTAGACACACATTAAACTGTAGTTTTGCAGAAAATGCAGATTGCGCACACACAAATACAATGATTATAAGATCGGCTACGAATATACATTTGTAACGCTTTTATGTCATTAAATGATTTACTTAATTAATAGTTGATAGTATTTAATCTTGTAGCATAAACATCGCTAAGAATCTCCGATCTTAATTCGTATGTGACAATAGTACATGAAATGGCTCGTAAACTTTTACGATCATACCTCTTTGATAAGAATAGTAAAATCTTTTGTATGGCATCAGGGAGGTCAATGACTATCGCAATTATAGCACCATCATTAACCGTCGCTAGTCCACCATATTTAGCAATAGAATACTGCGAGTTGGATTAGTTTGTGCCTATGTTCGTCACCATATTTGCTCGTAGTATCTCGTCTTCCTCTGGATTCATCATCTTCTTTGCTATCTTTGAGCATAACCTGGTCAGGAAGCAAAATATATCAACAAAAAATGAACGTGATTCAAATATATATAGTAGTTGAGGTTTATTACTTACTCCATCATTGGCCGGACCCCGGCTGAAAAAAAAGTTAATTGCTTTGATTAAAAAAAAAGAAAGAAAAAAAGAAAAAAAAGGGCATGTATTCTTTGCAAATTTTACTTCAATACTTGACTTTGGTAGCTTGAAAATACATTTAACTTATAGATACTACTCGCAAAATATTTTACATACATGTGTGCAACTTGAGCTTGTCGCCAAATTTTGTTTTCACGGTCACAGAGAAACGACGAATGTTGCCCGCACCAACACAAAATCCTCAATAAGAATAGTGAAACCAGCAAATCCAAACGCATATACAGTATGCTCCAAACTCGGCTCGAGCTCGAGCTCGAATAAGCCTATTTGTCGAAGTGCACCTATACTGACTGTAATTGTTAGTGAATGAATATACTACAATCTTTAACTTGATTTAAAAAAAAGAAACAAAGAGAATATTAAGCATGTATTAACTCAATCGAGAAAACATATGTAGTCACAAATTAACAGATTGTGTGTAGATGTTCAAATCAAATCACAAATTAATATGATGATTTATATAAGGGAGAATGGGAGAGTAATTTAGCGTCTTTGTCCATTACAAATTATGCCTTGATTTAATGTATTTGTTAAAACCAATTTATACACCACGTTAACATATTATCCACATACATAACTGAAATTGTTGCTATATGTTCAGCAAAAACAGTTACAAAAAGCCAAAGAGCTTAAATGAAATCGAAATAGAAGCCGAGAAAATTATACCTAAGTTAGCAAAAGATTTTCAATCTCAATCAACATCGGACCCGAAAGTCCGAAGCCAGAACCCCCTCATCATTATCTTCCCTCCATCTCCCCGTTAAGAACTCTTCTACATATACTTGCCGTCACCATTACTTTCAAAAAAATAATAACAGATTTAACGAATTTAATTGATGGCTGAAAGTGCAAGTGTGCAATTAAATAAAATGTCAACTGATGTTATTTTCTAACCTTTCCATCCATGTCTTTCATGGCCTCGTTAGCTGATTCATCGCTGTCGTAGTTTAGCACCCATCCCAGAGGCACGAAGTTTCAGACCACAGCCGTCATCCGTACGCCTAAAAAATATACTTTTATTTAATTGAACCATCCATATAATGAGCTTTAAACAAAATCGCTGAAAAAACATAAACTTGTATTGAGTTTCAAAGATACGCATTGTTCATAAGTCAATATTAAAGCACAATAACTTGATTTATATAAAAGGTGTATGAAAGTGTTAAACTGTTAATAAAACAAAATTTAACCGATTAATGTGTGAATAATTTATGGATTTAGGTTATGTAATAAATCTTTATCTTTTTCAAATGTTTTACTATATTGCGGAAAATATTAGCCTGCCTTAGCTTTCTATAAGCAGCAGCAGCAGGTTATATGAAAATGTATATAAGACCGTCTATATAACACCCACTAAACACATTAACTGAACCAACACGTAACAGCAATAAACTGAACCCAACACCAGCATGAACACAACTATTGAAACCAACCACTGAATAGTTAACTGTTTGGTCACACCATAATCTGTTGACAATTCCTTGAGCTCATCCCGATCCACTCCATTACCCTGTATCAGAAATATGAGTCGAGTCAGCATCGCAAATTTTACCATTGTTCATTTAACTTTACACTGCCTTGGTAACCAAAATCCTGCTACAATAAAGTACAACCATATACATATACCGGAATACCTGAGGCCTATATCTGTCACATAATGAAATGAATACGAAAGTGTCAAAATAACGTACCATCAAGTGTTGAAATCGGCATCGTTGGGATTAGTCTCGGGTAGTGTTTGGTTGGTTGGGTTTTCTGATGCAGATGGTATGGGAGCTGGAGTTTGCTCCATTAACCACTTAAAAGTCCCTTCGTCCCTACAAATCAACGAATTAAAAAACAGTTAGATAGGACAATATATGTCTTTGTGTTTCTTTTCACTTTTGAGTTTCAACTTTTGTTTTTCAGTTGATGCATATGTTTTCCTAATTATCGGATGACATCCATTGTCAGCTCATAAATTCATAAATTTACTTTGCTCACCTTAAACCATTGAAGCTCACATTGCATCTGCAAATCTGCATCTGTGAGTCTATCACATCATTAAGTCGATGAGACGGTGGCGGCTTTGCAGCTACATATAATGCAATCTCATTTTCAGCATTTGGGAAGCATCTCATCCAACCCAACTGAGTTGTAACAAATCAACTGCACATCGATACATATATCAGGTTCAAAAATTAATAGGATGCAAGTTATAGTTATTCGAATGAGATGAATGATTTAAACGTAAATTTAAGATCAAACATACCTTACTGCCTTACAATGATTGTTGATACTTAACTCCCAATAATCAACCCCATCAGTGAGTCATCAATCCGAACTACAATGACTATAAACCTTATTAGCTACAAATCATACAAAAATGATTATGTGATTAAATAATTGTAAATCATATGAACGTGATATATGAAACTGATTTAATAATACCAACCTATTTTGAATAATCATAAAAACAATCAGACAACAAAAAAAACATAAGAAAAACAATCAAAGCATTTATATATTGGTTATTTAATAATTAATCAAACAAAGAATAATCAAACAAATGAATCATTTATTTTCATAGAATTACGAAATCACAGACCTGGAATAGATGAGTCGACTTGATTGAGGTCGTATATGTGGGCGTTTAAATAAGCGAGGTGAGTATCGATTATGAATTCTTGGCTGGAATAGTTTATGTTGTTAGGGCTTAGCGTTGATTGATCTACATTTAGGGTTCCTTGCCATTATTTTTAAGTGGATCTTGATTTTGATTTTGATTTTGAAATCTTTAAATACATCAACATAAACATGGTAGAGATTGAGGGAATTTGGCTGTTTTTAAGAAATTAGTTATGGTGCGTGAAATAGGGGATGGCATTGAAGCAAAAATTAATGTAGAGCCAAATGAGTAGGGATTTTGTTGTATAGGATTTTCCTGAATGAATAGTAAAAAGGGATGAAGACTTTGTATCACAATAAGTGGATTGCCTCGGTGGTTGAGGCTTGAGGCTTTGAATGTGGAGACCCATGTTCGAATCTTGCCTGGTACAAATTCCTTTTTATTATGTAATCTGATTTGTTGCCATGGTGGCATTTCCACCTCATCAAAAGATGTGCCATGTCAACATTAAAATGCCTACTAAGCATTAGTGATGTGGCATGTGTAGTCTCATATATATGTATAGATTTAAATCCATACTAGATGGGTACAAGTTAAGCACACAAAAAGTACACATGAACCTACATAAAAGTACACTTGTCTGTACTTTTATGTGGATCCCTATGTACTTTTCAGTAGGTCCATGTGTACTTTCGGTGTGCTTAACATGTGCCCTAGGGCACAAGTTAGAAAAACCCATATAAGAAGCCCATTTGTAGTGTTTAAAAGCGTTTTCAAGATTGCCTATGATATATCAAGCCATAATCATTAAACTTAAAATATGTAAATTAGAAACAAACCCAAACAACCAAGTTTCAAAAATTCTTTTACAAAACTATTTTGAACTCAGTTGTTGCATAAAACACTTGATAAAGGTATTTAACTAATTAATCTAAAATACTTCCATCATCCCCGGTTCACTAATAAACCTATATGTAGCTTACCTAAAAAGACCAAAATGATGATTTTTGACGTCTATAGAAATCCGTCTCTCATTGTAAGTAGGAGAATCAAAATGCTTATGAATCTATTGATAATCAAACGAATTCAATCACAAATGGTGTATTATGTTATTCAAATCAAAACCATATAAAGAAAACTTAGGGTATGCTTGATGGAGGGTATTAGGGGGGGGTGGGGAATAGGAAAGCAATCATTAATTATGCTTGGTGGAGGGTAAAGGAATGGAGCATTACCCTAAACTAGGTAATGACCCATTGCACTACAAATTAGGAGTTAAGGCATTCATTACCCTTTGCATTCCTTAGTATACCCTTTGCATTTCCTTTTCGTATTCCCTTAATTGAACCAAACGGACCCTTAGTCATCATAGATTGATTTTGAAGGGATGTTGAAATTGTTGTTTTATGAATCGTGAAATTAGGGGATGATTTGAAATTGATTGTTTTGATTGTGACATATTATATTGATTTTGAATTTGTCGAAGGGTAAGATATTAAGGGTGTTAATGGATGAATTGTAACTAATTGGGAAATTGAATGCGTGAAGAAAATGAAGAATCGTATCAAAGAAGCTTTGAAAATTAAATTGCATGCATGTGTTGTACTTTCCAACAAATTTGACCAATAGTATTTGAGACACGTCAGCACATTAATTTCGTTATGTGCTTCAATGTGTTATAACATATTTTACTTTATCTATACTACTTATAATGGAGGAAGAAACTTCCCTCCTAATTATTATTTTAAAACCACCATAAACAAAATTTTAAGCAAATACTACCTTATAAGCATTATTTACAAGTATTTAAAGCACACATAAAACTAAAAACACACTACTCATATAATACAATTAATACACTATTAAAAACACTTCTTCATCAAAAAATACAACTTTTTAACGACAAAGTACAATATAATTAAGCTTCCACATATGAATAAACTAAAAATAGATTTTTAAGCAAATAAATACGCATAATTTACAAGTATTTAAAGCACAAATAAAACTAAAAAAATACTATTCAACAAATACAATTAATACACTATTAAAAACACACTCTTCACCAAAATATATAATTATTTAACCACAATGTACAATCTAATTAAGCTTCCAAATCATAAATCTGAAATCCAACAGTCCAAAACAAAATAACATTTGTTCGCCGAAAAATTTAGTTACAGGGTACCCGCTACCCTACTAGTTAGATAAAATAGATATATATATATCAATGGATGTTACTTAATTGCGGTGCAATTTATGAATACAAAACCATAAAGGTACGATCGTCATACTGTTGGAAATGTATATATTTATAAATACGTGAATGTCCGGATTCGAACTCGTGACAACGGGATTGCACACATTAGCGAATGAGAATTAAAGTTAATAATTAATGTTAATGATTACGATTAATTATTAAACAAAAGTCCGTCTAACGATCGTTAAGTATTTAACGAGAAATGACTAACAACCGTTAAATGTAAAGAGAAGGACTAGTAATGAAAAATCTTAAAATGGAAAAGATTTGGGGTCCCTTGGGCTTGCATATGGCCGGCCATAGGGGGCTTCTCACAACCCTAATCCCTAACTTGTTCCCTAAGATTTCCATCTACTATATAAACAAACCTAGGGTGAATGTTTAGGGTTAACTTTTGTGCATTGAATTAAACCTAGATCTCTCCCTCTCCCTCTCTTGCTTACTTCGGCCGAAACCCCCCCCCCCATCCTAAGGGTGTTTTGGTTTTGTTTTTTCATAAAATAAGGGCTTGTGTTAGATCTAGCAATCTCTTTGATTCATGGTTAATTCGTGTGTACAAGACTGTGGTAGTAAGACATTATTCTTACACCAATTGGTTTGAGTTGTAAAACGGTAAGGGACAACTCTTTAAACCACTTCATATCCATTGAAGAGATCTAGCCAATTTCAAGAGGTATGTTACGCATTTATTTTCAGTTAATTAATTGCTATTATGATTCTATGTCTTCCGTTGTGTACTTTGTGATGTCTATATGATTTTATTTGTATATCATATATCTTAAACTCAACAGTGGCATCACGAGCCTTGTATAATAAGTAATTAATTACTGAAACACATAAAACAAATAATTGGATTGTGTTATTAATTGTATGTGTAGCTCTAGGATTTGTAAAACCTAAACCCTAATTTTGTTGGGGGGGGGGGGTAATTTTTGTGCCCTAATTAGGGTTTTGTAAATTTTTGTTTTTAATTGGATTAGAAAACCCTAGGTTGCATGCAATTTTATGTGTATTAAATTGCGTAACTCTTGATTAATTGCATTAATTGTTAAGCGTGATTTATATCCATGATAAATACATGCATGTTTTGTCATGGATTTGCCTTTATTGTATGTTTTATTTAGTTAAGGGATATACACTAAATTTTTGATAGATCTAAAATTGGGGAAGACCTCAATCATTATTATTAAATCAATTATGTGCTATGTGGTATATGTTTTAATTTTGACTTACGCAATCGATGAATCGATGTATGTGACTCACCTTGTACATTGCTGAAAACGGGTGAAAGTCTTAATTAGACATATACATGTTGACAGATCTAGAATTGATTATTAATAGGATTTATCAAAAGGTTTGCATGTGGCTATTTGATAGGCATGACTAATTATTATGTTATGTATTCATTGTTTATATGCTTATTTTTTTTAATACTTGCTTGTTTGTTATGTGTAACAAGGGTATTTTTATAATAAAAATAAACTGACCTGAAAAATGGTGAAACATATATTTTTTAAGCATAGTAATCGTAATCGTTTAATTGATTGATTTTTCGCACAAAATAGTTAGAACGGCTCACCCATTAAGACAAACTGTGTGATGGGTACAAGGTTGGTACGCATTAAATTGTGACCTTAAAGATGAGAGTATGTAGTATGCTTCGCGCTGACCTAATTCTCCGCTTGTTTGTGCGTCTTAATGGAGCTACCAAGTATTCCTATGAATGTGCATAAAATCTTAAGGGTGAATTTACCTTAAATTCTACGCTCCACTTTTGTGGTAATTATCCGAATAACTTGGGTCTTATGACTCATGCAACAGTAGGATATAATGGTAATTAAAAGTAATTCTTTAATTAGTCAACCAATACCTCGATTAAAGTTTGATGATGAAAAGCTTAAACATTAAAACAAAGGTTTGTTTTAATAAAAACTTATGCTACGAAGATGAATGCATGACATCTTTGTACATATTTGATTTGACATCAAAATTATTACCCTTAATTTAAGTTGTATGCCATCCAACGAAACGGAAACACCTGAGATTACCTTTTATTTGCGTGAGAACGTGATTTAGATCGTAATCAAAGGGTAAAATGTCCACGTGACGTGAGGACGGGCATGGATGATTTTGCAGTTTCTTAAGTTGGATAACTTAATTGAGTTAGGCTGTGAGAACTGGCAACTCAAGGCATAAGATGGGATAAAACATGTTTACATGGCAATTGAAATTGGCTAAATGTAAATCCCATAAATCTAGGAATTGCAATTGAAATTGGCAATTGAGCAAGAGCTCTACCATTTTGTATAAACTCATTACTAGCAGATCAACTGACGTGATGAGATTATGACAATTTGGATCCTAGTTTTCAATAATAATTAATTGGTTATATGAATATGAACCTTGGGTATTTAATTTTATTGAAAAGAAAAATTATCAAAATACTAATTATGGTTTTTTGAACTTTTTCTGTAGATGGCTCATCAACCTGATAACACTATGAGCTTAATGAGTGCTGCTTTCAAAGATATGATTGGAAGAGACAAGCTGCCTGGCCTAAATTTCAATGATTGGCATCGTGCACTTAGGATCATCCTTCGTGTTGCCAAACGACTTGAGATTTTGACTACACCCCTGCCTGATGCTCCTCTTGATACGGCTACTGCTCTTGAAAAAGAGGAGTATCGTGTTGAATATGAGAAGCACAATGATGTGGCATGTCTTATGCTTTCGGGGATGTCTGCTCAATTGCAAAAACAATTTGAGCACTATCCACCTATGAGCATGCTAGATGAACTTAAACGTATGTTTGAGAAGCCACAGCAGCTGAATTGTATGAACTACTTGAAAAGGTTCATAGCTGCAAGCAGGAGGTTGGTAAATCTGTCTCCGACCACGTCCTCGAGATGAAACATCACTTGAACCAATTGGAGAAGCTCGGCTGTGGTTACTCCCAAGATATGTGTGTTGGCCTCATCAATCACTCCCTTAATCAGGAACGATTTGGTGATTTTGTTCGACAGTATAACATGCATTGCACGGGGAAGACAATGAATGAGTTACATGCAATGCTTGTAGACTTCGAGAAGAGATTACCTAAGAAGGCTCCTACACCTGCCGTACTAGCAATACAAGGTGGTAGGGTGAATAAGCCAAAGCCTCAAGCAGATGAGAAAGGGAAAGGAAAAGGAAAGGGGAAACAAGTTGTCATCCCACCAGCTCCTAAGAAGAACCCTGCAAAGAAAAAGGAGAATCCTAAGAAGGATTCGGCTTGCCACCATTGTAACTCACCAGGTCATTGGAAGCGGAACTGTCCATTATTTCTGAATGAGTGCCTTCAAAATAAAAATAAGATGGTGCCTAGCTCATCAGGTATTTTTATGTTTGAATTATTTTCTTTTCCTCATAAGCAAAATTCCTAGATTTATGATACAGGATGTGGTACTCACATCTGTAATACATCGCAGGGACTTAGAGGGGCGAAGAAGCTGACCTGTGGAGAAAGATACTTGTACGTTGGCAATGGAAAGCGTGCAGTAGTTGAAGCCATAGGGACTTTTGATTTAGTGTTGCCTTCGGGCTTAATTCTTGAACTAAATAATTGTCATTATGCACCCTCCATTGTGTGTTATTTCAGTTTCTTTGTTAAAAGATGTTGGTTTTATGCACACTTTTACGAGTTATGGAATTTCGATTTCTTTTAATAATGTTTTTTATTTTAATGCAATTTCTATACTTGGTGTGTTTGAAATTGATATGGATGGTTGTGTATCCAATGGAAATAATTCGTTGTATAGCATTAGCAATAAGAAGAGCAAGTCTAATTGGGACTCTTCTTATCTTTGGCATTGTCGCCTTGCCCATATAGGCAAGAAACGCATGGAAAAGCTGCAACATGAAGGGCTTTTACAAAGTGTCGATGATGAATCATTTGACAAATGTGAGTCTTGCATAGCTGGGAAGATGACAAGGAAACCTTTTTCACAGCAAGTGGAAAGGGCTTCAGATCTACTTGGATTAATACACACTAATGTGTGTGGTCCACTTAGACATATGTCAAAACGTGGTGCTACCTACTTCTTAACCTTTACGGATGATTTCAGTCGTTATGGTTATGTTTATTTACTTAAACATAAACATGAAGTCTTTGAAACATTTAAGGTTTTCAAAAGTGAAGTAGAATTAAAACTCGGTGAGAAGATTAAAGCTCTTCGATCCGATAAAGGTGGTGAATATATAAGCCAAGAGTTCAAAGATTACTTAGCTGAGTGTGGAATTATCCATCAGCTCACATCTCCTTATACTCCACAACAAAATGGTGTATCTGAAAGGACAAATCGTACTTTACTTGACATGGTACGATCAATGTTTAATCTTACGACTCTTCCTTTAACTTTTTGTGATTATGCCCTTGAAACTGCTATTCGCATTTTGAATATGGTTCCAACGAAGAAGGTTGTTAAGACTCCATATGAAATATGGACAGGAAAAGATCCCAACTTTTCTTACTTAAAGGTCTGGGGATGTGAGGCGTTTGTTAAACGTGACTCACCAGATAAGCTCCAACCCAGATCTGTTAAGTGTATCTTTGTAGGATACCCTAAGGAAACTATGGGTTACTACTTCTACTACCCAGCTGAGAACAAAGTCATAGTGGCTAGGTATGGAGACTTCCTTGAAAGGAATCTCATATCTCAAGAACTCAGTGGAAGAGTATATGATCTGGAATATGATCAAGAAGATACAACACCTTCTGATAATACTAGCCTATTTAAAGAAGAGCCTGAAAGCTTAGGCGCTCCTCCTGAAGTTGTTCCCATTCGTAGGTCTGAAAGGACTATACATGCATCTGACCGTCTATGTCTTAATGTAGAGGTGGAGGAAAATATGGTTGGGGATCTTAATGAACCTGCCAACTATAAGGCTGCCATAGCTGATACTGAAAAGGATAAATGACAGATTTCTATGAATGGGGAAATGCAATCCATGAAGGATAATGATGTCTGGATTGAAGTTGACCTTCCTACCAATGCTAAAGTCGTTGGAAGTAAGTGGATCTTTAAGAAGAAAACTCACATGGATGGAAATGTACACACCTACAAGGCTCGTCTGGTAGCTAAAGGTTATACTCAAACCTATGGCATTGATTACGAGCAGACATTCTCTCCTGTAGCGGACATAAGAGCTATTAGGATTCTCATAGCTATAGCTGCACACTATGACTATGAGATTTGGCAGATGGATGTCAAAACTGCCTTTCTGAATGGTCGTCTAGATGAAGACATCTATATGGCACAACCTGAGGGGTTTGTGAATCCACTATTTCCTAACTGTGTATGCAAGCTTAAAAGGTCCATTTATGGACTAAAGCAAGCATCAAGGCAATGGAATAAAAGATTTGAGGAGAAATCAAAAGTTTTGGATTTACTCAGAATCTTGATGAGCCATGTGTATATCACAAAGCTAGTGGGAGTCATGTTACTTTCCTTGTTCTATATGTCGATGACATATTAATCATGGGAAATCATATACCAAGTCTAAATGAGGTGAAAGCCTATCTTGGTAAATGTTTCTCGATGAAGGACTTAGGGTAAGAAACATACATACTCGGAATCAAGATCTACAAGGATAGATCAAGGCGGCTAATTGGTTTAAGCCAAAGTGCTTACATTGACAAAATATTGAAGAGATTCAATATGCAAAATTCCAAGAAGGGATTTTTTACGATGCAAGTAAATCATGGTTTGAGTAGCGAAGGCTATACTTCAACACCTGCAGAGGTGGCGTGTATGAAGAAAGTTCCTTATGCTTCGGCTGTAGGATCTATCATGTATGCGGTGCGATGCACAAGGCCTGATGTGGCGTTTGCTCAAAACCTGACCAGTCGATATCAACAGAATCCGGGTGAAATTCACTGGACTGTTGTTAAACATATTCTCAAGTACCTTAGGGCTACAAGAGATATGTTCATAGTGTATGGGGGAAATCCAGAAGCAGAACTGTCTGTTACAGGTTACTGCGATGCATCCTGGAAGTGTGACAAAGATCATACGAAGTCTCAGACGGGTTACATATTTGTCATCAATGGAGGTGTTGTGGATTGGAAGAGCAAGAAATAGATAACTCTTGCGATGTCTGCTATAGAAAGTGAGTACATAGCGGCGTCTGAGGCTGCCATGGAAGCTGTTTGAATAAGGAAGTTTGTTTCGGGGCTTGGTGTTATGCCGTCGATTGAAAATCGTATTAAAGTATATTGTGACAATTCTGCTGCAATTACTTTTGCCCATGAACCTGGAGTCATGAAGGGCACCAGACACTATCCTAGATAATATCACTATGTTCGAGAGCAAGTCGAGATAGGTGAAATTGAGTTGCTCAAAGTTCATACAGATGATAACCTAGCAGATCCTTTGACGAAGGCCATACCTGGTGAAAAACTTAATCATTTGTCTGATAAGTTTGGACTTCACTTAGCTAGTAGTTTCATGCCCATCTCTGACTAAGTATTTTAGATAAAAGGATATTGTAAACATTATTATTGAAGTAAAATAAAGTATTTTTGTTATGTTTATTATTCATTTGTTATGATGTTATCCTATATTTGCATGTTTAAATTCTTGAATAACTTAAGTTATTCTAAATAGTCCGTTGCCAATCAATAACATGTGAATGATATTGAATTAAGACAAATCTAAGTATTAGTTAGAATATACTTGAAAGTATATTGATGCGTAGCATGACTAATTTCAGATGATATTCAATGAATTGAGTATATGACTTATCCCACCCACATGATGATACTTTATGGATCTTAGTCATTAAGTACATCATCAATATTTATCCTCTGACTTGAGATACCAGAGATATGTCATGGATGTAGTGCATTTCTGTGAAGCAATCTAACGCTATACGTAACTGGTCGTTATAAGGGTTGTTTTCAGAAGTGTTGCGAAATTTATGAATTCTGCTCGTAGTCAAAATGGGATTTGTTTCCTTCAAATTTATTTTGAAGTATAACACTGCTGGGCCCCTCGTAGGGTTGTCAAGTTATTTGCATGGCCATGCCCAAGGTCTTCTGGAATATGTTCAGAAGAATTGGTAATCTTGATCAATCATATAAAGCGAGAAACATAATAGTTAATTAAGAAATGAGTGAGATCCATATTCTTATTAACATGGTATTAGAAACAAAAGGATGAATATGATGATGAATCATCAAAGTGGTTTTCTTCCAGAAAACTATACACGAGTTGTACCGGGGGCATTGGCGTGTTGCTAGACGCTAACCAATGTCATTACACGTTTTGTAAACATATCCAAGTGGGAGCTGTTGGAAATGTATATATTTATAAATACGTGAATGTCCGGATTCGAACTCGTGACCACGGGATTGCACACATTAGC
Source organism: Chrysanthemum seticuspe (assembly GCA_019973895.1). Taxonomy (NCBI): domain Eukaryota; kingdom Viridiplantae; phylum Streptophyta; class Magnoliopsida; order Asterales; family Asteraceae; genus Chrysanthemum; species Chrysanthemum seticuspe. The sequence continues at coordinate 46,210,437 of BPTQ01000002.1, forward strand.
GAATAATAATTAAAGTTAATAATTAATGTTAATGATTACGATTAATTATTACACAAAAGTCCGTCTAACGATCGTTAAGTATTTAACGAGAAATGACTAACGACCGTTAAATGTAAAGAGAAGGACTAGTAATGAAAAATCTTAAAATGAAAAAGATTTGGGGTCCCTTGGGCTTGCATATAGCCGACCATAGGGGGCTTCTCACAACCATAATCCCTAACTTGTTCCCTAAGATTTCCATCTACTATATAAACAAACATAGGGTGAATGTTTAGGGTTAACTTTTGTGCATTGAATTAACCCTAGATTTCTCCCTCTCCCTCTCTTGCTTACTTCGGCCAAACCCCCCTCCTAAGTGTGTTTTGGTTTTGTTTTTTCATAAAACAATGGCTTGTGTTAGATCTAACAATCTCTTTGATTCGTGGTTAATTCGTGTGTACAAAACTGTGGTAGTAAGACATTATTCTTACACCAATTGGTTTGAGTTGTAAAACGGTAAGGGACAACTCTTTAAACCACTTCACATCCATTGAAGAGATTTAGCCAATTGCAAGAGGTATGTTACGCATTTATTTTCAGTTAATTAATTGCTATTATGATTTTATGTCTTCCGCTGTGTACTCTGTGATGTCTATATGATTTTATTTGTATATCATATATCTTAAACTCAACTAATGTTAACTTGATTCTAACATGATTATAGCTTGATTCTCATGTGTATTTTGAGTGTTTGATTGTTGATTTTGCGACACTAGCCACTCTATGGAGCAAGTGAAGAGCTTTTAGTAACATCTTTCCAGTCGCTACGAACTACAAATTAAACTTGTTTGTGGATATTGACGACGCTAATATTTTGCGGCTTAGTTTGAAGAGATGTAGAATCTACGACGCTTTAACACCGGCATGGTGCCGGTTGTTGCCAAATCCAACTCAAGCAACAATGAACGATATGTCCCTAAATCCATTTCTAAAGGGTGAAATTGTTGTAATGCAACATGAGTACGTGGTTGAACAGCCAAATGGTGCCTTACGTGACAAACAATGTAAGGGGACTTATCCATGCCTCATCATAACAAGTTAACAGGTAGAATTTATCAATAAAAATATGTTTTCTTTTATGTTCATATAATGACTCAGTGACATCAGAAAACATTTATATGATTGGGGTATGGTATTTGCATCGATACCATTGTATGCTTCTTAGTTCTTACCAATAAACGACTATAACTTAAAAAAATGAGTCGATTTGATATCAGTTCAAGAGGTTTGTGTAAATCAATTGTGAGTCTTGAAACGGTTCATGAGCGGCAATTTTAGGTCTAAAAAGATCCGAACGAAATTCCATTGTAAAAATATTAATACATAAAGTATAGAGATGGAAGAGATTTAATACCAACACCTTTTTACCTCACATGTGCAACTATACGGCTTGTTTAATTTGTATCCGAACTGAATGGTTGTGTCACATATCCCTTAATGTGACCAATACCCATACTGTATTAAACTCAGTGTATCACCTCTTATTGATGAGCTCGTTGCGCCTTAATGGCTACATGTTGCTGCCCCAAGTCATTGTGCGAGACATGGGTATGTAGTTATCAACTTAATTATCCTAGTGCTCATAGTGATTGCATCCGGCCTCTAATTTGTAAATGAGACCCAAGGCATCGATTCATTTCATTATGGATCCTCACAGAGGACTGACTGAATTCAGAAAAGAAAAGGTAAATTTTGTTGAGATTTAGTCATTTGTTTATTATCATGAAACATAGAAAATCTTTCGGTAAAACTATTACGAGTACTTGTTGGCCTACTTTTTAAATCGAACAACTTAACTTTGACAGGTGGGTTGAGACTTTATATTTTTAACTTTGCAAAATATCAGTGTCTGGATGTTGTGAAATATTGCAAAATATCAGTGACAGGTGGCCAGTTTGTAAAAGGATAGAATCGACTTTCTCATCCTATCAAGTACCAAATAAACTAAGTTTTTATAACATATGTTTGTTATATGATTTTCAATCTTGTAAGAAGTCATGCGAGTAAAATTTGTTTTTCTTCACAATCAGTGTTGAGTACTTGAGTTGGGATCCTATATGCTTGGATATATTTTGCCAATCAATGTCACGAAATTATCAAGATGAACATGGAGATATTTTTGGAAGTCATATACAGTACTTGCTAGAAAATTTGTATTGGAACTTAACTATAACAAAGCACCAAATATGGCATCCCCACTTAGTAAGCTTGTTTCTTTGCTTCATATACGAGACGCCTTGGTCAAAATATCATGTGATGACTATTAACATCTTGTAGTTATGCTCAAATAGAGTCATTTTAATAGTTCTTATTAAATATCATGAACCTAACAGAAAAAGGCAAAATTTTACTCTCTTTGTGTAAGGAATATGTTACACTCTGTATCATACAAAGTGGAACGACCACTAGTCCACTACAAAAGGCGCAAAATCTTATCCAGAAAGAGGCCTGGCCTGTAACGCCCTGACCCGACAAGGTAAAGGAATCACAAATAATGGTGTCATATCAAAGCAAACATAAATATCCAAAAGAAGTCTTAGCATAAATACTGAAATAATTCAAGTCAACATGACTTCAATACATAGGTCCCAGCGGAAAAATAAACTCCAACAAAATATCTGAAATAGTAAAGTCTTAAATGGCATCATAAGATCAAAGCTAAATATCTCTAAGGTAAGTCCACTCAGCACTCATCCCAAAGCAAAACCCAGCTCCAATGCTTAGATACCTGCCGCGGAAGAAAAGAAATGCGGCTGAGCTTCAAAAGCCCAGTGAACAGATATACAAGCAAAACGAATACGAAACGATAACGAATACGAAATATAGTGAACGAAAGATAGTAAAATCATAATCATTTCAAAGTATAAATCAGAATTATCGAATAAGTTTTATAGTTAACTACCTCGAGCCCAGAAACAAATATCAGATCATAATCATATTCATATTCATATTCATATTCATATTCACACAAGGCAACATTTGTAGGGGAGACCTACCAGAGTTATGAAGGACGTGCATGCACGCAGCATCAATCATCAGATAACATATAACATATAACATATAACATATAACAGATAACATATCTAGGATGCATCCATATGCCCCACAAAAAGATATTGGTCATATAATATAACTTGAGCTCATAACAGATAACAGATAAGGGACGTGGCAGAACTTCACTCTACTGCCCTAGAGTCATGTCAGAGGTGCATCACTGACACGGACATGGAACCCCCATGACTAGTTAATATTTGGCTCGGGTGTCAAACTATCTTAGGTCAAATCAGAATGTCAAAACTGACACAGATCATACTTTATCAAAAGATTAATCATGTTTTCAAAATCAAAGTTTTCATATCATATAGTTCAAAATCAGATGTTTCATAGTTCAGAAATCAGAGTTCAAATAAGCAACAGCTCAAACAAACAGAATGGGGTTCATAGCAAAGGCTTAGGAAACCCTAATATAAAAGCTAACGAAAGAAAACGTTATAAGGAACCTTTATTGAAAAGGTCAGAATATCTGTACCTTATTCCAAAGCAAATGACCGAAAAGCAGAAATACGGAAAGCAAAGGATTACTCCTTCTTCACAGAACCTATACACATTAACGGTCGTACATGTTATTTATGATTCCATAATTGTCGAAATGATCTTTTAATATTTGATGTTTATACTTAGTGTATTCAATGATCTTAATACTTTAGAGATTTATGATTAAATGAGACTTAAGTGTTTTATAACCGATATTATAGATTAGGGTTCATTATGTCATTTATTAAAGTGTAGGGTTAAATGTGAAAATAGTTTAAACGTCAAAACTCACACATGAAATAATAAATTAATACCCTTAGCTTCAAACCCTAATCGACTCTCATTTATGTTCTAGGGTTTTCTCACTCTTTTAATATCACATCAATGTGCATTTACTTTACATTTTACGTCATTTAATGACTCATTACTCTTGTTTATTTACTCAACACATTCATGACTTAACCATATGTTACTCATATACATGTTATACGTCAACTTTTATATCCATGCACGTTTATGATTTCATGTGACAACCAAAAGTTACTTATTATCCGGATTAGACACATCGACACACATATGCACTATAGCTTCGTATAGATATGACCACGTACTACGTTTACATATCAACAAGCTCACTTGACTTATAAAACACACGCATGATACACGGTTCACAAACCAATTAAGGTTCGGCATGCATGGTTCGGTTCACATCTCAATCTAGGGTTTAGGTTTACATGATCCCTTACTCGTTTAACACACTTTCACAAACCTCCACATGGTTCGGCTCTATATATAAGTTTCGACTAATAGGTTTTACGCAAACCCTAGCTCATCTACGTACTTTACTTAATCAAGTTTACATGTTTATACCTTGGCTGATTTAATTACAAGTGGTTCGGTTATATATATGTGGTTCGGTTCTATGCTCAACATATATCTATGATCCGATTCAATAATACGTATTACATACATGTTCTCTTAACATTACAAGGTTCAATTCGTATGGTTTGTGTTTGTTGGTTTCATACGGTTCGGCCACAAAAGAAAACACAAGCTCAACTAAAACAACATGATACAATAAATGTTAACGTAAGGTGTAACGAAAGAAGACGAGAAAACATTTATACCTTAGCTTGTTGAAGCAAAAGTCTCGACACCAAGGGGAATAGGTTCGGCCGAATGGAACAAGAAAAAGGAAGAGGCAAAGAAAACTAGGGTTTCAATTTTGTGTTAATGTGTTGTATATATAGGTAAACAAATAGGTTAGTCTTGAGGTGGTGTGGGCTTCGGCCTGGGGTCCAACCGAACACACAAACCCACGCCCAAGTGGCTCTCGGCTTGAGTCCAAACTAACAAAACAATCGGCCCAACTTTGGTTCACCATTAAACGAAAAACAAGGCCCAAACGATTTACGCGAGACGTTTAACTTCCGTCGTACAATGTCGATCACATACATATATTCGTTAAGTTTTAATTATTGATAAGTTAAGTTTTAATTTCGTTAAATGATTATAAATGTCTTTTACGTATTTTATAAATTTCGATCCCAAGGGTATTTTAGTCTTTATTCATGTTTTAGATTTTCAGGTTTTACAACTCTTCCCCTCTAAAAGAAGAATTTTCGTCCTTGAAAATTGAAATGAAACGAAACGAAAACGAAATGAGAACATACCAAACTATTCAAAGAAATGAGGATAACTAGCTCGCATCGACTCCTCGGTTTCCCAAGTAGCCTCACGCTCCGGGTGATTTTTCCAAAGAATCTTAACGAACGGAATGACTTTATTTCTCATGACTCTTTCTTGCCTTTCTAAAATAGCTTCCGGTTCTTCAGATAAAGACATATCGGACTGAATTTGATCAAACGGATAAGAAGCAACGTGTAACGGATGATAGTTATATCCCCTTAGGAGAGATACATGGAACACATCATGAACATGCGATAACTGAGGCGGAAGTTCTAATCGATACGAAACTTCTCCTATACATTCCAGAATTTCAAACGGACCGATGAATCGAGGACTGAGCTTGCCCTTGATTCCAAAACGTTTCACACCTCTAAACGGCGAGACTTTAAAAAATACACGATCTCCAACCCGAAATTCTAAATCACGACGATGCTTGTCGGCATAACTTTTCTGACGAGACCTAGCCTCCTTCAACTTTTCTCTAGCAACAGCTACTTTCTCATTAGTGATCTCAATCATTTCCGGACCTTCAATTAAGCGTTCACCTACTTCATCCCAACAAGTAGGTGCTCTACATTTCCTCCCATAAAGAAGTTCAAACGGTGTTGCCTTAATGCTAGAATGCCAACTGTTGTTGTATGAAAACTCTACTAAACACAAATATTCATCCCAGCTGCCAGTCCATTCCAAAGCACAAGCCCTTAGCATGTCCTCTAAGGTCTGAATAGTCCTCTCTGACTGACCATCTGTTTGAGGATGAAATGCTGTACTAAAATTGAGTCGAGTACCCCCAAGCTTTTTGCAAACTTTTCCAGAAACGAGAAGTAAAACGCGGATCCCTATCAGACACAATGGATGCCGGAGTACCATGAAGTCTAACTATCTCTTGCTGAAAAATTTCCGCCAATCTACCAATACCATAATCCTTTCTGATTGGTAAGAAATGAGCAGATTTGGTTAGTCGATCAACAACTACCCAAATCGCATCATGTTTCTTCCGAGTAAGAGGTAGTCCAGTCACAAAATCCATAGATATCTTATCCCACTTCCATGTTGGAATATCCAATGGCTGTAACAATCCACTAGCCCTTTGATGTTCAATCTTAACCTGCTGACAAATCATACACTTCGACACAAACGTCGCCACATCTTGCTTCATGCCATTCCACCAAAAGTACTGCTTCAAATCCCTATACATCTTGGTAGAACCAGGATGGATAGTGAAAGGAGAACTATGAGCTTCAGTCATAACTTTCTCGCAAAGTACCGGATCATTGGGAACACAAAGCCTATCTTCATACCATACAATTCCGTCATCATCAACCTTAAACTCCGTCTGCTTACCTTCTTCAACATTTTGCGCCACGTCCCACAGCTCACCATCATCTTTCTGAGCTTCTTTAATTTGCAGTATAAGGTTCGACTCCACCTTCATACTAGCCCAGTATCCATCAAAACCTCGTACGCACAACTCAACATCCAAACGCTCTAAATCACGCAAAATCCTAGGTTCAATCTCGATACTTGCAAGAATGCCTGATTTTCGGCTAAGTGTGTCAGCAACTACATTAGCCTTACCGGGATGGTACTGAATGTTGGTGTCATAATCCTTAAGAAGTTCTAACCATCTTCTTTGTCTCATCAATTGGGTTAGGGGCAAAGCTAAGCGAGAGAAACCTTCAACAAAACGTCGGTAGTAACCAGCAAGTCCTAGAAAACTCCTAACCTCAGTCACTGTCGTAGGTCTTGGCCATTTAGTGATAGCCTCAACCTTAGACGGATCCATGGTGATACCATCAGCAGATACAATATGACCAAGGAAAGCGACTTGTCTTAACCAAAACTCGCACTTCAAAAATTTGGCGTACAACTTCTTCTTCCTCAGAATCTCCAAAACTATCTGGAGATGTTCTTCATGCTCTTCCTCAGACTTGGAGTAAATTAAAATGTCGTCGATGAAAACGATAACAAACTTGTCGAGGAACTCATGGAAAACATGATTCATTAGGTCCATAAACACAGCAGGCGCATTTGTCAAACCGAAAGGCATAACGAGGAATTCATAATGATCATATCTGGTACGAAACGCGGTCTTAGGAACATCTTGCTCCCTCACACGTAGCTGGTGATAACCAGATCTCAGATCAATCTTAGAAAAGAACTTAGCTCCTTGCAGTTGATCAAACAAATCATCAATACGTGGCAGAGGATAACGGTTACGAATAGTAATACGATTGAGTTCACGGTAGTCGATACATAGACGCATGCTTCCATCCTTCTTCTTCACAAATAAAACAGGTGCACCCCATGGAGAAACACTGGGTCGAATAAATCCATTTTCTATCATCTCTTGCAGCTGTTCCTTCAACTCCTTCAGTTCTATAGGTGCCATATGATACGGAGCCTTCGAAATCGGTTCAGCACCAGGAATTAACTCAATGCTAAACTCAACTTCTCTAGCTGGGGGAAGACCAGGGAGTTCATCGGGAAAAACATCAGTGAATTCACAAACAACAGAAAGATTTTCAATGTTAGGACTCTCCAAAGATGTGTCCTTAACAGATGCCAGAAAACCTTGGCACCCATGAGAAATCATGGTCCGCGCCTTCATAGCAGAAATGAGCTTAACAAATTTGAGGGGTTGAGAACCATGATAAACGAATTCAAGATGTTTTACGTCTCCAAAGATCACCGTTCTAGCATAGCAGTCAAGTGAAGCTCTATGATAAGCCAACCAATCCATGCCTAGAATGATATCAAAGTCGACCATATCGAGAGGATACAGATTTGCAGAGCGAATACGATCATCAAAACGAAGAGGACACTTAACGTATTTATGATCAATGATTATGTGGTTTTTCATAGGCGTAGAAATCGATAAGTGATTTGTTAATGGTTTGGGCTTCATATTAAGTTTCTTAGCAAATGTGACAGATATAATGGAGTGTGTGGCACCGGTATCAAATAAAGCAAAGACAAAATAATCATCAAAGAAAAGAGTGCCCGTAATGGTACCTGAAGTGCGCTCCGCCTGATTCCGAGTAGTAGCATAAACACGTCCAGTAGTAGTTGGCGGCTTGATGTAGTTTCCAGGAATCACCGGGTTCTTCTTAGGGCAATCCTTGATCTTGTGAGTAGTGGAACCACAAGAGAAACATCCACCAGTGGCCTTGAAACACGGTCCCGGATGAGCCTTTCCATAAGTAGTACAGATAGGTGGGGGAGGCAAAACTTCAGTCGTCCTTTGCTGACCAGAAGATCCTGAAGCACGACCCTGATTTGATCCTCGAGCCGATTGATCTTTGTTGTAACGCTGGTTATTGTTACCTTGGTTCTGACGATCATTTCCATTCCTACCAGCATTTCTATTATCTTGACTCCTCGCCTCAGGGCACCTAGAGTCAACATTCCTTCCTGACTGACCCCGCTGATCATAACTCCTATCCACTTGACCCCTTGAATCATAACTCCTACCAGAATTTCCCTTATAGTCATTACTTTGAGTCCTACCTTGAATCCGATCACCATCGCGGTTACGCTTGTTGGAACCCGAAACTTCATGAAAGATCTCAATGTTACGAGCTGCGTCATTGCTGGCCGACACATTCTCATACTCAATATTAAGCAGTCGGTCCAACACCCACTTCTTCAGTCCCCACTTGAAGTGCTTAGCTTGGAGCCTACCATCTCCAGCAATCGTTCCCACAAAACTTACCAGCCTCATAAACCTACTCATGTACTCATTGGAATTCTCATGATCAAACTGGTAGATTGCCTGATAATCCCTCTCATACCTTTGCTGCTCAGCATCAGGGAAGTAACGGTTATAGAAGATCGTCCGGAACTCAGTCCAAGTACAAGTAACAGCAAAAGCATCTCCTCCTCTTGCTTGTTTGAGTGCCTTCCACCAATTCAAAGCATCACCTTCCAACTTAAATGCAGCCAAACGAGTCTTAAACTCGTCTCCACAACCCAGTACTTCAAACAGCTTCTCAATATGAGTGATCCACTCCTCGGCCTCAGTGGGAGTAGCAGCAGTGCTAAACGAAAGAGGCTTGAGCTTACCGAAACGCTCGAGCCAAGTGTGAATGCCTGTGGGTTGATTTCCTCCACCACTAACCGAAGCACCAGTCTGATTACGAATGTTGTTGATCACCTGTTCCATCATCTGTGGTATAGTAAGACCAGGGAAAAGAGTGTTGAGGGCATTAGCAATCGCAGCATCCATGTTAGTAGCATCATCCTCTCCATCCGCGCTACCGTTAGTACGAGTTCGAACCATCTGAATGATATTCAAACGATTAGCGAAATGAACAAAGGTGAGATACGAAATGGAAGTACGCAGAAGGAATCCTAAAGTCTACCCAAATCCTCACAGGTCATAGCCTAAGCTCTAAGGGTCTCAAAACCTAGGCTCCATATGTCACAGGTCCTGACTACAAGTCTTAAACCTGGGCTCTGATGCCATAAATTGTAACGCCCCGACCCGACAAGGGTAAAGGAATCACAAATAATGGTGTCATATCAAAGCAAACATAAATATCCAAAAGAAGTCTTAGCATAAATACTGAAATAATTCAAGTCAACATGACTTCAATACATAGGTCCCAGCGGAAAAATAAACTCCAACAAAATATCTGAAATAGTAAAGTCTTAAATGGCATCATAAGATCAAAGCTAAATATCTCTAAGGTAAGTCCACTCAGCACTCATCCCAAAGCAAAACCCAGCTCCAATGCTTAGATACCTGCCGCGGAAGAAAAGAAATGCGGCTGAGCTTCAAAAGCCCAGTGAACAGATATACAAGCAAAAACGAATACGAAACGATAACGAATACGAAATATAGTGAACGAAAGATAGTAAAATCATAATCATTTCAAAGTATAAATCAGAATTATCGAATAAGTTTTATAGTTAACTACCTCGAGCCCAGAAACAAATATCAGATCATAATCATATTCATATTCATATTCATATTCATATTCACACAAGGCAACATTTGTAGGGGAGACCTACCAGAGTTATGAAGGACGTGCATGCACGCAGCATCAATCATCAGATAACATATAACATATAACATATAACATATAACAGATAACAGATCTAGGATGCATCCATACGCCCCACAAACAGATATTGGTCATATAATATAACTTGAGCTCATAACAGATAACAGATAAGGGACGTGGCAGAACTTCACTCTACTGCCCTAGAGTCATGTCAGAGGTGCATCACTGACACGGACATGGAACCCCCATGACTAGTTAATATTTGGCTCGGGTGTCAAACTATCTTAGGTCAAATCAGAATGTCAAAACTGACACAGATCATACTTTATCAAAAGATTAATCATGTTTTCAAAATCAAAGTTTTCATATCATATAGTTCAAAATCAGATGTTTCATAGTTCAGAAATCAGAGTTCAAATAAGCAACAGCTCAAACAAACAGAATGGGGTTCATAGCAAAGGCTTAGGAAACCCTAATATAAAAGCTAACGAAAGAAAACGTTATAAGGAACCTTTATTGAAAAGGTCAGAATATCTGTACCTTATTCCAAAGCAAATGACCGAAAAGCAGAAATACGGAAAGCAAAGGATTACTCCTTCTTCACAGAACCTATACACATTAACGGTCGTACATGTTATTTATGATTCCATAATTGTCGAAATGATCTTTTAATATTTGATGTTTATACTTAGTGTATTCAATGATCTTAATACTTTAGAGATTTATGATTAAATGAGACTTAAGTGTTTTATAACCGATATTATAGATTAGGGTTCATTATGTCATTTATTAAAGTGTAGGGTTAAATGTGAAAATAGTTTAAACGTCAAAACTCACACATGAAATAATAAATTAATACCCTTAGCTTCAAACCCTAATCGACTCTCATTTATGTTCTAGGGTTTTCTCACTCTTTTAATATCACATCAATGTGCATTTACTTTACATTTTACGTCATTTAATGACTCATTACTCTTGTTTATTTACTCAACACATTCATGACTTAACCATATGTTACTCATATACATGTTATACGTCAACTTTTATATCCATGCACGTTTATGATTTCATGTGACAACCAAAAGTTACTTATTATCCGGATTAGACACATCGACACACATATGCACTATAGCTTCGTATAGATATGACCACGTACTACGTTTACATATCAACAAGCTCACTTGACTTATAAAACACACGCATGATACACGGTTCACAAACCAATTAAGGTTCGGCATGCATGGTTCGGTTCACATCTCAATCTAGGGTTTAGGTTTACATGATCCCTTACTCGTTTAACACACTTTCACAAACCTCCACATGGTTCGGCTCTATATATAAGTTTCGACTAATAGGTTTTACGCAAACCCTAGCTCATCTACGTACTTTACTTAATCAAGTTTACATGTTTATACCTTGGCTGATTTAATTACAAGTGGTTCGGTTATATATATGTGGTTCGGTTCTATGCTCAACATATATCTATGATCCGATTCAATAATACGTATTACATACATGTTCTCTTAACATTACAAGGTTCAATTCGTATGGTTTGTGTTTGTTGGTTTCATACGGTTCGGCCACAAAAGAAAACACAAGCTCAACTAAAACAACATGATACAATAAATGTTAACGTAAGGTGTAACGAAAGAAGACGAGAAAACATTTATACCTTAGCTTGTTGAAGCAAAAGTCTCGACACCAAGGGGAATAGGTTCGGCCGAATGGAACAAGAAAAAGGAAGAGGCAAAGAAAACTAGGGTTTCAATTTTGTGTTAATGTGTTGTATATATAGGTAAACAAATAGGTTAGTCTTGAGGTGGTGTGGGCTTCGGCCTGGGGTCCAACCGAACACACAAACCCACGCCCAAGTGGCTCTCGGCTTGAGTCCAAACTAACAAAACAATCGGCCCAACTTTGGTTCACCATTAAACGAAAAACAAGGCCCAAACGATTTACGCGAGACGTTTAACTTCCGTCGTACAATGTCGATCACATACATATATTCGTTAAGTTTTAATTATTGATAAGTTAAGTTTTAATTTCGTTAAATGATTATAAATGTCTTTTACGTATTTTATAAATTTCGATCCCAAGGGTATTTTAGTCTTTATTCATGTTTTAGATTTTCAGGTTTTACATGGCCTCTACAAACTAAAGACTCGAAAGATCATCACGCAGAATGGAATATCCACACCAAAGACTGTGAGATGATGCTATCATGCAAAAAGGTGAGGCCGCTTCAAAGTCTTGAAATTCAGTCACATATAAGAGACACAAATTCTCCCACAGACATGAATCAGTCATAAATAGCAACAAGTTTGCTCTGATACAGAAGCAACTGATACAGAAACAACACAAACAGAAAATAACACAGCAGGAGCAGAAAAGAAGTTTCTGGATTTTGGTCAGATTGATTCAAGAATATGGAACGATTCTGAAGTCCAAAAATTATGTACCATACATGGTCGGAAAGATGCAGGTTTCTAGTTTCTAGAACATCAAACGAATAGTTATTTGGATGTTTCTAGAGGAAGTTATGGCAGTTTGAATACAAGGTAGTCAAAAGGGCAGTTTGAATGCGAATATTGACCATGTTTGTTTTTCCTTCTGTACATTGAACTTAGTTTCACTAATTACTGTAGTGATTTTCGTCTTCTTATCCTTGGAGGGATGTTCCAAGTGCCTATAAAAGCCCCCTAAGTCATGTTTTGGAAACACACTTGAAATTGAAGTAATATTATTTGAAGCTTTAGAGCTTATTGTGTTCTCATTTGGTTCTTTTTCCTTTGAGTGGTGAACTTGTATCAATTATGTATCTCTTAGGTGGATTCCTAAAGTGGTGAACTCATGAGTTGATTCTATTCATGTATCCTTTCGGTGGATTTCCGTTAGGTGGTGGAAGTTTTCATTGTCTCGCACTATCCCCGTATCATGCTCGACCTCAAACGGTACCTCGTCATACAAAGTTATTGTTATGGAGACATATGAGACATTAATTAAGTATGCTACATTTACATATAATCCACATGGACTAAGGGGCCTTGATGAGTATGTTGGTTTAATGGACAATAAATTAATAGATGTGTGTTAGGATCGAACTCGAGACCTATGGGATTGCACGCGTTGCGTATGAGATTTAATTATATTAAGTCACAAAATATTTATATGGTCAAAACTAAGAAAAAGGAAGGGGTTGAGTGTCGAGTTTTGAAACTTAAGGAGGTGCTTGCAATGACTTGTTAAACAAGGTTTAATGCTATATATATACACACCCTTTTGGTCTTTTGATTGAATTGGTACAGAAAATAAAAAGACGATCAACTACTTTTCGCTAGATATATTCTGTATTGAATATGAGATATGTTAGTCAATATGATATACATGACATGCATGCATACATACATACGCATGTCATGTGCATGACTTTCATACTTTTCTTTACAAATTGCATGCATATGTTTGACAGATGCAAAGTAAAAGTTTTTGACTATATATTTATTATATTAAAGCTAAACCTTGTTTGTTGTATGCTTTAATTGTGATTTGAACTAGCATTCTAATTAAATCGCTAACAATACGCGCGTACATGATCATAGAGAAATCCTACTTTGGATTTTGGTGATTTACACTATTCGACTTTATTAAGTCGACTAGCACTCAAACCCTAATTAGGGTTCATCTCAATTGCTAGTTTGTGGATTTGATTCTTGTTCGGCTAGAATCAAGAAAAGGTACGCATATTCTTTTATGTTAATTAATTGTTCATTAATAAATCCTATTCGCTTCCGCTTGATTACTTTGATGTTTTGTGATTATTTATTTGATTGTCATGTTATCTAATTCCAACAGTGGCATCACGAGTCATTGGTTTTTAATGAGTAATTAATTACATAAACGCGTAATAAAACAAATACTTGTATGTTGTTTGATATGTTAATCTAGGGTTTATGTTTAATTTATGTTTTGGTCGATTTTGTTTTGTAAATTGGGGCGTACCCTATTTGTTTTATGTCGACATACACATAAAATTTTTAGGGTTTTGAAAATTGTTTTCTAACCTTATTAAAACCTAGAATTAATATATTAGTTACGTGATTAATTCATGAATAATTTGTTATGTGTCATGGAATTTTTATATGCGATCTTGTGACTTATTTGTATAAATTGTTATGATATCCATGATTATACATGCATGATTAGTTATGGATAAGTTGCTTTGATAATTGTTTAATTGTTGAGACATGTTAATTACGATAAATCTTGAATTGGGGAAGACTCCAATTACATATATTAATGAATCAATTATGTGCAATTTGGTATATTATTAATTATGGGTTTACGCAATCGATTCATCGATGTATGTGGCTCACTTTCTATTGTTGGAGTGAAAACCCTAAATTAATATATGTCACACCCCCAATTTACCTGTTTTGCAGCGGAATGGAATTCCTGGGGATTGACTGTCATAGCATCACAATCACAGTTATATTGAACGACCTAAAGTGTCGTTTGAAAAGAACATCGTTTGATTTAATAAAACAATCAGAGTTTACAAAGTAGGTCCCAAATAAAAATCAATTTGTGCGGAAATAAGTTTGTTACAATTCAAACGATGTCATAAAGTACGTAAAACCCAAGTGAGACGCGTCGTCACCACGACTCCATGATGTGTCCCAATGCGTGCCATGAAGTGAATGCCTTAGATACCTGAGATTAAAACATGCTAAAAGTGTCAACACAAAGGTTGAGTGAGTTCATAGAGTTTGGTTTGAAATGTAAAGCCTTTCAAAATCGTTTATGCAGCAAAGGCATTGAAAATCCACTCAGTTCCAAGTTCCGCCCATACAAAACTTGCAACCTGTGTGTTCACAACCCATTGCCAAAGTGTGTAAAGTTTATGTTCAAACATATGATTTCAAATGAATTCACAATAGTACCTAACTCGACGTAGAACGATAGCACTTAATCAATAAAACTAGACCTAATGTATCAGTAGTCAACTGATTTAGAACGTTATACGACGAAGAACCGTAGCACATAATCCATAGCACCTAACTCAATGTATCAGTAGTCAACTGATTTAGAACGTTATACGACGTAGTACCGTAGCACGCAAACAAGAACAATTTATATAGTATAACCTTTGATTTAGAAACAATGGTAATCATGATAGAGTTTAGCCTCAAAAATCTAAAGTACTCGTGAAAAATAGTTAAGCATGTATCTCCCCCAAAACAGTTATGAAAACAAGTAAAAGCAGGGGCTATGAAACTCACTTGGATAAACTGGAATAACGGCAAAAGTGAGTACACTGAGGTTTAATGTAATGCGTCAACCGGGACCTATTATCAATGATATGATATGTCATGAGTTGCAATGTAATGTTATGCATGCACTTCGTATGTTATTTATACCATTTACGGGTTTTTGAAAATATTACTCGTCGTCGAAAAATACTCTTTTGACGTCTTGACCCTTCAAAAATGACCTTACATGTTTTTACGTCAAAATGTCATCCTACAAGGGTTTTATAATGATTTTTGGTGAAATTACCACTTTTCGTCGCAAAACAATGTTGTCGAAATAATCATGAAATTAACAAAAATGGCTTCGGAAAATTAGCCGTAAAACGGTGTACGTCGATCGTTAGAGAACGAACTCGACGGTTTTGGAAAGTTTGTATCGATATCTAAAAGTTTCAGTTCAGGAGTTTTCATCCAAAAGGTCTCGATCATAAAGATATCAAGGGTTAAAGTTGGTGATTTTGGCTAATTGTGCGCAGAAAATAAGTTTCGGCCAAGTTTGAACATCCGTAAATAATTCACTATAAATCCGCTTGACAAACAGCTTTTTGTTTTGAAAAATATGGCCGGTGAACTTGATTTTACTAGAAGACATTTTGTTCCAAAAAGTTTCACATCATGGTTAAAAACAGCCGCAAACATAGCCTTTACAGCTAATGAAATACTTGTAACGTAAAAATAATATAGTTTTTCAGAAAATAATATTTACGGCAACTTTATGAAAACATGCATATCTTTGTCGTTTCAAATCCGTTTTCTACGTAATATATGTCCTTAGCTTCGTATCGAAGTAAACTAATATATTTTTGACAAGTCGAAATAATTTGTGAAGCTTAAGGCTCGTTTTTGACCCGAAAACACTAAAAACTGCATGCTGAAATTTTCTGAAAATAATACGTTTCGTCGTCAAACTTTAAAAATCCATAACTTCTTCGTTATAAGTCCGTTTTTATCCGTTCAAGCGGCCACGGATTCGTTTTAAAGTATATTTTCTAAATATCAAGGCCAAAATTTCGTACCAACAGTAGATTTTTCCAGAAATTCGAATTAAGGACAGAACACAAAAATATAGTTATCGAAAATAGTTTTTCTCGGACAAAACCTATTCTAATCCCTTCAAATCAACTCCAAACTAATCTAATCCTACCATACACCTTCTTAGGGTGTCATGGGTTCCTAATCATCATCAAGACCAAAGAATACCATGGGAATAATTATAGGATGACCAATAGTATATAAATAACTCTAAAATCATGAAATAAATGGTATAAATCACATATCTTGCATAATATCTCCAAAAATGAAAAGAAACATATGAAAATGAAAAGGAAACATGAAAATGATAAAAACATGCTTACTAGTGAAAATGAAGAGGTGCTAGTAACAAGGATTATCCTAAATACTCTTGGTTTTTATTTCAAAACCAAATAAAGAGTATATACTAGATTGTTATTAACTTGAGCTAGAAAAATT
This sequence comes from Chrysanthemum seticuspe, assembly GCA_019973895.1. NCBI lineage: Eukaryota > Viridiplantae > Streptophyta > Magnoliopsida > Asterales > Asteraceae > Chrysanthemum > Chrysanthemum seticuspe. Next base: position 46,227,487 of record BPTQ01000002.1, read on the forward strand.
TGGATGATCCCTTGGTGAAACCCTCTATGGCCGGTTTTTGTGATGAGGAAGAAGGAGAGAAAAATTTTACTAACTATGTGAAATATTAGAATTGAATGAAGGAAAAATGAAGTACTTAGACTTTTAAGTTGGAGTGTGTATATAAACAATCAAAAGGAAAATAATGCACCATCTAATAAATGCATACATCCCCCCCTCCAAACCGGTTTTGGGGGGATATTGTTCCTCCAAGATATTTTTTTTTTTTTATATGTATAATGTATAAATGTATTGAGTAAGTAATTGTTGTAAGAAAATGATTTTAAGTCAAAGTAAATTGTAACTTTTAGAGTAAATGGTAATTTTTGGTACAAGTAAGTTTTTAATAAGTCAAAATAGAATGTATTGAGATAATAAAAATTGTAAAAATACATTCCTTGTGAAATTTGGGTGATAAAATAATTATCGTAAAATTTTTAAGAAACACAACGTAATAATTTAACTTTAACGATTAATATACCAAATAAATTTGAAACACTAGGAAAACTAAAAATATAGTTTTTATGAACTAAATGTAAGTTTGAAAATACCTCGGGATCATTTTTAAAAGTAACGGGTTAAATATTCAAAATAAAAACTCACGCGATAAAGATTATTAAATATAAAAATTACGCGTTGAAGGTGAAATGAAATGTCGTGAATGTACTAATGAGATGCACATGATGTCAATGAAATGTAGACTAATCTTAGTCCATATGAAATGTACGTGATGTCATGATCATGAATTCGCCGCTAAACCTCCAAGGTTACGCGAATTTGAAACAAGTAAACCAAGTTTACTATAAATGTTGAAATAATGAGACATGAATTGTGTCGAGAAATGACCTGAAAGTACGGATTGTCACAATATATACATTAATTTAACCTAGATATTGATTATTAATAGGATTTTATCGAATAAGTTGCATGTGGCTACTTGTTTACACGTATAAATTGTTTATTATGTGCGCATTGTTTTTTAGTAGTTTATTTTTTATTTATTACTTGTTTGTTTATTATGTTAGACAGTTTTAAGCAAAGGGTAATTTTGAATAGAAAAATAATACGGACTAAACAATGGCGAAATTTGATTTGTTTTGGAAGAGTTAAGTTTTCAATAGTTTAATTGATTGGTGACTTTGGTACAATGACTGAACGGCTCACCCATTAGAATGAACTATAAAGGGGTTATTTAAGAAGTGCGCACAGTCACACTGAAAGGATGTCTAAGGTTATGCTTTTGCGCTTACCTGGTCCTCTGCCCTCTGTAAGTTCGAATGGAGCTACTTAGTAAGCCATAAAATGTACAAGCTCATCTTAAGGGCGAATTAGTTTTAATTCCATGCGCCACTTCGGTGGTAATTATCCGAAACACTAAGTGTTTACACTTATGCAAAAGTACGGTATAATGGACGATAATTAACACTAAATTCCTTGATTGGTGAACCCAATACCTCAGTCAAGACTTTGATAATTTGATCTTTAAGAATTAGTAATAAAAAGTTTTTTATTAAATTTATGCTACAAGATGAATGCATGACATCTTTGTACATATTTGATTTGACCACATAAAATCAAAACTAGTACCCTTTTTAAATTAAGTTATATGCCATCTAATTAAAAGGAACACTTGAAGTTGCAATTTACGTCATGACAGTACTTGGCGAGATTGTGATGGAAAGGTAAATCTCTATGTAAAGTCAGACCTTACATGGATATATTTGCAGTTCTTTAAGTTAGACACTTAAGTTGAGTAGGAAGTGAGACCTGGACTCAATGGCATAAGATGGGATGAAACATGTTTATATTTGCAATAGCGTTGGAAAATATAAATCCCATAATGATCTAGGAATTGGAAATTGTTTGCCAATTATTGTTCGACAGATTACCCTATTATGTGCTTTCGTTACTAGCAGATCAACTGATGTAATGGAACTACGATAATTTGGATCCTAGTTTACGAGAAAATTCTATGGTTATATGAATATTACCTTGGGTATTTTATTTTCTTGAAAAGTTTAATTATCGAAAATACTAAAATTGAATTTTGCTAATTCTTTAAATGTATTAATGCAACATTAAACCGTAAACGAAGGTTATTCCTATATTGGTAAATTGATCTACAGCTGTAAGGGTTTTTGGTAGAGTCAACTTTGCTAAAAGGATAAACCTAGTCCTCTTTATATAAGAAAGAGTGAAATTCAATCATATTCCTTTTCATGAATGAGAAAGGTATGATAGGACAAATTAGAATTGTCTAAATTCTAAATACATAACTCGTAAGCAAATTTTAATAGTTAAGAAAATTGCATGTTTTCTGAGTTATTAAATTAGAAGCTAGACTAATTACTGTATAATTGGTAAAAGACAAACTAGCATATTTTATCTAGTTGTTTTGTTTTGACCATTTAAAAGTACTACTTACAATTGTTGGAATAGTAGAACTATTAAGAAAGAAATTGCATGCCCAATTTTTCAAGTTAATAGCATTGATGGATAGTTCATCATCTACATAGTAGAATACACTCCTTAAGTACATAAGTAATTGTTATGTATGGACTTTCTCAAAGGTGTAGGAAGTAAATAGTACACTATTTTCTTTCACTGGCTAATGAAACACTTACAATGTTGTCAAATCCAGTGGGAATGTTGTGTTCTAATTACTGAATAAGGAATTAATGTAATGATCTCTTATTCAGTGGGAGTTACAAGCTTTGTCATCTTGGTAGTAACCCAGATTATCTCTAGAATGTCTTACGATAATTACTTTCCACTTGTAGACACTTATGCTTTCAAGGATAGTCATGTACATTTTCTTATTAGACAATGAAGTGGTTCTACATCTACTAGTTATGCTAATATCAATGACACAATCATATTAGTCACATAAACAAACAAATGTCGTGTTGTTTATCTGCTACATGATGTTGTTCCATGCACAAGTGGGAGAAATCTATATTGTGTGCAAGGTACAACATATAGGTATATGATTTAATGGATTCTCTTGACTGCAAGGTAAGAGACCAACATTCTAATATAACTTGTACATATCTAATTCAAGAAACATTTGGTGTTGCAATTTACGTCATGTGAGAACTTGACGAGATTGCAACAACAAAACAAAGTAAATCTCTATGTGAAGTCAGACCTTGCATGGACATATTTACAGTTTCTAAATTAGACAAGTATTTAGAACATGTGTCAAAATGATATATAAGACTACTTCAAATTAAATATTTATGTATTATTAGAATGACATAAAATTAAATGAAGTAATCTAATCCTACTTCAATTTGTTTATTTATGTATTTTGGAATGACATAAATGAAAAATAATGTAGTGCTACATTATTGTGAAGTAAAAATAAATTAACTTGAAATTACTATTGAAACCAAGAGTTGTGTTCATAATTACTTTAGTTAAACATGTTTATGATTCATTGTAAAGACATAAACATAAAGTCTTTTAAGACTTATAATAAAGTAAGACGTTAATTTGTTATGTTTTTTAATTAAGACATATACAAGAAGTCATTGAGTTGATTAATGATTTATAACGTATAATGGGATTATAACAGTTTATGTTCCTTGATGAGACATAGATATGAAGTGACTTGGTCTAAAAAGTACTTGTGTTATAAAGCATGCAATTGGCTTGAAAAGTCTATTATACCATAAAGTTGACTTAGTTGGTAAATAGGTAAGCCAAAAGGAATATGTTTATCTTATATATTGTTAGATTGTCTTACAATATTAATTCTAATAAATACCACAAGTTGATGGTATTTTCAGTTAGGAGAATCAAACTCTATTTGATTTGTTTGATTCAAGATAATCATAACTTCTTTCTTAAAAAGTAACAAGGTTAGAAAATTGAGTATGGATTGAATATACTCAATATGACTCCAACCTAGAAGATTAATAAAACACCATTTCATTATGGAATGTGATGAATCACATTAAGTTTTAAAATTGAAGATTCTGAATTTGTTAAACTACTTATGAATAGGTTATTAACAAACTAATGTCAGGAATTATCAATGTGTATTTGTAATGTCCCAAAAAGAGAACAATGTAGTTTTGCTCTAAATTGCTAAAGTATATATAGATAGTCTATATATTACAAAAGGCAAGTGGGAGTTTTTTTTTATCTTGAAAGATAAAATTACAAGATACGTAATCTTCTAAAACACACTAGTAAATATTATGATGAGGTTAGACATGTAAATGATAGACCTCATGATGATGGAATTTTCATTCATAGATCTGCAAAGATATCTCAGATATTTGACTTATATGCTGAGAAATATGAGTTACAGGATTATAGTAAACCTGATAATTGGATTACCAAATATTGAATTGGGTAAATTACTCATACTATGAATGTTAAAGATGCTGTCCATAAAGATAATCAATTTTGGAAATTTGGTTTATCTTAATAGTTAGACTAGAGAATGGAAATGAGTTTCTTCAAAGAGATGAAAAACCCTAGTGGTTTGAATTTTTATGTAGAAATTATATGGACAATATTGTACACATATTTAATGCATGTTTTATGACAAGATTATTAATCATACTTAAGCAATTAATTATGATTGAATATTCTTTTCTAGACACATTAAATATATAAAAATGATAATTGTCATACTTGTTTTCATTAATATGAAATATGACAATGGAATATCAAAACTCTTTCTTGATAAATTACTTGAGCGAGGACGGTAAGTAATTGAAAGGTTTTTTGAATTCATATAATCTTTGAAAGTGTACGAAGTGCAAATAATTCATGAATGGATAAATGCATGCATCTATGAAATTATTCTTATGTTTAATTATTAAATCCCATTTTCGATTTATAATTAAAATAAGATAAATTTTAAGTATTCCTGAAAGCTAGTGGGAGTATTATGTTAAGTTTCTGAAATCTTATATGTTGTATAAACATATAGTAAGTAACATTCCTTGTAAGCTAAATGTTAAGTCTTAAGTTGGAATGAAACTTCACTTGCAAGATTTAAGAATTAAAACATACAACATTGGAATATATGTTTATTGTTAATAAACATATGCAGTAAAATAAATGATTCTAATAAAACATGATATATCATTGGGAAATGGATAAATATCTTTTGACAAGATAGAACATGAATGAAATCTAAGTTTGACATGTAGATTCATCATGTATATCATGTTGTGTATTCAAATTGTTGTATCATTCTTGAATGATAGATGATTTGACAACATTGATATCTAATTAAAAGTTATTAGATAACTTGTGTAATGAATATTCTAATAGAATTACATCCTCAGTCTGGAATAGCTCCTAGATTCTATGGATGAACAATATGTCAATTGTTGTGCAAATTGTCATCAGTTTCAAACTTGAAAGTTTGGAAGACATCAAACATTACACAATAAGATATTAAAGTTTACGGAGTTTTAATGAGCACATTGTTGTTTGTATACAATGATGCTGGTTTAATTGAGATGACACTCAATACTAGTCGTGGTAGGATTTCATCCTTGTTAATGGCCATGTGAACTAGTTGTGCTACTAAAAGCACAGTTGCATTATACATTAAAAGAATAAGAATACTTTAAACTTTGAAATGTTTGAAAGTTTAAATTGTCATAAATTGGTGAAAGAGGATGTCACACACTTTATGAATTATTATGTGAATTGGTGAATGCACACATATAAGGACTTCATTAATTGAATTCTTGAAATAAGTATTCTCAAAATTATGATAGATCAAGTTGGTTGATTTATGCTTGTCAACAAGTATGATTGTCATTACTTGAGGCATAATTCATCAACTGGAATTTTCATGCATTGATCTATTTGGTATTTGGATAAGGGATGTTAAACAATTATTATAATAAATCAAATACTTGGTATGATTGATTTTATAATATATTGTATCCTATATTTACATGTTTAATCCGTGAGTAAATTTATTTATTCTAAATCGTCCGTTGTCAATTAATGATATGGGAGTATCATTAAACTAAGACAAATCTGAGAGATATGGTAGAATATACTTGAAAGTATATTGATGAGAATGCATACCAATTTCAGATGATATTCAATGAATTGAATATAGGACTTATCCCAACTACATAATTTACTTTGTGGATATTGTTATAAGTAAATTATGAATAGTTATCCTCAGACTTGAGATACCAGATAAGTGTCATGAATGTAGTGCACTTCTGTGGAACAACTTAACGCTATACGTAACTGGTAGTCATAAGGGTTGTTTCCTGAAGTGTTGCAAAGTTCGTGAGTTATTCTCGTAGTCAAAATAGAATTTGTTCCTTCAAATTTATTTGGAGTTTAATATTGCTGGGCCCCTCGCAGGGTTGACAAGATGTTTGCGTGGCCACGCCCAAAGATCTCCCCTGAATATGTTCAGAAGATTTGGTAATCTTGTTCAATCACTTATAACGAGAAACAGAATCCTTGAATAAAGAATGACTTAATTCCATATCTTTATTTAACATGGTATTAGAAACAAAAGGATAATAATAATGAGAAATCATTAAAAGGTTTTTTCCAGGAGACCTTACTTGAGTTGTGCTAGAGGCATCGAAGTGTTGCTAGACGCTAACCGATGTGATCACACTATTAAGATATGTCCAAGTGGGAGCTGTTGGTTTAATGGACAATAAATTAATAGATGTGTGTTAGGATCGAACTCGAGACCTATGGGATTGCACGCGTTGCGTATGAGATTTAATTATATTAAGTCACAAAATATTTATATGGTCAAAACTAAGAAAAAGGAAGGGGTTGAGTGTCGAGTTTTGAAACTTAAGGAGGTGCTTGCAATGACTTGTTAAAAAGGTTTAATGCTATATATATACACACCCTTTTGGTCTTTTGATTGAATTGGTACAGAAAATAAAAAGACGATCAACTACTTTTCGCTAGATATATTCTGTATTGAATATGAGATATGTTAGTCAATATGATATACATGACATGCATGCATACATACATACGCATGTCATGTGCATGACTTTCATACTTTTCTTTACAAATTGCATGCATATGTTTGACAGATGCAAAGTAAAAGTTTTTGACTATATATTTATTATATTAAAGCTAAACCTTGTTTGTTGTATGCTTTAATTGTGATTTGAACTAGCATTCTAATTAAATCGCTAACAATACGCGCGTACATGATCATAGAGAAATCCTACTTTGGATTTTGGTGATTTACACTATTCGACTTTATTAAGTCGACTAGCACTCAAACCCTAATTAGGGTTCATCTCAATTGCTAGTTTGTGGATTTGATTCTTGTTCGGCTAGAATCAAGAAAAGGTACGCATATTCTTTTATGTTAATTAATTGTTCATTAATAAATCCTATTCGCTTCCGCTTGATTACTTTGATGTTTTGTGATTATTTATTTGATTGTCATGTTATCTAATTCCGAGTATACTCATACAATGCATGAAATTGACAAATCAACCCAATTGCATGGTATGAAGATAAGATAAGTTGGGTCCTAGATATTTTTCTCATTCCTCGAACCTTGCTATCAATTTTTCAGTGTATAAACAGAAGCCATTATTGGATAGACTTCTCAACACGCCAGTTCCTCTCCTCATCTCTATTGCATTATATTCTAATGCATAAACATATGCTCAATATAATGGCTTGATCGTCGGAGGGGTTCTCTCGGGCTCAACTCGGGGACCTCTCTAACGACCTTTCTTGGTCTTTTCAACAATGTTACCAAAAACGTGAAAGTAAAAGTCAACACAAGTCAAACGGTCACCTTAGCACCTTGACGACCATGTCCCCGGCAAAAGGTTTCGCAGGACATGTCCCCGGCGAAAGTCTCAAAATGTCCCCTACGATTCCAGTCATTGTTGTAGCTAGTGTTGGTAGCATCACACAACATGGTCAGATTCCAATATACGAAAAGGCGATTGACATTATCAAAGAATGCAGTTGAATGTCGTTAGCTTAATACAATAAATGCAACATTTTTCCTACATCATACGTATCTTGGAGATAGCAAAGATATAAATCACAACAAATTCTAAACTTCAATTCAAAAGACAAAAATTCAACCATAAATTTGTAAATATATACACAAGGCTTCGCAGTTTCAATACTAAAATCTGATGCAATTACATTACCCCCATGCTAAACGTAACCTGTTTAAAGAACAATGCAAAAGCCAATGTGACTTAATTAGTTACAAAAATGTGCTTAAATACTTACCAAAACAAATCCCACAGTAAAATCTGAAATAGTTTGTAAATCCATTGACCAAAACAACAGAAACTTGACTTGGTGTAGCTAACTAAGGGGTTTGAGCTGCATCATTGATGATTTAATTTAATATTGTCTCGTTCTGATTCCGTACCTCTTCTTGATGAGATTATACAAACGATGATCTTCATTATCCTCAATTCTTGTACCTTTTTTGTCCTCGATTCTTAGAATTTTGTCTCCCTCAATTGTTATACTTTTTTGATTGCCTGTGGATATCACCTTAGCAGAGACATTGAGAATACCATTGACATCTATCTTAAAGCAAACCTTAATTTTTTGCTCACCTGCAGGGGCTGCTGGAACGCCATGAAGAATGATTGAGTCAAGGAGGATGTTTTCTTTAGTTTTAGGGCTCTCCCCCTGATACACATCAACTGCCACTATAACATGGTTATCAATGGCTGTAACATAAACATGTTCCTTGCTGGCAGGTATCGGTGTGTTCCTCGGGATCATGACATTCATAATATCACCATAGATTCTGAGGCCAAGAGAAAGAGGAGTCACATCTAATAGTTTCAAATCTTTCACCTTTTTGTTCCCATAACCACTTAAGTTTGCAGCCCACACTGCTGCACCGTACGCCACAGCTTCATCAGCACAAATGCTCTTGCATAGTGGTTTCCCATCAAAGAAATTCATGAGCATTTGCTGTACCTTTGGAACCCGTGTCGATCCACCAACAATAACAACGTCATCAATATCTTTCTTGTGCATATTACCATCTCTCAAACAATTCTCCACATGCTCAATGCACTTAATGAAGAAAGTAGCATTTAGCTCCTCAAATGCTGTCCTTGTTATTTCCATCGAAAAGTCAATTCCCTCGTACAAGGAGTCTATTTCAATTGATGTTATAGTTGTTGACGACAAATCTCTCTTTGCTTTCTCACATGCGACTTTCAACCTCATCATTGCTCTTGCATTTTTACTCACATCCTTGTTTTCTTTCTTCCGAAATTCTTGGACACAATAATTTACCATTGCATGGTCAAAGTCTTCACCACCCAAATGAGTGTCACCGCCAACTGCTTTAACTGTAATGGTACCAATCTTGCTTATAATAAGAAGAGAAACGTCAAGTGTTCCTCCACCCATATCAAAGATGAAAACATTTTTATCATTAGGATAGTTTATGTCAGCTCTCTTATCAAGACCATATGCAATTGCTGCTGATGTTGGCTCATTAATCAAACACATGACATTAAGGCCAGCTAGGTTACCAGCAGCCATGGTTTCCTGCCGTTGCTTGTTATTGAAATATGCAGGGACCGTTATCACTGCATCTGTGACTTTTGTTCCAAGGTATGCTTCAGCAGTTTCTTTCAAATTTTTTAGAATCAAGGCAGATATGTCTTGAGGTGAAAATTTCTTTTGTTGTGACTCGTGTTCAAATAAAAGCAACGGCTTCCCCATAGGCCCTTCAATTACCTTAAAAGGCCATGACTCGATGTCCTCATGCACTTTACTGTCATTGAATACCCTTCCAATTAAACGTTTAACATCTAAAAGAAATTGACAAAAGAAACAAAGATTAGGAATATGATCAGTTACAAGATTGGATACTAACAGAAGTGTAAATTCCTAAAAAAATATATACTTGCTCACAGAATAAAAGTACAAACAAACTCACCAAAAATAGTGTTTTTAGGGTTCCTGTTTATTTGATTTTTTGCAGCCTCACCAACCAAAATTCGTGTACCATCCCAAGCAACACATGATGGTGTAATCTTGTTACCTTGCTCATTTGGAATGATCTCAACACGGTCGTGCTTATCAAACCAAGCCGCCACACAAGAGTATGTTGTTCCAAGATCAATACCTAGTGCAGTTCTACCTGTTGTTTTGGACATCTTGAAACACCTGGAAACACCTGAAAATTAAACTAAATGTATTATGGGCACACGTAAAACATAATGACATTATGGATGGAAAAGAGTTAGAAAAAAGGTTTACCTGCTTCGTCCCTTTTCTATGATTTTGTTACACAATCAATAAATCGTGAGATCCGGTTGAGATCATATATATATATATATCTTTATTATAGAATTATGCCCTAATCCAACTCTATTAGCAAATTTACATATTACTATTATTCTTTAATGATTATATAATATTAGTCATTATAATTTACGTCTTGTTTTGGTTAACCTCAAACTTTATTTGAGGTAGCACGTTAGACTCATAGTAATAGGCGTCCACCCCCAGACAATGTACCTTTGCGTCCACCCTTAGGGTACTGGCAACCATGCCTAATACTTTTTTTCATGCCTAATCACCCACCAATAATATCCTTCCATCTCATCTCATACCAATCTCATACCTAACAATAGATTTTTAGTGGCAACCATGCCTAACTCATACCTCAATTCTTTTTTTTTTATTCTTTTTTTAAATAGTTATATTAAACAATTTAATAAAAACATAATATTTTTTTAATACTTAAAAGAAAATTACTAAACTAAATAGCATTAATAAAAACAACCCAAACCAAAGGGACCAAAGACGTAACAAACACTTTATAAACCTCACCCTTTCCTACTACTGTACTTCACTTGTGTGGAGCAAAACCAGACACACACTAAAACACCGTCAAAAACACACACACACCATTGGTTCCCTCATCCATATATTAATGCTCCAACGTCTCTTTTCCTTTCATGCCAAATCGGGTTACTTTGCCGATTTCACAACCCAAGCTTCCATGCCGCGTGATACCGAAATGGAGGCAACACTCATGTCGCTCGGCATGCTCCAAACCGAAGGGCAAACCGAGGGTGTTGCCAGTACCCTTAATGACAAAAATCAACCAACCGGCTACAAAAATCAACCAACCGGCTATAAATTTAATACTCGCATTTAATACATCAATCTCCTTTTTTTCCCTATATATTTATCATCTTCTTTCTCATCTATATTACTTAAAGCTTAGGCCCCTTAATTTAATGTGAAAAAGGATTTGTACACAAAGGAAAATACGGTACAAACAAGACATTGCACACCAAATAACTACAATTTTCCGCTTATGATCAACTCATCTTGAATGCTTGCAAAGAAAAATGCAGTTATGGAACACAAAAGGGCTGCAATTTTGCATTCAATTCATCTTGAATGTTTGCAATGAAAAATGAAGTTATGAAACACAAAAGGCTACAATTTTGCACCCTCAAAGAATACAAATCAATCTTCAATTACATCCCTCTTAAATGGATGCTACATAAATGAGGCATGAAGCCCATTGTGTGACCAAACATTGTGAATGAGTCCAATATCAGTAAAACTAAAAGATCCATTTAGTATATCATCATGGCTGCAGAAATTGGAGGCCCAAAGTCTGAATTGTTCTTGGACGACCTGAAGTTGGATGTCACTGGTACGATTGTGGTGATGTTGTGTAGAATGTGGGATGTAAATGCTGTTACAGGGTGATACTTGAGCACTGATTTCTTGGTGTCTGATGCTAAGGTATATTGATCTTCCTTTTTCAAAAACCTGTGTAATACCAATACAGAAAAAAGAAAATCAAGTATCTATATTGTTTAGCAACAACTTTTAACATGCTTTTGTTGCAGGGTAATGTTATCCATTGTACTGCCAGGGGAACGGTGGCTCACAATGTTTTGAGGTTAAAAGAAGGGGTGTGTACTCGGTTAAAAAATTTGTAGTCATGCATAACAAGGAACACTTTCGCATTAGGAAGGACGATACCTTTATGCTTGAGTTTGATGGAGCAACGACCATAAGGAAAGTTGTGGTTAAGTCTGAAGGGTTTGTCAGGTATCCTTTCCAGCTAGTGGATTTTGATCATATCGAACCTACAGACAACAAGTATTTCATTGGTAATTTACTATTTGTTTAGGTATGTTCAATTTTTTTGTCCTTAAATACTGTTGCCATAAAAATTACTTTTCAGATGTTACAGGCTATGTGACGAACGTTGGAAGGATGAACCATACGAAAACAGGCTAAAAAACCTTGATTACTACCTGGCCAATCATAGGTTGATATTTTTATTTTTTACAGTTGATGTTGTAAAATTGATGACTTCTTTGCCAATATCTATTAAGGAACTCACCGTTTGTTTTAACTTTGTTTCTTGTGCAACAAGGGGCCAATCAATACGGGTGACTCTATGGGGAGGCCTTGGTGATATATTGATTGAGAAGAAAGCAAAACATGTAGGCCTGTGTGTTGTTGTTGTGACCTCGACATCTGCAAAGCATTATAACAGTGAGTGGCCTTGGACTATTTACCTTTTCCATGTTAAACAACTTTCTCATGCTAATTTAATTTTTAATGTTGCCTTCTAGATAAGATCTATTTATCCAGTAGTTCATCCACCCAGATACTGGATGCTGTTGACATCCCTGCAATCAAAGCATTGAAATCCGACACCTAGTAGGAAATTGTATGAATTTAATGTTTATTGTTGAAAAGTTCCTACAGCCCACAAACTTATAAAAATTGTTTACCTGTTTGTTAGCAGTGTTGGGTCTTCAAAAGCAGCTTCGCGTGTAGACAACTCTGAACCAAGGGAAGGGACGATCGAGAATCTCCTCACGTGGGCCTGCAATCAAAAAAATGATGTATGTCTTATTTTGCATCCGCCAACTCTATAGACTCCTTATACTGCATAATATTGATATATTTTATTTATACACAGTCTGCAACTTTCATTTATAAGGCCAGGATTGAGAATGTGCGTACTAGGAAGGGATGGAATTTTCCATCATGTGGAGCTGACAAATTCAAAAAGGTGCTACTAGAAGGGATGGGCGGTTTTGGTGTGATGCATGTGACAGGCCAGTTGAATACCCATTAATAAGGTAATGTTATGTTTGTCACTTATAGCGTATGCATTTGTATCCAATAAATAAAGTGACTCACATTGACACATACCATTTGCAACATACTTTCCTTAAGTATCGCCTTGAGCTTGGTATCTTGGATAATACTGAACATACTGTGGTGGTCCTTTTTTATGAGCCCTCAACTGAATTGGTGAAGTTCCCAGCTGCAGCATTATCGAGAGAGGAGGATGAGGTATATTTATAAACTCCATGTTTACTTCCACCCCCAACCCCATTACTTATGCCTTACTCTACAGAGTTTGAAAGACTACGCAAACTTGCCAGCTACTCTAACCAACCTCATTGGAACAACACACATTTTTTAAATCAAGACTCATACCTATTATGAGTGTGGAACCTTTGAGAGTTTTACGTGTTGGACGGTGGACCCGCCTCATCCGTTAGTGGAAACCGCAAGCTCAAGCACCGTTGATGATGGAACTGTCGTTGCAGGCGCATCATCCAAGCCACATACCAAGGCCCCATCAGTCGCTACACCGTCCAAGCCTGTAGAGGATAAGAAGAAAAAAAAGGTAATCAAAGCATATAATATTTGCCTACCAAAAAATGCAAAATAGGACAACAATGCGTTTCTTTAAAGACTCTTACTTCTGCAATAAAGTACACGTGAAAAACATGGTTCCATTATTTGCAGGGTGGATACTGAATATTCGGAAGCGAAAAATGAGCTGATGCCTGCGGATGATGGCTAAGGTGAAGAATCCATCACCCCAACTAAGAAGACAACTTCAACATCGGTCTCATCATTCAAGCGGCTGATGAAGTCCAAGCCTACAAATAATAAGAAAAAAAGGAGGTCACCAAACCATATAACCTTTGGTGACAAAAAATACAAAACAATTCAACGTTTTTTACCTTAAACCTCTTACTGATGCAGTAAAGTTAACATGGCAAACATGCTTTTATTGTTTGCAGGGTGACTATTGAATATTCGGACGAGGAAGTAGAGCTGATAACTGCAAATGGTGACCAAGATGGTGAAGGCAGCACCCCAACTGAAAAGAAGAAGACAAGATGGTGAGCACATGTTGCGCAGCCCTTTGGTCACTCATTATTTTATATTTTCCCGCATATTAACATGGTTTCCTTTCTATATTTTGTGGTCAGGTTTGAGGTGGGAGATTCAGACTGAGTCCGAACAGGCTGCACCCCAAGAAGCCTTTTTAGAATAAATACTTAGGACAAGAATAATACATTGGATTAAAACTGATTTTGGGATTCTTTGTTATTGTCGTTTGGAGGACACAAAATTCAACTGTTTCATTGGATTTTATTTTATTTTTGTTTGAGGATTTATTCCACTTATCCAGCATGGAAAAAGTGTTTCTTTTGTGTTGAACTTGATTTCAGGTACATTGAAGATGAATATACTGTGGTTGGGACACCTGCTGCAGCAGATCAAATGGATATGCGTGTTACCAATGATAAATGACCATGAAGGCAAAAAGGGCTTTCACTTGATTTTATCATTAAGTTTAATGGTCAAATGTTCTGTAGTAAAGATTGTCTGATTATGGTTTGAATATGTAATGTTTAATGTATAAGATCGACCTATTTTTTAAAAATGAATGGTCCAAATGTTGATCTCTGTATAGTATTTCGTAGGCTAGGCGTGTAACTAAATCTCTAAGTAATGAAATTCAATTCGCTATAATTCTGTAAATGTCGTATGGTAATCAATATTTTCATGCCCTTATCGAACCCTTTCAATTATCAACCAACCTATTTTTAAACCTTACCATGATGTGTATCCAGCCATGCACAAGTATTGTAGAATGAAGCTTCCGCTCAAGTGTGTTTAATATTTGCTACTCATGACACTTTGATATGAAAAAGATATCTACAACAAGTACAAAAATACCAACACCATTTTATATCAATCAACCCGAAAACAACTTATTGGATAGTCATCATATATATATCCATGATCCATAATATGTTGTTAATTCAAGAAACAAAACCCCAAAACAAACCACAATATCAATAGGCTGTTGATACGCGTACAACGCGCGTTCAGGGTCAAATGAAACTTCCTTTTCTTCGAGCAAGTTTTTCAACCACCTAGGCAGTGAACCTAATCGTTGTAGTGTAGTATTAGGGTAAGCCTCGGGGATTGATATCGTTCTCTAGGGGAATAGGAATGCTAGTGAGAAATTTACTACGCTAAGGTTGAGGTTGAGGAATATTATTTTTTATCTTTTTATATTTTTTAGAAAACTTAAAGTAAAATGTAGGGGTATTGAATTTGGGGGTTGGTACTTCTACCAATTACTCTACTTTTCTAATTATCTAACTAATGGGTAGTCTATGTCTTTTTGAAGTGTGCTCGTATGATGATTAAAGATGTGTCTACCTAGATACCATTACTCCCTAGCTATCTTTAATTGGTGGTTGAATTGTCACGTCTTTATTCTTAACGCGTTGTGTTTTCTAAGGTCGTAGGGTGTGCTTTTATCCCTAACTCTTTGAAGCTACCTTAAGGTCAATGACTACGAAATCTCTAGGATTCATAAACTTAACACTAAGTTTATCTTTGGATGTTTAGCCTACATTTCCACTAGTAATTATAAACTAATGTTCAAAAAGATTAATCAAGCATTAAAAACACAACGATGGCTTTAAGCCCTCCTAAGCCAATTACAATTAAGATAAGAGACAACCAATCAATATTTAATAACTAGGTTTCATAAATCTAATCAAACACATAAGTAAATTAGTCGGACATGCTAAACATGCAAGCATATACACATTCAATTGAAGACATAATAAAATTAAGGGAATAAATAACTTATCTCGATGTAAAATAGGGTATGAGAACCCTAAAATATTGTCCAAACCGGACTACAATCGTTTTAGGTTTTTACTCCACAAGTCTACCTCCCTAAAAGTCTGAAAATCAAATTCTATATATAGTTTTACAACTGCGACGGCGTCACCTTTTAATTGTGACGCCGTCAGATCGCCGCCAGTAGGGTATCGCCTTGGCCAAGTCAACTTTGGGATGACGTCACGTTGTGGTTGTGACGCCATCAGCTTCAGCTCTGACGTCGTCTGAATCTGGATCTAGGCCGTCTGAGGAGAAAAATCTTTGTGACGCCCTACTCTTCAAAGCCTGACGCCGTCAGGTGTAAAATAGCAATTTCACTACTGTGTAGTCACCAAATCAGGGACGGCATCGCCCTTTGTGTGGGACGCCGTCAGGTGCATTTCCAGCAGCTTGAGTGTCTTGATCTTGACTTTAGCCATTTTCTTCACATATTCACTCCTTTTAGTCCAAATAAGCATCATTACAGCATTTTGCCTTCAAGAGACCTAAAAAGTAAAAAGGAACAAAATTAAGCAGTAACGGATATAAAAGTGGGCGATTAAGGACTTAAATGACCCCTTAAAAGTGTACGTTTTAAATCCTTATCAAATATCCATACACTTGGTATTTGCTTGTCCTCAAGCAAATGTGCTTTTGGCCAATCAATTTATAAGTTAGGGGTCAAAAGCAATGGTTTAACATAATTCATAACAAGTATAATCCCCGCAAAAGTCATAACAAGCACGAAAATTATATACTAGCACCTCACAAGTGGTGTTTGGATACTCTCATATCTCGGGTATATATGAAATATATCAAATGGAAATGGAAGATAAACACTCATTAACCGGTCATAGTACATAGATTACCATAGGATTGAGACTAGATCAAACCTCCACCGCTTTGGCAGCACCTAGGAGTAACTATCTAAGAGGTCTTTTAAATGGTTGTAACGTTAGGCTTATGGTAGGGAAACAAAGTGTGACAACTCGTAAATTCCTTGATGCGTCGTAAGTGGAGAAACGTCGACTAGAGAGATCGTTTGATTTAACTTGAGATACGAGTCATATTTTATATCGATTTTATTGGAAACATTATTTTAAAAACAATAGCGTAACTCCCGTGTCATGAATCATCCGTTTACTAGTCAAAACGAGCCCCGAACCTAATATAACAAAAGTTTTACGAAGTTACATCTAAGGTCCCTTGAGGAAGTTACATAGTCGCCCTTGTGATTTTGAGTATACAAGTTTGGCCCCTCCTGGGGTATATAAATACCCACCCCTTCACTCTTTCTCTCATTTTACCAACTTCTCTCTCTCTCTCTACAAAACACACACACACACACACACACAAATACTCTCCTTTCTCTCTCTACAATTTTCGGCCACCCATCTAGGGTTCCGGCGCCGTCACATTTTCCGGCCAACTTCCGGAGACCTCCAATAATTACACCACCCATCCCATCTTGTAGATCGGGATCCCGTGGTTCTAATTCCATATCACACTCACCGTAAAACTCCTACACGCGCCCTAGATCTTGAAAAATAGATCCGAATATTAGGGTTTCATTGTTAACAAGTCGTGCAAGGGTCAAACAAGAATGAATACGAGTTGTACTCGTAAAAGACTTCATCACGACCCTCGTATCCATCTATTTTCTCACGGTAACCCCACGACCAGTTTCATACTTTCTTTTTATTTATTTATCTCGTTTTAACGATCATATGTGTTGTATTCTCGTGGAACATAAAAGAATTAAACAATCTTTTTGGTATATAGCGAGGGTTTGATAAAAACTGAAATGGTGAACAACTTTTAAGAACATAAAGAAAAACGTTTTTATGATATAAATCCGAATAAAACGTTGATGTTAAACGTTCGTGTGGTAAAACGGGTTAACAATTGGATTTGATTTATTTTGAGTATGGGTCGTTTTTTTGAGTCTACAAAACAGTGAGATGATTCATACAAGTGGTGTTGGGATTAAAAGTAATTGTTTTCCTGTTTTTGATTAGTAACCGAGCCATGTCTAACCCGTTTGGGTATGAAACCGGGTCGGTTCAGACCCGTTCGGGCCTTTTGGGTCGGATCTGTCACTATGTTGTTCATGGATTTGTCTTAGGCAAAGTTGAATTGAGTTGGTAGCGCGACGGGTGAAAACCGGAATGACCCGGTTGGATATTGGGTGATTGATTTTTATTTCGGGACACTATGGTTTAACTCATTATTTGGCATGGGTGTTATTTTGTTGTTATTGTTTGTCTTGGGTTATAAAATGGACATATGATATAAAGTAAATGGATTACGGGTCCAATTGTATTAAGTCACGGTAATAGTTTATAAGTTGTAGACGTGGTTATATCTAGTAATCATGATAATGAGATAACGAGATTTATGGAGCGGTTAATGGTATAAGACGATGGATTAACCATATATATATATATATATATATATATATATATATATATATATATATATATATATATATATATATATATATATATATATATATATATATATATATATATATATATATCTATATTATATATAACAGGAGGCGTTACATTGCTGCCATGTAAGCATTTTGAAAAGTTATTACCTCAATGCCATTATTTTCGAAATTTTTCATTAAAATTCGGAATTTTAAAAAGGGAGCTAGCAGGATTCGAACACTGGATGGTAACCAACCATAAGCAAACATCTCAACCACTAGAGCAATCCAACTTTTGTTATTGAGTTTCCAATTAAAAATTGATAAACCATTAATTAGAAGCACAAAAATCCAATAATAATCCAAAACATACTATGCTTTTACGTATAAAAATTCTCACATTCATAATATTTTTTTCTTAAAACCCTAATATATGTTTTCCTCTAACCATAAAACACGATCAACATAAAAAAAAATTCATCCTGTATCAATGATTCATACCTGGCATCGATATTCTTCTCAACATCAACTTCATCAGGTTTTTGGTTCTCACTTTTAGATACCATGTAGTTTGTTATACAAATCATAGTAAACCACTTCTACTGTTGTATTCATACTAACTTATTTGTTTGTTGCATATCATTTTTTTATTCATGTTTGTTCCATATCAATTGCTATTAGCCCAAATTTATTTGTTATTCCAAACTTATTTGCAGATTCGTTTTAATCGCGCATACTAATGGAATGGAACATATCTTTGGAATACAGTTTATATTACAGACCCATCCCGTCAATATTTCTATGAGATAATACATCTCGCCTCATCAAATTATATACACATTTGCCTCGTGAACACAGTTCATGGCGATCCTTTTATTTTAGCATAGAACTGATCCACAACAATCACCAAAAGATGAACCTTCATTCTCTACGAAATTAATAGGTACCGTATTATGTTGATCACCCTTACATGATGCTACCATTCTATCATGACTAAAAGTTAGAAATCTTTAAATATTAGTTTCTTATGTCTTATTTTTGCAATTCCTTAGCATATGGTGTTAAAACTGATGACGAAGGAAGCTATTATGCAAGAATCATCATCTGCTGAGGAGAATGTTGGTACATGAGTAGCAGTTTCATACGCACAATAAATATCCATAAGGTTTCCATTTGCAAAAGCTTCGGGTTATGATAACAGAACACCGAAACTACAACTTTGATCTAATAAAGTATTTTGTTTCAGTTACTATGTATATATATATGCTTGTGTGAGTTGAGTTAAATTGCATTCATCTTTATTGGCTTTCATTGGTATGCCTTGGGAATGCAGGAAGAAGGTAACAACTTTGTCAAGATGGGTAACAGAAGGCCTTAAGTGACACCGAGACATCACTATTATATTCCAATAGAGCACATGTGAATTTACTCCTTGGTAATTACGGGCGTGCTATTTCAGATTCATAGGAAGCTATTAAACTGTCCCCAACGAATGTCAAGGTTTATTTGTGATCATTTTATTATATATTTGTTTTCCTATTGTTCTTTTTATAAATGTTGTTAATATGCCCATGCATGTGTGAATTCATAGGCTTTTTCTAATCACTGTGTGCCCATTTTTCCACTTCTTAATGCACTTGCCACAATTTTAATATGTTTTGAGTCTCTAGGATACAAGAAGTAAGGATATTGAGGATGTTGTTATTCACATTTTAATGGTATCTATTACAAAGCCATCAACAAAGTGGTATAGACATTACACTTTTTATACGGAGATGAATGGTAAGACTGTGGAGGATATTTTTACTGTTGTTTTAGATTAAAGCATCATTTGTTCAACCTATTTGTCCTGCTGCATTCTGATTACCTAAAAATTCTTAGTAGTTATAGATTTAGCTTTTTTGGTTTGATGCATTCGTCTGGTTCAGCCTATGCACCACATTTGTTAAACCTGTTGGTAGTACTGCTAAATCCTATAGTGAACCACCGGTGCTAAATAAGCATTAGAAGTTTTATATTTTGGATCTACGATGACGAATGGAGAGATTACGACTCTGATAAACTCTATGATAGCATGCAGGATACTATAGCAGTGAAGAATGTCACATCAGCACAAGAGCAGGCTAAACAAGAGGCTATGAAAGATGACCCTGATGCATAATCAATGGTGATTGGTGGCGGTGCTTCAGTTTTTGATGGTCACGATGATGCTGATGCAATTGCGAAAGACATGTCCACAGATAAGTTCACAGTTTCATCACGGGGGAAAGAGTTATTATTGAAGGTTGCATCTGTCAAGATCTCACATGTTGTTTCAGCAAATGAGGACCTTAGCAAGCTAAGACAAGAGGTTGCATCATTACTGGAAGTTCCCAAGGGAAAAAATATAAATGAAGTTGTTGGTGATGCTGGAGAGAAACTTTCTGATTTTTATACAAATTGGAGATAATTGGCTTAGATGATGTTAAAGCTTGCGCTTCAAGATTCTTGCTGGTTTGAGTTCTACAGAAGCATTGCTAGGCTGCGCCACACATGAAACGATAAAATATTCCATTTCAGCTAGCTTCTGTAGTCTCACTCTACGTGTCTTTATCATGCAACAATTCCTCTAAATAAATAGTTATACACTCTATGCAATGTTTATGTGACATCAGGGCAGCAGCGTTGGTCTTCTCATATTTTATGCTACAACACACCATTACTTTTGAAGGCTGCAAGTGATACCCTTGAATAACACAAGTCAAGCAACTTCATCATTCTCTTTAATTAGTTATCTACAGGCGTTGTGCGTGTTTGTAAGTGCGATTATTTTTAAATCCTATATATGAATGACTATTTGTATATGTATAGCGCCATAAATGTTGACCCGATCCCATCGTATGCAATGCCTGATTTTGGATAACCTCCCGTTTGTTGTCCTACGACAACGACGTCATCGAGTTCGGTTAACCACATACAAACGTGGTAACCGCATACGGTTAAACGAAATTCTGCTGGGGTTAGTTTCAATTGATATTTTTCCACATAACCATTAACGTTGTTTCACAATATTGACTATCGTTTCTTTTCTCATAGCAAAGAGGAAAAGTATTTCATGGATAATCACTAGCGTTTTAGCGTCGTGTATCACACGGATCTCGAGGCCAGATCCGTTCGAATCGTTGGATCTCAAGTTACAGCAAACATGTATTTAATTTTTATCCCTCCGTTCTATTAAATGTAGAGGTCTTGACAGTATGTCAAAATAGTCTAAACTTTTGCCTCAATGTAACTTCTTGCAGTTCAAGGAAAAGCGTTATAATTTTTGCTGTTTGTTTGCTAAGCTTGATGGTGAATCGTACGATAGTCAAGACCGTTAAATTGTAGAGGTCTTAAACGGTTAAAATTTTTGTTGTATGTTTGCTAGGAGTTAGACTGTGACAACCCGTACTTTCAGGTCATTTCTCGACACAATTTATGCCTCACAATTTCAACATTTATAGTAAACTTGGTTTACTTGTTTCAAATTCGCGTAACCTTAAAGGTTTAGCGGCGAATTCATGATCATAACATCATGTACATTTCATATGGACTAAGAATTGTCTACATTTCATTGACATCATTTGCATCTCATTAGTTCATCCATGACATTTCATTTCACATTTATCGCGTAATTTTTATATTTAATAATCGTTATCGCGTGAGTTATTATTTTAAACATTTAATTCGTTACTTTCAAAAATGATCCCGATGTATTTTTTTATACTTACATTTGGTTATATAAACTATATTTTTAGTTTTCCTAGTGTTTCAAATTTATTTGGTACATAAATCGTTAAAGTTAAATTATTACGACGTGTTTCTTAAAAATTATACGATAATTATTTTATCACTCAATTTTCACAAGGAATGTATTTTTACAATTTTTATTATCTCATTACATTCTATTTTGATCTATTAAAAACTTACTTGTACCAAAAAGTTACAATTATCTACACTTTACTTACATTTTCTATCAAATTTCATAAATATTACACAAGTATACAAATTATATACATTTTAAAAATAAAAAAAAAGTTATTTTGCCTCATACCTCCCCCCTTGGCCGACCAAGGGGGAGGGGAGACATTAATTGAGGAATGGCTTGTGATTGCTATTAATTTCACTCAATATACATAAGTCCTACTTCCATTATTTTCTCATACTTCACAAGTTATTTCTCAAGTGTTAGCTAAAAGTTTTCTTCCTCTCTTTTGTTCATTCAAAAACCGGTCACACAAGAGCTCCAAAGGGATCAAAAAATTTCTCAAGATTCAAGTGTTTTACAATCTAGTTATCACTCTTTATAAGGTTTTGAAATAAAAACCAAGAGTGTTTAGGCTAATCCTTGTTACTTACACCTCATCATTTTCATTTGTAAGCATGTTTCTTCCATTTTCATGTTTCCTTTTTCATTTCATATTCATCTCTTCATTTTTGGAGCTAGCATGCAAGACTTGTGTTGTTTATACCATTTTTCCATTGATTTTAGAGTTATATATAAAGGTCATCCTATAATTATCCCCTTGGTATTTGTTGGTCTTGATGATGTCTAGGAACCCATGACACCCTAAGAAGGTGTATGGTAGGATTAGATTAGCTTTGGAGTTGATTTGAAGGGATTAGAATAGGTTTTGTCCGAGAAAAACTATTTTTGATACGTATTAAAATAGGTTCTGTCCTTGTTTCATTTTTCTGGAAAATCCGACTGTTGGTACGAAACTTTGGCCTTGATATTTATAAAATATACTTTAAAACGAATCCGTGGCCGCTTGAACGGATAAAAACGGAGTTACAATGAAAAAGTTATGGATTTTACAAGTTTAACGACGATATATACATTTTCTGAAAATTCAGCAAACTATTATTTTTGGAGAACTATTTTTGGAGAACAAAAACCATTTGGAGAACTAAAGTTTGGAGAACTATTTTTGGAGAACAAATTGTTTTGGAGAACTATTTTTGGAGAACAAATTGTTTTGGAGAACTATTTTTGGAGAACAAATTGTTTTGGAGAACTATTTTTGGAGAACAAAAACCATTTGGAGAACTAAAGTTTGGAGAACTATTTTTGGAGAACAAAATGTTTTGGAGAACTATTTTTGGAGAACCAAAATAATTGGAGAACTAAATGGAGTACATTTTCTTATAAAAGTTACAATTTCACTATAAATCATTATAAAACCATTGTAGGATGACATTTTGACGTAAAAACTTGTAAAGTCATTTTTGAAGGGTCAAGGCGTCAAAAGAGTATTTTTCGACGATAAGTAATATTTTCAAAACCCGCAAATGGTATAAATAACATACGAAATGCATGCATAACATTACATTGCAACTCATTACATGTCATATCATTGATAATAGGTCCCGGTTAACGCATCACATTATACCTCGGTGTACTCACTTTTGCCATTATTCCAGTTTACCAAGTGAGTTTTCATAGCCCCGTTTTACATGCTTTCGATTATTTTCAAACCCACGGGGGAGAATACATTGCACTACATTTTTTTTGTACGATACCAAGTATGTTAAATTCATTTACATTGCTTAAGTTACCGCATTTGCCAATTTGAAAGTCCCCATTACCTGAACATGAACCGTTAATCTTTGAAGCGAGGATGAGTGGATAGATCTATCGAGGGTGACGCCTCCATCCGGGTTGGTGAATCCCAACCAGGCAAACGGATGCATTTCATTTTATAACATTACGGAGTTGTCTGGCAAACACTCTGCAGGGGCATACATTATTGAACAGTCTAGTTTCGGTGTCATGGACTTATAGCAATTGTAACATTTTTACGTGACTTGATTGTCATGCCTGGTCTATACTTGTGTAGTCGTATAAAACATTTACATAAACCTATGATTTCTCACCAACATTATTGTTGACCGTTTTAGCAATGTATTTTCAGGTAACTGAGGCATTATCATCATGACATGGTTTAGGGACCACATTTTGAGTCGCGGCGTCGACTTACATTATTGTACATTATGGCACTTTATTTCAAAACATCGTTTGGATTTGTAACATATTTGTATTTCCGCAAACTTTGTAAACCTTTTGGGACCGATGTTGTACTCTGAACATTTTCATGAAATATCCAACGATGTGTTTTTAAAACGGCACTTTAGGTCGTTCAATATAACTGTGATGTGGTGCTATGACAGTCAATCCCCCAGGAATTCCATTCCGCTGCAAAACAGGTAAATTGGGGGTGTGACAGATTGGTACCAGAGCTACAGTTATAGAGAACTAGGTTGCATCATTGACCCTAGACTATAGCTACATTTTCATAGCATCTCATCATTTCATCATAGTGCATATTCACTTTTCATGCGGATTCACTTACACTTTATTCGAGATTATTTACTTTTATTTCACATCGGTTGTCACAGACATGTCTTCAGATTCACATCCCATCACCATATCATCGGACTCTAGCTCGGATGATGTTCCAGCTAACCCTATCATGGATGATGTTTCATCACACTCCACTGAGATCGTATCTTCCATTGGATCTACTCCAGTCTTTCCACCTATCATGACTGACACTGAGACCGAACCCTTCGAGGAGGGCGAAGTCGCACCCACTCCTCACGTTAGCCCAGTTCATGATCCGTTACACCCACCATCATCATCGTATTTTCTTAGGGATCCTTTACCTGCTTCAGACTTGCCGCTCAAGAAGCGTGCTCGTTTCGACATCCCGACACCACTATCTACAGAGCCCGAGCCACCTGTTAGGTTCGAGTTAGGTGAGAGTTCTAAGGCTGCAGCTGCTCGACAGCCTTCTACCGAGGCATTAGGAGCCCGTATTGATAGTCAGCAGATCCAGATTGATAGGTTGTCGCGACAGTTGGAGGAACTGTCGGCAGATAGGATTGAGCTCATTGCTGAGGAGGTCGAGGGTTTAGTGTTAGGCAGGGTTTCGATTGATCTATCTCATCAGAGTATTCAGCATAGACAGATAGAGGATAGGGAGCGTATAGATGAGTTGAGGCAGGAGATGCCCGAGTTGTACGACCGAGCTGAGATGACGCAGGATGAGTTACAGCGTCAGTCGCAGGAGTTATCTTTAGCTCGTGAGAGTATTGTTACTTTGCAGGGTCAGATTGGAGAGTTGAGGGGTTTGGTGGATAGTTTGACTACTCAGGTTCGCGATCTTCAGGATAGGGCCGGCGGAGCGCCATGAGGTGCCTTATGTAGACTTTTGTCATGTATAGTTTTGACCATTATTATCCTAGTCACAAGGTGTGTGACGTAGTTTAAAGAACTTGTTGTATTTTGGTTGTTGTACAAACAAATGTATCAAGTATTGACTCTACTATGTAGGAATGGTTATTATTATCTATGATATCGGTCCATGTAGGCCGAAATTTTCATGTATATTATCCACGTGTGTTGTGATTATATTTGTGATATTTCGTTATTGTTCCGTTGTGATTCCATTTATCTTTATGCATGTTGTGGTTGTGGATATATTAGTATGATGGTTGTTTCTACTTACGAGTTCTCATGATTGTTTCATCTTGTGATTTTGAAGAGTTATGGCGCCTAAGAAAGCCACACCGGAAATGACCCAAGCAGCAATTCAGAAGTTGGTGAATGATAGCATTGCTGATGCTTTAAGAATCGAAAGGGAAACAGTGGCTGCTGCTGCTGCTGAGGCCGCGGCTGCTGCTGAAGCCGCTAGGCTCGCTGCTGCTACTGGTAATGCAGGAGGATCTGGGGTTAAGAACTGTTCTTACAAGGATTTCAAAAGTGGGGATCCCACTAAGTTTCGAGGTACTGAGGGAGCTACTACCATGGTTCGATGGTTTGAAAAATTGGAATCGGTATTTTTGCTTTGTAACTGTCCGGATGATAGTAAGGTCAAATTTGCTACAAGTACTTTACTCGATGGAGCGTTGTCATGGTGGAATTCTTATGCTCAACCGATTGGTATGGAGAATGCTTTCAAGCTTACTTGGGAGGAATTCAAGGGCTTGGTGACTAAGAAGTTTTGTCCTCGAACGGAAGTGAAAAAGTTGGAGACGGAGTTCTACGAACTAGTAACTATTGGATATGATATTGACACATACATTCGGAGATTCCAGGAATTGGCTGCGTTATGCCCGTCGATGGTATCGGATAACGAGAAGTTGCTAGAGGCTTTTATCGGGGGACTTCCCGAAGTTATTCAAGGAGATGTGACTTCGTTTGATCCACAAACAATTGAGGAAGCTATTCGAGTAACTCAGAAGTTGATGGCACAAGTGGTGAAGAGAGGAAAGTACACCAACACCAACCGAAACAACAACAACAATAACAACCCCAACAACCGTTTCAACTACAACAATAACCGAGCCAACTACAACAACAATAGCAACAACAACAAGCGCAAGTGGGACAACACTAGGGGTAGAAATGCTACTCAACAACCACCCAAGAGGCAAGAGGTTGCTAAGGCTTATGTTGCGGGTCCGAAGGAAGGAAAAAGGTATTCGGGGGTTTTGCCGAAATGTAATAGGTGTTTGAGTCATCATAATCCGGGTCGATGTCCTGATCCATGTGAGAATTGCAAGAAAGTTGGTCACCGAACTATGGATTGCAAGTCGCCACAAGTTACATGTTTTGGTTGCGGGGAACGTGGACACTACAAATCTGATTGTAAGAAGGGAAGAAACCAAGGAAATCCGAATCAAGGAGGTTTGGCACAAGGAAGGGTTTACGTCATTGGAGGCGGAGAAGATAGAGAGGACCCGAATGTTATTACGGGTACGTTCCTTCTCAATAATCGTTATGCTTCAGTTTTATTTGATTCGGGTGCCGATAAAAGTTTTGTGTCCACTGCATTTGCACCTTTGCTCAACATTAAACCAACCACATTAGACATATCATACAACGTCGAATTAGCTAATGGTAGCGTAGTTAGCACCAACACCATTGTCCGCGGTTGCACATTCAATTTTCTTAATCATCCCTTCAACATAGACCTCATGCTCGTAGAGCTTGGTAGTTTTGACGTCGTCATCGGCATGGATTGGTTATCTAAGCATCGTGCAAAGATCATTTGCGATGAGAAAGTTGTTCATCTTCCTTATAACGGCGAAACATTGATTATTCGTAGGGAACGAAGTGGAACTAGAATTAGTATCATATCGTGCATCAAAACGGAGAAGTACATTAAGAAAGGTTGTCTTGCTTTCTTAGCCCATGTAACCGAGAAAAAGTCGAAGGAGAAGCGACTTGAAGATGTTCCTATTGTCCGTGATTTTTCTGAAGTATTTCCCGAGGATTTACCGGGACTTCCACCGGCACGTCAAGTAGAATTTCATATTGACTTAGTGCCCGGAGCTGCACCGATTGCGCGAGCACCGTACCGTCTAGCACCATCCGAAATGCAAGAGTTGTCTAATCAATTGCAAGAACTTCTAGACAAAGGATTCATTAGGCCGAGTTCCTCGCCTTGGGGAGCACCGGTCTTGTTTGTGAAGAAGAAGGATGGATCCTTCCGAATGTGCATAGATTATAGAGAGTTGAACAAGTTAACGGTGAAGAATCGTTACCCACTCCCCAGAATTGATGACTTGTTCGATCAGTTGCAAGGTTCAAGTATCTACTCCAAGATTGATCTCCGGTCGGGTTATCATCAGCTTCGAGTTCGGGAAGAGGATATTCCGAAAACAGCGTTTAGAACACGTTACGGTCATTACGAGTTTCAAGTGATGCCGTTTGGATTGACTAATGCACCTGCGGTATTCATGGATCTCATGAATAGAGTATGTAAACCGTATTTGGACAAGTTTGTGATAGTGTTCATTGACGACATCTTGATTTACTCAAAGAGCAAAGAAGAGCACGAAGAGCATTTAAGGACGATTTTAAGGCTACTCAAGAATGAGAAATTGTATGCCAAATTCTCGAAGTGTGATTTTTGGAACCACAAAGTGCAATTTCTTGGTCACGTCATTGATAGTCAAGGACTACAAGTTGATCCCGCAAAGATTGAAGCCGTAAAAGATTGGGCTACTCCAACAAATCCTACAGAAATTCGACAATTTCTAGGACTAGCCGGGTATTACCGAAGGTTCATCGAAGGTTTTTCAAAGATAGCTAGACCTTTGACCAAGTTGACACAGAAAAACAAGAAGTACGAATGGGGAAAGAAACAAGAAGTTGCTTTTCAGTTGTTGAAGCAAAAGCTTTGCAGTGCGCCAATTTTGGCACTACCCGAAGGCATTGAGAACTTTGTTGTATATTGCGACGCTTCACATAAAGGACTTGGGGCTGTTTTAATGCAAAACGAGAAGGTGATAGCGTATGCTTCTCGACAACTTAAGACTCATGAGAAGAACTACACCACTCATGATCTCGAGTTAGGAGCCGTAGTTTTTGCGCTCAAGATTTGGAGACACTACCTCTACGGTACAAAGTGCACAGTGTTTACCGATCACAAGAGTTTGCAATATATTCTTGATCAGAAGGAGCTTAATATGAGGCAACGTCGTTGGTTGGAGTTACTCAGCGACTATGATTGTGAAATCAAGTATCACCCGGGAAAAGCCAATGTTGTGGCGGATGCTCTTAGTCGGAAAGAGAGGCCTAAACCTTTAAGAGTTCGATCATTGGGAATGACGATTATTTCTCCTTTACCATCGAAAATCCATGAAGCACAGATCGAAGCACTCAAGGAGGAAAATCGACCAAGTGAAAAGCTTTATGGTATGCCCGAAAGCGCAAATGGTTTTGTAAAGAGAGCAGATGGAATATTATGTTTCAAGGATAGAATGTGGGTTCCATTGTATGGCGGAATACGAGAATTGATTATGCATGAGTCGCATAAGTCAAAGTATTCTATTCATCCAGGATCGGATAAGATGTATCAAGATCTTAAGAAACTTTATTGGTGGCCGAACATGAAAGCGGAAATTGCCACGTACGTTAGCAAATGCCTTACCTGCTCTAAGGTAAAAGTCGAATATCAGAAGCCTTCAGGTTTACTCCAACAACCGGAAATTCCTCAATGGAAATGGGAACGCATTACTATGGACTTTGTTACGAAACTTCCTAAGACATCGGGAGGTTATGACGCTATTTGGGTAATTGTTGATCGCCTTACCAAGTCAGCCCATTTCATACCGATTAGAGAGACTTATTCCATGGAGCAACTCACTAGACTTTATGTCAAGGAAATAGTCTCGAGGCACGGAGCACCAATATCTATCATTTCCGACAGAGATAGTCGATTCACTTCAAACTTCTGGAATTCATTGCAAGATTCATTCGGAACCAGATTAGAGATGAGCACAGCATATCACCCACAAACCGACGGTCAAAGTGAAAGGACTATTCAAACGTTAGAAGATATGCTGAGGGCATGTGTTATTGATTTTGGAAATGGTTGGGCTAACCATTTGCCATTGATAGAATTCTCGTACAACAATAGTTATCACACCAGTATAAAGATGGCACCATTTGAGGCACTCTATGGTCGCAAGTGCCGATCACCTGTTTGTTGGGCCGAGGTAGGAGACGCACAACTTACTGGTCCAGAAATGGTACGGGAAACCACCGAAAAGATAGTACAAATTCGTGATAGACTCAGAACTGCAAGGAGTCGACAGAAAAGTTATGCAGATGTTAGGCGTAAAGAATTGGAATTTCAAGTGGGCGACAAAGTTATGTTGAAAGTATCGCCTTGGAAAGGCGTGGTACGATTTGGAAAGCGTGGAAAGTTGAACCCGAGATACATTGGACCATTCAAGATTTTGAGCAGAGTTGGTCCGGTAGCTTATCGACTTGATCTTCCACCAGAACTCAGTCATGTGCACAACACGTTTCACATTTCAAACCTGAAGAAGTGTCTTTCGGACGAATCGCTCGTTATTCCATTGGACGAAGTTCAGCTTGACGACAAACTCAATTTTGTGGAAGAACCTGTAGAAATCATGGACCGCGAGGTCAAGCAGTTGAAACAGAGTCGTATTCCGATTGTGAAAGTTCGTTGGAATTCTCGTAGAGGTCCTGAGTTTACTTGGGAACGGGAAGACCAGATGCGACACAAGTATCCTCATCTTTTCACCGACACCGTTAGACCTAACAACGATTGAATTCAGGGACTGAATTCCTTTTTGGATGGGCGAATGTGACAACCCGTACTTTCAGGTCATTTCTCGACACAATTTATGCCTCACAATTTCAACATTTATAGTAAACTTGGTTTACTTGTTTCAAATTCGCGTAACCTTAAAGGTTTAGCGGCGAATTCATGATCATAACATCATGTACATTTCATATGGACTAAGAATTGTCTACATTTCATTGACATCATTTGCATCTCATTAGTTCATCCATGACATTTCATTTCACATTTATCGCGTAATTTTTATATTTAATAATCGTTATCGCGTGAGTTATTATTTTAAACATTTAATTCGTTACTTTCAAAAATGATCCCGATGTATTTTTTTATACTTACATTTGGTTATATAAACTATATTTTTAGTTTTCCTAGTGTTTCAAATTTATTTGGTACATAAATCGTTAAAGTTAAATTATTACGACGTGTTTCTTAAAAATTATACGATAATTATTTTATCACTCAATTTTCACAAGGAATGTATTTTTACAATTTTTATTATCTCATTACATTCTATTTTGATCTATTAAAAACTTACTTGTACCAAAAAGTTACAATTATCTACACTTTACTTACATTTTCTATCAAATTTCATAAATATTACACAAGTATACAAATTATATACATTTTAAAAAAAAAAAAAAAAGTTATTTTGCCTCATACCTCCCCCCTTGGCCGACCAAGGGGGAGGGGAGACATTAATTGAGGAATGGCTTGTGATTGCTATTAATTTCACTCAATATACATAAGTCCTACTTCCATTATTTTCTCATACTTCACAAGTTATTTCTCAAGTGTTAGCTAAAAGTTTTCTTCCTCTCTTTTGTTCATTCAAAAACCGGTCACACAAGAGCTCCAAAGGGATCAAAAATTTTCTCAAGATTCAAGTGTTTTACAATCTAGTTATCACTCTTTATAAGGTTTTGAAATAAAAACCAAGAGTGTTTAGGCTAATCCTTGTTACTTACACCTCATCATTTTCATTTGTAAGCATGTTTCTTCCATTTTCATGTTTCCTTTTTCATTTCATATTCATCTCTTCATTTTTGGAGCTAGCATGCAAGACTTGTGTTGTTTATACCATTTTTCCATTGATTTTAGAGTTATATATAAAGGTCATCCTATAATTATCCCCTTGGTATTTGTTGGTCTTGATGATGTCTAGGAACCCATGACACCCTAAGAAGGTGTATGGTAGGATTAGATTAGCTTTGGAGTTGATTTGAAGGGATTAGAATAGGTTTTGTCCGAGAAAAACTATTTTTGATACGTATTAAAATAGGTTCTGTCCTTGTTTCATTTTTCTGGAAAATCCGACTGTTGGTACGAAACTTTGGCCTTGATATTTAGAAAATATACTTTAAAACGAATCCGTGGCCGCTTGAACGGATAAAAACGGAGTTACAATGAAAAAGTTATGGATTTTACAAGTTTAACGACGATATATACATTTTCTGAAAATTCAGCAAACTATTATTTTTGGAGAACTATTTTTGGAGAACAAAAACCATTTGGAGAACTAAAGTTTGGAGAACTATTTTTGGAGAACAAATTGTTTTGGAGAACTATTTTTGGAGAACAAATTGTTTTGGAGAACTATTTTTGGAGAACAAATTGTTTTGGAGAACTATTTTTGGAGAACAAAAACCATTTGGAGAACTAAAGTTTGGAGAACTATTTTTGGAGAACAAAATGTTTTGAAGAACTATTTTTGGAGAACCAAAATAATTGGAGAACTAAATGGAGTACATTTTCTTATAAAAGTTACAATTTCACTATAAATCATTATAAAACCATTGTAGGATGACATTTTGACGTAAAAACTTGTAAAGTCATTTTTGAAGGGTCAAGGCGTCAAAAGAGTATTTTTCGACGATAAGTAATATTTTCAAAACCCGCAAATGGTATAAATAACATACGAAATGCATGCATAACATTACATTGCAACTCATTACATGTCATATCATTGATAATAGGTCCCGGTTAACGCATCACATTATACCTCGGTGTACTCACTTTTGCCATTATTCCAGTTTACCAAGTGAGTTTTCATAGCCCCGTTTTACATGCTTTCGATTATTTTCAAACCCACGGGGGAGAATACATTGCACTACATTTTTTTTGTACGATACCAAGTATGTTAAATTCATTTACATTGCTTAAGTTACCGCATTTGCCAATTTGAAAGTCCCCATTACCTGAACATGAACCGTTAATCTTTGAAGCGAGGATGAGTGGATAGATCTATCGAGGGTGACGCCTCCATCCGGGTTGGTGAATCCCAACCAGGCAAACGGATGCATTTCATTTTATAACATTACGGAGTTGTCTGGCAAACACTCTGCAGGGGCATACATTATTGAACAGTCTAGTTTCGGTGTCATGGACTTATAGCAATTGTAACATTTTTACGTGACTTGATTGTCATGCCTGGTCTATACTTGTGTAGTCGTATAAAACATTTACATAAACCTATGATTTCTCACCAACATTATTGTTGACCGTTTTAGCAATGTATTTTCAGGTAACTGAGGCATTATCATCATGACATGGTTTAGGGACCACATTTTGAGTCGCGGCGTCGACTTACATTATTGTACATTATGGCACTTTATTTCAAAACATCGTTTGGATTTGTAACATATTTGTATTTCCGCAAACTTTGTAAACCTTTTGGGACCGATGTTGTACTCTGAACATTTTCATGAAATATCCAACGATGTGTTTTTAAAACGGCACTTTAGGTCGTTCAATATAACTGTGATGTGGTGCTATGACAGTCAATCCCCCAGGAATTCCATTCCGCTGCAAAACAGGTAAATTGGGGGTGTGACATAGACTCACGTCTTTTCATTTTGACATTTTTTTTTCGCAGACTCCATTGCAATTCAAAGCATTCACACTTTCAGTGACAGGTTTCAAACTTGCTAAATGTTATTCCTGTCATTTGCGTAAAATTATATGTGAATACGTGAGATAAAGTATTTTGAATAAGAATATTTTCAAAATTTGGTAATGTGCAGTCAAAGAAAAATACAAATAATCTGTCTTAAAACATTCGAGAATGCATCAGAGATATGCTACTTATAGGTTGTTTTACCCGTTTGTAGGTGTCGCTCGGTTTTCCTCAGTAAGGTTGATGTGGTTGTGCAAAAGGTATACATATTTGTGCTCTTTGTTATAAAGTATATTCATAAGCCTCCTTGCAATAGTATTTTTTAACAAAAATGATAAATGGTGATCGATTAATCCAGTAATCCCGAATATGTTTGTGGCTTACTCAATATGCAGATATTCAGTGGAGAGGTTATGAAATTAAAAAAGTGACACAAAGCTTACCGTATGTAACATTCAAAAGGCTGCTGTAAGTTACATTTGCCTTTTTTTATGCTGGTCTTGCAGTTACCTTTGTGGTAGCAGCCAAAGCTTGCATTTGGTGTTACTTTTATGATTGCAGACCACAACCTCATGGGTCATCTCTATGTATATGTTACATATTTTAATCGGATTTTATCATGCCGGATTGAACCCCGGCATCTTGGCAAGGCAGACACACTAGGCTTGTGATTGCAACAGCGCGGGGTGTTTTTTCTGATTGTTTACTTAATTGAAACTCATATATAACAACAAAATTAAAAAAATAAAAAATCCGCATTCTCTTTGAGCGAAAGCACTTATGTGGAATGTAGTAGGTTAAACATAGCTTACTTATGCTTATTTGAACGCCATCAATCCTTTTGTCACACGCTAGACCATAAATCTTAATTTTCAGTATAAGCAATCCTTTTGTCACACGCCATGGATTATGATCCGTGGTTGCTTATACATAGTAGACAGTGAACTCTGCCAGCGTGGTGCATTGTCAATCAGTGAGCTTATAGGCATGAATCCTGAAACTCACATGGTATGTCTACTATGTACATAATTACACATTGATATTCTTGCACATTTACCGTCTAATTTACCTATTTCAGCAACAAGTTTTCACAGTCGAAGCAGTTATCACATACATAGATGAAACAAAGGGATGGTATTTCAACTGGTACTGCACCAGGCATACGAAAATTAGTGACAGTCTACCACATTGGCACTGTCAACAGCCGGGTACAAAAGCAACGCCAAATTACAGGTAAAGGCCACTTTCAATACCTCTTAATACCATACTTGCACCACAACTACATCTATAGCTTAAACAACACACTGACAAACATTATCTCTTTTCCAAAATATGGACGGTGACTGCAAGGTAACATCTATTCTTCATTCTTTTAACCATATACATTGTAATTTGTTTATGTTAATAGCGGTTTGTGATTTAGGCTTATGAAGATTTTGCATATTATATATAACAGGAACGAAGACAATAACACCAATTCTAAATGAAGTTACAGGTCGAAGAAGTCTTTTGTTTCCCTTTAGATCATGGTTTTTACAAGCAAACATAATGCTTAAACCTTGGTTAAGGATGAATATATGTGTATGTACCTTTAACAAGAAAATCGCATAATGCTTCAACCTTGACATATAATGAATTGCAGAGTCACCCAACAAAATTACAACTAGGGGTGTTATCGGGTTGT
>BPTQ01000002.1:46262733-46403100 GCA_019973895.1 Chrysanthemum seticuspe
TTTTTTTTTTTTTTTTTCATTTTTTTCATTTTTTTTCACTCTTTTTTTTCGATTTTTTTTTAATACACTTTTGCTCTACCATCCACTACGATAACATCCAAATATAAGGGATTTATAGGCACATCCCTACACTTGAGTTTTTATTATTCTAACACTAATTTGACCCGAATTGAAAAGATCAAAACACTTGGAGTACATTATTACGTAAATAAAGGGAATTTGAATTTAACGTTCTTTCCCGTCACTCCATGAAATTTAACTTTGCCCATGAGTCCCAATCATCCTAAAACTGTGTACAAAAGATATGAATCGACATAGCAACCATGCAAGTAACTAGATAATTGAACTAAGGGTTTAGTATGATAACAATAATGCACTAAAAGTGAGTGCATACAAGGTAGGCTAAGGCGATTTGGGTGTACATTTGGGGGTGGATTGTAAACAAAGCTCTTCATTGATATTCCGGAAAACCGAAACATCACGAGAACCGCAAAAAGGATAGGCTCTGAGGGGTTAACTAGGGGTATCGTGTACTAAAGATGAGTACAACGCAAGGGTGTGGGGGAATTACTCAACCGATGTGGAAGAAGTAATTATAATACGTGTATCAAACAAGGGTTATCCTAATGCCTCTTATCATTTAGTTATTCCTAACTACACAAGTGTAGTCTCACTAGCGATCTCGGGATGCACCACAAAGCAAGTTCTAGAATCTATTATACTACCGGTACACTCTCGAAGCATTAAAGGTGAATGCTCTAATTCCTATAGATCTGGGGGCGAACATCACATTTTGGGGGTGGAATTTGAGTGGTATAGGGTTTTTTTGCGAGTCATAGAACTCCTATCCATGAGACGCTTTATTAAGACTAAAGACCCACTTGTACAAGTCATGAAATTTTTTAAATTTGGTGCTAAAATTACCCTAACCGATATTTCTCATAGCTTATTATACAAATGAAATAGGACAAGA
Organism: Chrysanthemum seticuspe; assembly: GCA_019973895.1. NCBI lineage: Eukaryota > Viridiplantae > Streptophyta > Magnoliopsida > Asterales > Asteraceae > Chrysanthemum > Chrysanthemum seticuspe. The sequence continues at coordinate 46,263,707 of BPTQ01000002.1, forward strand.
CAAATCGTCAAGGATAAGCATAGTTTCAAAGTTCCCGTTTTATTCTCCCTCCCTACACTTAAACTGAACATTGTCCCCAATGTTCCCCGAAAGTATCAAAGTATTGATAACGGAAGGTAATTTAAAGAGAAAGAAACTAATACTCCCCTGATTAGCTCGGTAGGATCTGTGTGAAGTAGTGGTTAAATTCTTTCCAAGAAGAATGTATGCGTGAAAAGCTCCATCCAATCTTATGTTTCTTCTTCTTGATAAATAAAACCTGCACACTTTAAGAAAATAGATGAAACCTTCGCGTAAAGTCGGCGGTAAAACTACATATGGCTCAACTACACTAGGATATAATGCTTGTGGAATGGATGTTTGCAGGTTTTCTGGAAAATTAAGACCTGAGAAATTCCAAAAATCTATAAGTAGCACAGAAAACGAGAGAAAGTTAGATAAGTTGTTTCTGCTCCTTCTGACGCCGTCAGGTTGCAATCCTGACGCCGTCAAGTTATCCTGACAGAAACTGGTCTGCTGCGTTTTTCTGAAAAATTTTGGAAAAATTACATCTTTAGAATCTGGAAAAATTCCCTGCAAAACATCCATTATGACTCGATACAAGCATTTGACTCTAACAAACACACATGTATATCTTTTTCAAGAATTGTAATTCTCATGTTCACGTTCTTTTAAAAACGTGTGTAATCTTCCCTACACTTATCCTTTTTGTAAAATACCTTTATATGTAACTAAGACGAGGTTAAAGACAAAATAAAGTATTTTTACAAATTCAAACATGAGAATAAACAATCAATGAAAAGATATATGACACACAAACAAGCAAACAATTAAGCATGGGTTGCCTCCCATGAAAAGTTTTCTTTATTTATGAGTCTTGTAGCTAGACTCGAAGTCGTGCTCCTACGTGGTCTCGTGCACGCTTACGTGCCCATATCTAAGCCATTCCAATGTTCTCTCACTTTTCTTGTATCCATCTCCTAACTCTAGGCATATTTTATAGTACCTATCATTCTTTTCATAAGTATGCTTAAGTCCCTGTTGTTTGTCTCTTTCACTAAGTATTAGAATGGGAGCCATCTGATTGCATGCCTCTATATCTTTGTGCTTAAACCTAGGATGCGTACGAGGCATTTGATAGACAAAATCTTCAACTCCATCGGAGAATGTGATTAGACCATCAATCATCCGTTCATTCAACCTAGTCATTCTTTTAAAGTTTGTTCCAAATATTACTTGAGTGAGGCTCCCATCAATGAATTCTCCTAAATCTTCTAGGACCATGAATTCAACTATATAGACAAAACTTCCAACAAACACATCCATGTAAGTGACCGCATCAACAACATTATCCCTTTGATAGGCTAATTCATTTACCTTAATTTTGTTATATAGATTTCTCGAGATTAAGTTTAAAGGTAAGAATGAGTGCAAGTTAGTTGTCGTCATTTCCTAGTCTTTGACTAGCTTGAGTATTGTCAGTATTTCTTGATTTGGTCGATGTCTTTTCCTGATTGGCGTGAGTTATGGTCGGTATGTCTCGACTCTGTCGATGTCGGCTCTTCTTTCGCGTGAGTTGTACGTCGCGTCTATGTCCCTTACCACCACATGAAGCGTTAAAACTAAACTTTTGGAGATATGATCTATAAACTTTTGAGGACAATAATGGACTTTTGAAACTGACAACATGAATGATCCACGAAAACTACGACACATTACTTTTATTGATTTCTGTATCGTATGAGCCGTATTTTAAGATTATCGTATACGCATTAGGTTGCGTCACTTCTATTCTATCGTACTTGTCGTACATTCTTCTGGATGCCATGGAGATTAGCTTTAGATGTCAGTCGTGTCAATAGTGAATAGTGCATTGCTGTGCCGTGATTACCTGTTATCTTCTGCTAGTGTTTATTCATGCATTGCTGTGGCTAAGGTGAGTTTCATAGCCCCACTTTTATCTACGTTTTTAACTATATTGGGGTGAAAATCATGCTACTGTTTTCGGACCGTGAAAACCATTTGGATTTGCTTATATGCTTGACTGTTTAGATAGATGTGCGGTAGTTGTTGCCTTAGACTAGGGTAGCAATCCTAATTACTATAATTGTTGCCTAGCTAAGAATAGACTTCTACCTTGACCTAGTCCGGGGTTGGCAATTGTTCTAGATTTTGCCACGACAGTGCTGGACTAGAGTCGTTGGGCCTGAGTAATCCCTGGATGCGGGATATGTTTATGGTTGGTGATCCGGGTAGGATCGATATTTATCTATCTTAGGTCTTGCATAGCAAATCAACTCCTACAGGTCCACTATGATTTTGTTGAACTTAAACCTATGAACTCACCAGCGTAAGCTGACCTTTTAGCATGATTTCTCAGGTGTTTGAGAAATGTTTGGAATACATAATCGGTGGAAGCTTGGCAAGAAGGCGGGGTTCAAGGATCATTTCTGACTCTGATAAACTTTGAGGACCTATTTTATTAAATCATGTTTTGGGCCTAATATTTACACTTTTGGATTAAATGTTTTGAGTAACTAAATTTGGAATTGGTTTTGAATGTTAAATGACTATCTTTTGCTATACTTGTGTGCGATACCAATCCAATTGTAACGCCCCGAAAACTTGATTAAGTCTTCCGATGTACCAAGATTTGGGGGTGTTATAGATTGGTATCAGAGCTCAAGGTTATAGAGAATTAGGTATTTTATAAACCCTAAACTATAACCACTTTTAAGAGAATTGATCCTCGACCGACGCACGCCCGCTTGCCAAGCCGAAGCTTCTTATATGATTATGGTATGAACTGCGATTTGAATTATGAGATGATCTGTTAAGGGATATTGTGAACTGATTATTGAAACGTTATGATTTTGGGTAAATGAGATGTGATTATTGAGATACTACGGATTTGATTTGAGTAAACGGTATATTATGATTTTGGAATTTTGAACTCGATTGATTTGATATGGATGATTGAGAACACATTAGACGAATTGATTGATAAGATGATTGATGAGATGTTTAAGGCTGATTTGATGAACGGTTTGATTGAACACTTGATTGAGCGTGTGCCCTGTTAGTAGATGATTTAAGTCTGCCTATCTTAGTAGTTCACTATAAGCATTTCACATGCTTATACACACACAGTAAGCATGTCCTCATGCTTACGCATACCCCATAAGCATTTCTATGTGCTTATGCACGCCCTATAAGCATGTCCTAATGCTTATACATGTACAGAAAACATGTCCTCATGTTTTCGCACGCACTATACCTATCATAGAGTGTGGAGTCCCAAACCTTAAATATATAACACTTAACTTATATTAAGTAGTTGCCTTGGGTATATCCCAAAACAATAAATAGAAAACTTTGTATGAATATTCACAAATACTTGGGATCTATTGGAATGTATTTGGAAGATTAAAGTGAACAAATGAACACAGAATGTGATAACCAATAATTCAACATTATTTATCAAATAATGCGGATACTCTCAAAGTATCAGGGTTACGCAATTTCCTGGCGTAATCTCACCACTTGATTTAAAACTTGCACATTAGTAGTGGTCGTGGAAATGATTTGAGAATATGAAGGAAATGGTACTATTATAACTAAGTCAGGGAGTCACAAACGAGGCCTTTTGTCTCGTGAACGTGAGTTCCACAGTTAAGTCTTGATGAACACGAGTCTAAAACGCGTTAAAGCTAATAAAGCATGTAAACTGGTGTGTTGGTATCGTGTGTGTGTCATGTTCACGTGTTTTGCATCTTATCATGTTTATGTGCCCTTGATCATAACTAGATGATGGCTTATAATGATTTTGATGATGTCGATTGGTGATGGTCTCGTGACACGATTTTGAGTCAAAACCCTCGTAAACCGTTGTTTTATTCTTTAAAATTTGTCAAACAAGTGGTAATCGGTTTTGAGTACTAATAATGAATTCATGTCCATTAATGTTATAATGATATGTGAAACCAGTAAGTGCTTTCAGGTGATAAATTGGACCAACGTGTGATTATATGGTTAACGTTGAATCATTGGTATTAATCAGATTTTTTGGAATCGAATGACATTTCAATTAACAGCCTAAATTGAATAACAAATTAATTGTGGTGTTTTGGGTAATTGGTAAGTTATTGACAAACATTAGATTTGATACCCGTTAATCGTTTGTGTTTGGGATATTGAAAGAGTCGATTGAAAGTGTTTAATGGTGTTGGGTATGTTTGATTGTCTGTCTAGATGGTGAGATTGGTATGAGATTGCTTGGAAGATTAACTAGAATTGTGAAAATTGCTTATTTTAGATTCAATGGTATATATGTCAACCTTGCGCTACGTCAGGTGTTATCGTGACTTTCTAGTCTCGACTACCCTGGCAACGCCGTAACGTGGTCTTTAGTATTTATTTGGGCAATATGATTATGTAAAAGCCGAGAGTCATGACTCGGACTTGGGAACTCGAAACGAATAATGACTCGAAATTTATATCGAAATTTTATATTGCAATTTTATATTGAAATTTATATTGAAAATTATATTGAAACGAATAAATTTATATTGAAATTTATCTCGAAATTTATATATATATATATATATATATATATATATATATATATATATATATATATATATATATATATATATATATATATATATATACTAGTAAATGGTACCGGAAGATATAGATGATAAATGGTTTTGTACTAAGCATTTGATAACAAGGCTCGCCTTCTTATTCGATATTTTAAAGCGGGAACCACCGTTTAAAGTTAGAAATGTTTTGTAATAAATGAGTCATTAAATGTTTCGAGGGCACGTTTATCGAAGGGTGTCATTTATGAATAATTAATGTCATTCATGTGTTGTGCATGGGTTACGGATGACCTAGCATTAATAGCGTCGATCCACGTGGATAACAGACTTATTAGGTTGACGAACCTAATACGCGCCCGCTATCTACGTAGGATAACGTTATTAATGGGTGAATTATCCTTATGACTCGTTAGGATGTGTTTGGTTTTGGGATAATAAGCGACATGAACAAATGGTTGAGATTTGATAAGGTCTAACTATTTATTCCGAAACTTATTAAACTATAAAGTTTATCATTTAGACGTCTCATTGTGTCATTATGAGTCGCATTGTGGTTATTTGAGTGCATTCATGGTGTTTGTCGAGTCGATACCACACACACACACACACGATGATACCTAACGCTAATAGCTAAATGGAACAACGAGATATTTTTGAGATGAGGAAATGAATACATTTTGGGCATATAACATTGAAGTTGGGAATATATATTAAGAATTGGTTATAAACTGGTTGTGTCTTGCTTAATAAAAATTTATCGAACCTCGATTGAATATAGACTGATCACCTATATTCAGCCAGGGACAGTAGGACATGGACTGATCACCTATGTCTGTCTCAGAGGTGTATTTTACAAATACTGGGAATTGTTATAACAAAATTGTGTTCGGATTTGAGATTGGTTTTAAGAACGATAAACTTTAGGTGGACTCGCACACTCACACTCGCTAAACATCACGAAAGCCTGCACTCACATACGGCACACTAGCATCATAACACCTCTTGAATAGTAACACTTTTGGCATCACTATACGTCTCCATTTATGTGAAATTCTTGGTTGTAGCACTTGAGCGTAGTTCGCCATAAGTCGGGTGAGACCCGATTGGCACTGTTTTCATCCGAATTTTTTTTCGACGTAAGCCTCGTTGATCTTATCCGAGCATTTGAAATTATTTTGAGCTGTTTTGGATGGGGTCTTAACTATTTTGGATTCGGTTCTGGTTTTGGTCCTTGGGTTTTTGATTTTGAGATTTTGATCTCGTTCCGAGTTTTAACTCATCATTTGATTTCGAATCATCATGCAGCCTCGAATTATTATTCGGCTCCGTTTCGTTGATAACTTTGTTAAAATCATCTTTCGACCTTTAATCGGTATTCAATTTCAAAACGTCATCCGGTCGCATGGCGATAGTAACCGTATTGGAATTATCATTCCACCGTATTTCGATAGTAATCTTGTTGGAATTATCATTCCACATCGTTTTAGTAGTAACACTGTGGATTTGTCATCTAGCCTCGTTTCGTTGGTAACTCTGTTACCGACACTTACACCTCAAGCCTAGTCTTGAACCGATTGTTGAGAAAACTTCTGAAACCTTACCATTCACTCGATGTTGATTTAAGCGACGTCATCTAGTCAACGTTGCTCATTTCCTAAACCGATAATGTTGTGGTCGACGTTGCTTCGCCAACAACTTTCAGTTAAGGTAGTACCTTACGTGCTGTTGATATCGTACCTTATCCTCTATTTAGGTACCCCATCGATAACGATCTAATGACTTGTTTTAGAGAAGTAGTTCACCATGGATAATTTGTAGATATTATTATATCAAGGATAGTCTACCTATCCCGTCCTATCAATGTTGTACCTAACACTCCATCGATGCGAAATTCCTTAGTAAACCAACTTAGAGCCGTTAACCTTCACTCGTATTTAAGAGTTGAATTGATATTGATCGATAGACAAACCTCTTTTGGAGATTATGATTTTTGGAGTTGAACCTTGAAACCTTTTGCGTTAAGTGTTAAGTGCACCAATGAGTCAATCGACAGACTGTGGTTAGTAACCAATACTCTCTTTTAGGAGTCGTACTTTTGTCTCTGACCTAGATATCATACTAAGTCAACCGACCGATTGCTGGTAGCAATCAACACTTTCTAATAGAGACATACTCTGAACTTCCTAGACTTCTCATCTAGTAGAGATTCCATGCTCAGCAGAAATCTTGAAATCCTAAGGAGAAACCTGAACCACATTCTCTAGGACAATCACATAATCTTTCTCTCATCCTTCGAGAAGCATCTGCTAACCTTTCGGACCTCTCACCAAACGATAAGCTACACCATAGATGAAACCTTGGAAGTAGATTCCCGCCTTTACCTAAGTGATTGTTAGTAGTCTTACCAACCTATTCACCTCCCGCTAATTAGTAAAATGGAAATTATAGATGGCATTGCTCGTCTCTCCTCATATAGTTATAGCAACACTAGAGAACCCAGCTATCTTCTTTTAAGGAGGTGAGGTAGTACCCAATCCTCTCCCTCCGGTAAAGTGGCTTGCTCCAATAAGCTAGACCTCATTTTGAACTTTAGCTCCTTACTTTCTTCCCACTATGGAACTTTGATTAAAAAGGGAATTCCCCTTGATCCACTTTATCTATCTGGGATTTAATTGGTTAGTACACACCTGATCCTCCTTCCTCAACCTTCAACTCATTTCGATATTCTTTAAGGAAGGAGTGCGATCGAAAAACCTAAGTTATACAAATGGACTTCTCCACACGTAAAGGAAACCGCGTGCTTTAGGAAATGCTGATTCCTATCCTTTCCGGATTATGGCAATCGCCGCACACCCATTTTTCATCTATCACTTCCTAGAGCCTAGAGAACCGATCTGGATATGCTTGCAGTGTATCATCTTCAGACTAATGGCTGAAGTAGAGAAACCATTCGAACCCTAGTAGAACAAGTAGCGTGCCTATCAAGTTTGGCAACGGTTGGGATAGACACCTCTCATTGGCCAAACTCTCTTATCGACATCTCTCGAGTCTGATAATGGTTGGGATAGACACCTTTCATTGGCCAACATCTCCCATAACCATACCTATCACTTTAGTACCTCAAAGGCACCGTAAGAGATCCTCTATGGATGTAGGAGTAAATTCAGATGATTGGGAAGAAATGGAAATACCCCAACTTAGCAACCCTAAACCTGTTCGAAATAATACCAAGGAAACCGTTTTAAATTTACATGGATACGTAAGTTACTCACAAACCATTTGGAGAACATAGACAACGTAAAACTCTTGAACCCTCCGAGATAATCTAGAATTAAGCTTACGGATCCACCATGAAATTATGCGAAGCGAGTAGTAAATGTGAAAACTTAATCCCCGCTATATAAATCCTACGAAAAATCCTTGCTAGATTGAGACCAGTAGCTCAGAGCCTTAAGCTACCATCAAGACTCAGTAGAGAGTTCCCTACATTTCGTGTGTAATAGGAAGAAATGACTCGCCAAAGAGGCAATCGTTATCCCTTTGGAGAATCCTAATTTTTGGACATTTAAACCTCGTTGACCTATCGAAACCATAAATGATGAAACTTAGCAACTTTAGTAAAGTTGCCTCTCTGTCTTCGAAGTTCATAGAAACTCGCATTAAGATCCTAGATTCACGTAGGGAACGTGAAGTAAACCCTCGTGCTGTTGCACTCACCCCTTCTAGACTTTAACGGATGACTCGAAATGAATAGCGAGGATGCGATTCCTTTTAAGGAGGTGAGGCTGTGACAACTCGTAAATTCCTCGATGTGTCGTAATTGGAGAAACGTCGATTAGAGCGATCGTTTGATTTAACTTGAGATACGAGTCGTATTTTATATCAATTTTATTGGAAACATTATTTTAAAAACAATAGCGTAACTCCCGTGTCATGAATCATCCGTTTACTAGTCAAAACGAGCCCCGAACCTAATATAACAAAAGTTTTACGAAGTTACATCTAAGGTCTCTTGAGGAAGTTACATAGTCGCCCTTGTGATTTTGAGTACACAAGTTTGGCCCCTCCTGGGTATATAAATACCCACCCCTTCACTCTTTCTCTCATTTTACCAACTTCTCTCTCTCTCTACAAAACACACACATACAAATACTCTCCTTTCTCTCTCTACAATTTCCGGCCACCCATCTAGGGTGTCGACGCCGTCACATTTTCCGGCCAACTTCCGGCGACCTCCAATAATTACACCACCCATCCAATCTAGTAGATCGGGATCCCGTGGTTCTAATTCCGTATCACACTCACCATAAAACTCCTACACGCACCCTAGATCTTGAAAAATAGATCCGAATATTAGGGTTTCATTGTTAACAAGTCGTACAAGGGTCAAACATGGATGAATACGAGTTGTACTCGTAAAAGACTTCATCACGACCCTCGTATCCATCTCTTTTCTCACGGTAACCCCACGACCAGTTTCATACTTTCTTTTTATTTATTTATCTCGTTTTAACGATCATATGTGTTATATTCTCATGGAACATAAACGAATTAAACGAAATCTTTTTGGCATATAGCGAGGGTTTGACAAAAACTGAAATGGTGAACAAGTTTTAAGAACATAAAGAAAAACGTTTTTATGATATAAATCCGAATAAAACGTTGATGTTAAACGTTCGTGTGGTAAAACGGGTTAACAATTGGATTTGATTTATTTTGAGTATGGGTCGTTTTTGTGAGTCTACAAAACAGTGAGATGATTCATGTTTGGGTCTCGGATTCGGTGGTGATAGGTATACAAGTGGTGTTGGGATTAAAAGTAATTGTTTTCCTATTTTTGATTAGTAACCGAGCCATGTCTAACCCGTTTGGGTATGAAACCGGGTCGGGTCAGACCCGTTCGGGCCTTTTGGGTCGGATCTGTCACTATGTTGTTCATGTATTTGTCTTAGGCAAAGTTGAATTGAGTTGGTAGCGCGACGGGTGAAAACCGGAATAACCCGATTTGGATATTGGGTGATTGATTTTTATTTCGGGACACTATGGTTTAACTCATTATTTGGCATGGGTGTTATTTTGTTGTTATTGTTTGTCTTGGGTTATAAAATGGACATATGATATAAAGTAAATGGATTACGGGTCCAATTGTATTAAGTCACGATAATAGTTTATAAGCCGTAGACGTGGTTATATCTAGTAATCGTGATAATGAGAAAACGAGATTTATGGAGCGGTTAATGGTCTAAGACGATGGATTAACCATATATATATATATATATATATATATATATATATATATATATATATATATATATATATATATATATATATATATATATATCTATAGCAACGTAACTATGTAACAAATCAATTATACAACTATAATGACGTAAGCCACCATGATATATGATATTAGACTTGATCGAATAAGGAATAAATACTCATAAAACGGTGTGATAAACTATGTGACCAATAATTAATATCGGGTATTACATATACGTTATAACTTGTAAGGTTCAACTATGGTTTATAAATTTGGAATAACGTTTGTTATACGAATTATATTGGTTATAAGTATGCTTTATTAAACGTCGACTTAAATGAGTCTATGTGTTTTATCGTCACATATTAACTAATAAAGAGATAATTAGATATATATTGTCAATAAATACGGTTTTGTTTAATTGTAAACCTTTAATTACTACGATAATAACTCACATTTTTAAATACATGATAAGTGTAACTACGGGTTATGAACTTGAAATAACTATCGATAACAAGTCATGGTGATTAGTGTGTTTTACTTTATTAAACGTTTTGGCTTAAATGAGTTTAATATAATTGTTTTGCGATAAACTAAATATTCCGTTTCACATTTAAGCTAATATTGAATTACATGACTATAGACTATTTACGGATATGGTTTAATCTATTATAAACCTTTATTTAATACGATGGTAACTCGTGTTTTATTACACATGCTAGCTTTTATAAACTTTTTCGGAAATATTATTTTGATAATATAACTTATTGAAGTCGTACTGATTTGGAAACGTTGGAATAAACGAACGTGTCATTTATAGTACACTACTTAATATATCTTAGATGAAGTACTTTCTTGTAAACTTTTATGATTATAAATAACGATCGAGAAACCTTTATTAATTGAGCGATAAACGGAAACTTGTCTTTTATTATTGAACATGTACGCTTGGGAATTGTTGGTTAAATTGCCGAAACTTATCAATTAACCTATTTATGTTACATAAATAGTTGTCGTCATTTCCTAGTCTTTGACTAGCTTGAGTATTGTCAGTATTTCTTGCTTTGGTCGATGTCTTTTCCTGATTGGCGTGAGTTATGGTCGGTATGTCTCGACTTTGTCGATGTCGGCTCTTCTTTCGCGTGAGTTGTACGTCGCGTCTATGTCCCTTACCACCACATGAAGCGTTAAAACTAAACTTTTGGAGATATGAACTATAAACTTTTGAGGACAATAATGGACTTTTGAAAGTGACAACATGAATGATCCACGAAAACTACGACACATTACTTTTATTGATTTATGTATCGTATGAGCCGTATTTTAAGATTATCGTATACGCATTAGGTTGCGTCACTTCTATTCTATCGTACTTGTCGTAATTCTTCTGGATGCCATGGAGATTAGCTTTAGATGTCAGTCGTGTCAATAGTGAATAGTGCATTGCTGTGCCGTGATTACATGTTATCTTCTGCTAGTGTTTATTCATGCATTGTTGTGGCTAAGGTGAGTTTCATAGCCCCACTTTTATCTACGTTTTTAACTATATTGGGGTGAAAATCATGCTATTGTTTTCGGACCGTGAAAACTATTTGGATTTGCTTATATGCTTGACTGTTTAGATAGATGTGCGGTAGTTGTTGCCTTAGAGTAGGGTAGCAATCCTAATTACTATAATTGTTGCCTAGCTAAGAATAGACATCTACCTCGACCTAGTCCGGGGTTGGCAATTGTTTTAGATTTTGCCACGACAGTTCTGGACTAGAGTCGTTGGGCCCGAGTAATCCCTGGATGCGGGATATGTTTATGGTTGGTGATCCGGGTAGGATCGGTATTTATCTATCTTAGGTCTTGCATAGCAAATCAACTCCTACAGGTCCACTATGATTTTGTTGAACTTAAACCTATGAACTCACCAGCGTAAGCTGACTTTTAGCATGATTTCTCATGTGTTTGAGAGATGTTTGGAATACGTAATCGGTGGAAGCTTGGCAAGAAGGCGGGGTTCAAGGATCATTTCTGACTCTGATAAACTTTGGGGACCTATTTTATTAAATCATGTTTTGGGCCTAATATTTACACTTTTGGATTAAATGTTTTTATTAACTAAATTTGGAATTGGTTTTGAATGTTAAATGACTATCTTTTGCTATACTTGTGTGCGATACCAATCCAATAGTAACGCCCCGAAAACTTGATTAAGTCTTCCGCTGTACCAAGATTTGGGGGTATTACATAAAGGGTTTGGTTGGATAGGCGATTTAGTGATGGCAAGTCAAAAATCTTTTGTTACAAGCATGAAAAGAATGACGTTGCTAAGCCAAGACTCGACTCTCTAAACTCTAGATAACTTTGAAACAAACAAACATAAATATAAAGATAGATTTAGGATAGTAGCCCGTCTGTTTTTTTTTTTTCATTTTTTTTCACTCTTTTTTTTGATTTTTTTTTAGGGTGAAGGCTGAGAATACGTAACCAACTTTCTCAAATATACCGATGTACGTAACATACAAATTTTATTACTTTTGTACGTAAATAACTTTCAAATTATGGTCAATGTACGTAATGTGACCGGTAACTACAAGTTACCAGGTCAAAAAGTTTCAAATTATGATTAATGTACGTAAATAATTTTCAAATTATGATCAATGTACGTAATGTGACCGTTTTTCTTACGTTTTATCCGTTTTTGTTCCGTTTTTGTCCGTTTTTCTTACCTTTTGTCCGTTTTCGTCCGTTTTTCTTACCTTTTGTCCGTTTTTCTTACGTTTTGTCCGTTTTTCTAACGTTTTGTTCCGTTTTTCTTACGTTTTGTCCGTTTTTGTCCGTTTTTCTTACGTTTTGTCCGTTTTTGTTTCGTTTTTGTCCGTTTTCTTACGTTTTGTCCGTTTTTGTTTCGTTTTTATCCGTTTTTGTTCCGTTTTCGTCCGATTTTCTTACGTTTTGTCCGTTTTTGTCCGTTTTTCTTCCGTTTTTTTCCGTTTTTCTTACATTTGTCCGTTTTTGTCCGTTTTTTGTCCGTTTTGTCCGTTTTTGTTCCGTTTTTCTTACGTTTGTCCGTTTTTCTTACGTTTTGTCCGTTTTTCTAACATTTTGTTCCGTTTTTCTTACGTTTTGTCCGTTTTTGTTCCGTTTTTCTTACATTTGTCCGTTTTTTGTCCGTTTTGTCCGTTTTTGTTCCGTTTTTCTTACGTTTGTCCGTTTTTCTTACGTTTTGTCCGTTTTTCTAACGTTTTGTTCCGTTTTTCTTACGTTTTGTCCGTTTTTGTCCGTTTTTCTTACGTTTTGTCCGTTTTTTTTCTGTTTTCTTACGTTTTGTCCGTTTTTGTTCCGTTTTTCTTACATTTGTCCGTTTTTGTCCGTTTTGTCCGTTTTTGTTCCGTTTTTCTTACGTTTGTCCGTTTTTCTTACGTTTTGTCCGTTTTTTTCTGTTTTTATCCGTTTTTCTTACGTTTTGTCCGTTTTTCTTACGTTTTGTTCCGTTTTTTTTTTCCGTTTTTCTTACGTTTTGTCCGTTTTTCTTACGTTTTGTCCGTTTTGTTCCGTAAAAAAAGGGACAAAACGTAAGAAAAACGGACAAAAACGGAACAAAAACGGACAAAACGTAAGAAAAACAGACAAAAACGGACAAAACGTTAGAAAACCGGACAAAACATAAGAAAAACGAACAAAAACGTAAGAAAAACGGACAAAACGTAAGAAAAACGGACAAAAACGGACAAAACGTAAGAAAAACGGACAAAAACGGACAAAACGTTAGAAAAACGGACAAAACATAAGAAAAACGAACAAAAACGGAACAAAAACAGACAAAACGTAAGAAAAACGGACAAAACGTAAGAAAAACGGACAAAAACGGAACAAAACGGAACAAAACGTAAGAAAAACAGACAAAAACGTACAAAACGTAAGAAAAACGGACAAAAATGGACAAAACGTTAGAAAAACGGACAAAACATAAGAAAAACGAACAAAAACGAAACAAAAACAGACAAAATGTAAGAAAAACGGACAAAACGTAAGAAAAACGGACAAAAACGGAACAAAAACGGACAAAACGTAAGAAAAACGGACAAAAACGGAACAAAAACTTAAGAAAAACGGACAAAACATAAGAAAAACGGACAAAAACAGAAAAAAAAAAAAAAAAAAAAAAAAAAAAAAAAAAACAAAACTTAAGAAAAACGGACAAAACGTAAGAAAAACGGACGAAAACGGAACAAAACGTAAGAAAAACGGACAAAACGTAAGAAAAACGGACAAAAACAGAACAAAAACGGACAAAACGTAAGAAAAACGGATAAAAACGGAACAAAAACGGACAAAACGTAAGAAAAATGGACAAAACGTAAGAAAAACGGACAAAAACGTAAGAAAAACAGACGAAAACGGAACAAAAACGGACAAAACGTAAGAAAAACGGTCACATTACGTACATTGATCATAATTTGAAAGTTATTTACGTACATTGATAATAATTTGAAACTTTTGACCTGGTAACTTTTAGTTACCGGTCACATTACGTACATTGATCATAATTTGAAAGTTATTTACGTACAAAAGTAATAAAATTTGTATGTTACGTACATCGGTATATTTGAGAAAGTTAGTTACGTATTCTCAGCTTTCACCCTTTTTTTTAATACACTTTTGCTCTACCATCCTCTATGATAACATCAAAATATAAGGGATTTATAGGCACATCCCTACATTTGAGTTTTTATTATTCTAACACTAATTTGACCCGAATTGAAAAGATCAAAACACTTGAAGTACATTATTACGTAAATAAAGGGAATTTGAATTTAACGTTCTTTCCCGTCACTCCATGAAATTTAACTTTGCCCATGAGTCCCAATCATCCCAAAACTGTGTACAAAATATATGAATCGACATAGCAACCATGCAAGTAACTAGATAATTGAACTAAGGGTTTAGTATGATAACAATAATGCACTAAAAGTGAGTGCATACAAGGTAGGCTAAGGCGATTTGGGTGTACATTTGGGGGTGGATTGTAAACAATGCTCTTCATTGATATTCCGGAAAATCGAAACATCACGAGAACCGCGAAAAGGATAGGCTCCGAGGGGTTAACTAGGGGTATCGTGTACTAAAGATGAGTACAACGCAAGGGTGTGGGGGAATTACTCAACCGATGTGGAAGAAGTAATTATAATACGGGTATCAAACAAGGGTTATCCTAATGCCTCTTATCATATAGTTATTCCTAACTACACAAGTGTAGTCTCACTAGCGATCTCGGGATGCATCACAAAACAAGTTCTAGAATCTATTATACGACCGGTACTCTCTCGAAGCATTAAAGGTGAATGCTCTAATTCCTATAGATCTAGGGGCGAACATCACATTTTTGGGGTGGAATTTGAGTGGTATAGG
This sequence comes from Chrysanthemum seticuspe, assembly GCA_019973895.1. Lineage (NCBI taxonomy): Eukaryota > Viridiplantae > Streptophyta > Magnoliopsida > Asterales > Asteraceae > Chrysanthemum > Chrysanthemum seticuspe. The sequence goes on from BPTQ01000002.1 coordinate 46,278,974, forward strand.
GTTTTTTTGCTGGTCATATAACTCCTATCCATGAGACACTTTATTAAGACTAAAGACCCACTCGTACAAGTCATGAAATTTTTTAAATTTGGTGCTAAAATTACCCTAACCGATATTTCTCATAGCTTATTATACAAATGAAATAGGACAAGACAAATCGTTAAGTATAAGCATAGTTTCAAAGTTCCCGTTTTATTCTCCCTCCCTACACTTAAACTGAACATTGTCCCCAATGTTCCCCGAAAGTATCAAAGTATTGATAACGGAAGGTAATTAAAAGAGAAAGAAACTAATACTCCCCTGATTAGCTCGGTAGGATCTGTGTGAAGTAGTGGTTAAATTCTTTCCAAGAAGAATGTATGCGTGAAAAGCTCCATACAATCTTATGTTTCTTCTTCTTGATAAATAAAACCTGCACACTTTAAGAAAATAGACGAAACCTTCGCGTAAAATCGGCGATAAAACTACATATGGCTCTACTACACTAGGATATAATGCTTGTGGAATGGATGTTTGCAGGTTTTCTGGAAAATTAAGACATGAGAAATTCCAAAATTTTATAAGTAGCACAGAAAACGAGAGAAAGTTAGATAAGTTGTTTCTGCTCCTCCTGACGCCGTCAGGTTGCAATCCTGACGCCGTCAGGTTATCCTGACAGAAACTGGTCTGCTGCGTTTTTCCGAAAAATTCTGAAAAAATTACATCTTTAGAATCTGGAAAAATTCCCTACAAAACATCCATTATGACTCAATACAAGCATTTGACTCTAACAAACACACATGTATATCTTTTTCAAGAATTGTAATTCTCATGTTCACGTTCTTTTAAAAACGTGTGTAATCTTCCCTACACTTATCCTTTTTGTAAAATACCTTTATATGTAATTAAGACGAGGTTAAAGACAAAATAAAGTATTTTTACAAATTCAAACATGAGAATAAACAATCAATGAAAAGATATATGACACACAAACAAGCAAACAATTAAGCATTGGGCCACGAAACGTTTTCTTTATTTATGAGTCTTGTAGCTAGACTCGGAGTCGTGCTCCTACGTGGTCTCGTGCACGCTTACGTGCCCATATCTAAGCCATTCCAATGTTCTCTCACTTTTCTTGTATCCATCTCCTAACTCTAGGCATATTTTATAGTACCTATCATTCTTTTCATAAGTATGCCTAAGTCCCTGTTGTTTGTCTCTTTCACTAAGTATTGGAATGGGAGCCATCCGATTACATGCCTCTATATCTTTGTGCTTAAACCTAGGATGCGTACGAGGCATTTGATAGACAAAATCTTCAACTCCATCGGAGAATGTGATTAGACCATCAATCATCCGTTCATTCAACCTAGTCATTCTCTTAAAGTTTGTTCCAAATATTACTTGAGTGAGGCTCCCATCAATGAATTCTCCTAAATCTTCTAGGACCATGAATTCAACTATATAGACAAAACTTCCAACAAACACATCCAAGTAAGTGACCGCATCAACAACATTATCCCCTTGATAGGCTAATTCATTTACCTTAATTTTGTTATATAGATTTCTCGAGATTAAGTTTAAAGGTAAGAATGAGTGCAAGTTAGCATCAAAACTTTCAAATCCTATCTTACAAGGGAATTGCATGTTGAAGGGGCCATCAAACTCAATTCTACACCTAGGGTCAAAACATTGGGAGAAGTCTTCTTCCATTTCAAAATTAACTTCGTCGATGACCTCCCCGTTGTCAAGTGCCTCACTATAGTCAAACTCCTCATCGGAATCCGAGTCATAGAAAGGACTATGTTGTTGCCAATTTATTTCATTATGCCCTAGGTGATTTCCAAAGTGATGAACGGGTGAAAGGTTTTGTGGGATTGCGTTTTCTATTTCGGGATTAGAAGGAGGGTTGGGGCGGGATTTGGAGTGGGTAGTGCAAAGTTTCTACGGCGAAAGATGCGAATCATGGTGAGTGATGGGTTTTACGAACAAATTCACGAAAAAGGGGGATAGACTACGAGGAAGCTAAAAATAAGAAAAAATATTACTTGATAGGAATCAAGCAAGGGAACCTAAACGAGATCGAAATCTAACTAGCTATTCTATTCCCCGGCAGCAGCGCCAAAAACTTGATACGCGTACAACGCGCGTTCGGGGTCAAAGGAAACTTCCTTTTCTTCGAGCAAGTTTTTCAACCACCTAGGCAGTGAACCTAATCGTTGTAGTGTAGTATTAGGGTAAGCCTCGGGGATTGATATCGTTCTCTAGGGGAATAGGAATGCTAGTGAGAAATTTACTACGCTAAGGTTGAGGTTGAGGAATATTATTTTTTATCTTTTTATATTTTTTAGAAAACTTAAAGTAAAATGTAGGGGTATTGAATTTGGGGGTTGGTACTTCTACCAATTACTCTACTTTTCTAATTATCTAACTAATGGGTAGTCTATGTCTTTTTGAAGTGTGCTCGTATGATGATTAAAGATGTGTCTACCTAGATACCATTACTCCCTAGCTATCTTTAATTGGTGGTTGAATTGTCACGTCCTTATTCTTAACGCGTTGTGTTTTCTAAGGTCGTAGGGTGTGCTTTTATCCCTAACTCTTTGAAGTTACCTTAAGGTCAATGACTACGAAATCTCTAGGATTCATAAACTTAACACTAAGGTTATCTTTGGATGTTTAGCCTACAATTCCACTAGTAATTATAAACTAATGTTCACAAAGATTAATCAAGCATTAAAAATACAACGATGGCTTTAAGCACTCCTAAGTCAATTACAATTAAGATAAGAGACAACCAATCAATATTTAATAACTAGGTTTCATAGATCTAAGCAAACACACAAGTAAATTAGCCGGACATGTTAAACATGCAAGCATACACACATTTAATTGAAGACATAATGAAATCAAGGGAATAAATAACTTATCTCGATGTAAAATAGGGTATGAGAACCCTAAAATACTATCCAAACCGGACTACAATCGTTTTAGGTTTTTACTCCACAAGTCTACCTCCCTAAAAGTTTGAAAATCAAATTCTATATATAGTTTTACAACTACGACGGCGTCACCTTTTAATTGTGATGCCTTCAGATCGCCGCCATTAGCGTTTCGTCTTGGCCAAGTCAACTTTGGGACGCCGTCACGTTGTGGTTGTGACGCCGTCATCTTCAGCTCCGACGTCGTCTGAATCTGGATCTAGGCCGTCTGAGGAGAAAAGTCTTCGTGACGCCCTACTATTCAAAGCCTGACGCCGTCAGGTGTAAAATAGCAATTTCACTACTGTGTCGTCACAAAATCAGGGACGGCGTCGCCCTTTGTGTGGGACGCCGTCAGGTGCATTTCCAGCAGCTTGAGTGTCTTGATCTTGACTTTAACCATTTTCTTCACATATTCACTCCTTTTCATCCAAATAAGCATCATTCCAGCATTTTGCCTTCAAGAGACCAAAAAAGTAAAAAGGAACAAAATTAAGCAGTAACGGATATAAAAGTGGGCGATTAAGGGCTTAAATGACCCCTTAAAACTGTACGTTTTAAATCCTTATTAGCTGTCTAGAAATCAGTTTTAAGGTGAATTACTATAATGAAATTTAGCCAGTTACTTAAATTTCAATATGTCTTAGACAGATAGGTCAACAAAAAACATATCTCAAATACAACTGTAATACATAAAGGGTCACTTAACTGCATAAATTCACTTGCAGAATCCCTTTTGAATGCCTAATAAATAGTGTTTATGGAAAACTAGAAGTTACAAAACCTGTTAAACTACATGGAATCTCAGTGGATTACCAAGGGCTTTATAAGTCGTATTATATCCTCTTTCTCAACTCATCCAGTAAAGTCATGGAGTTTAGTAGGGAAATCATAGCACAATACTACTACATGCCAATAACAAAAGCTGCAAAAGCATTCAACGTCGGTTTAAATGTTTTCAAAAGGCGTTGTCAAGAACTGGGTATTCAGCGTTGGCCCCATCGTAAGCTGAAGAGTATACAATTATTAATTAGCACTCTCCACGTCAGAATTCAATTGAAGCTAACTTTTTTTTTTATGTTACTTACAAAGTTATCTTGCATTATAGGCTGAGAATGAAGGTGCAAAAGTTGATGGAAACACTCACTAAATCATAACGATTTGCTCCCTCAATTGCCTTTTTAAGTCTTGTTCAATTTCATATGATTTTTGAAACGCGACTTCAAAATTATGCTCTCGGTTAATTGATGTTTCAAAACTGTTTGCACGTTTTATGCACTTGTCAAGCTCTTCAGTTAAGGTCGCGTTTTGAGTTTTTAATTTACGGTTAAGCTCACTGCATTTAGCGATTTTAGATTGAATTTTCCTAACTGTTGCGTCAAGGAATGCTGAAGCTGGACCATGTGAAGTTTCAGTCTGTTCAACACTTACAGTAAAATCGTCCACATTTGAGTCATCAAATGTAACCACAAGGTTAATTTGATCATCGTCATGTGCAACAATAATATCTACAGGTTGAATAGAATGCTCCGCTACAGGTGCAAATATTGTAAAAAGGTCATTTATTAAGCATATTTCAGAATCGTGTACCTGAGGAGGGCTATCGGTGTCAAATATTGGGTCGTCTTTAATGTCACTTAGATGAAGTGCCTGCATATTATCCATCATGATAAATGTTTCATTTTCTTCTAGATCTTTTATGTCATCATCTGATCCTGCATCTATCATGAAGTCATGTTGCTCCTTTGTGAGTGTGCCTCATGCTTCATCTTTCTTAGTCAATAACAATGCTTGTTTGAAATATTATGCTCCTCTTTTCCTTGGTTTAAGACATGCATTTGCCAAATGACCCTTCTGGTGGCAATTGTAGCACTGAAGAGCTTTGACTACACTCTGTGCAGCCCCTGTGTAACCAATCTCAACCCGTTTCTGAGCAACTCTTGCATTTCTCGTATTAACCGTGTTCCCAACACTTCTCGTAAGCACCCTTTGACTATATCCCTGATTCTTATCTTGCACATCTACCATTCCAGCTTGAATAATAGCTTGATTCCTAGGATTTGACGATGTTCGAAGACGATTGTTTGTTGGTGTAGAAAATCTAGAAACTGACTTAGCTAATAACATCATTCCCTGGTATATGTCATCAAATGGATCTTCAGGATCATTATTAGCTTGTGTGAAGTACATTTTTTCTTGAGATCCTTGAAGAGAAAAGTTTAGTGGTGAAGGATAAGCAAGTTGTTGTTGTTGGTGACTGTATGCATGATTGGATTGTGGGTAAGGTAATGGTGTAGAATGAGTTTGTGTTATGAGTGCTAGTGGGTCATGAGGAGGCGGTGGTTGTATCAGTTTCTTTGCAGCACGGTCCTTCTCAACTTCAGTCTGGTGATGTTTAATATAATCGTATAATAATCCATACTTGACATTATGAAGTGGCTTCACTTGACGAACAAAAGTCACATATCGATCCTAATCTGGTCCTAAGGAGTTCAGAAACTTGGTGTTAATAGCAATTTTAGGTAAATGAATCTCGTTTCGTTCCAAGTCATTGGCAATATTCGTGAAGGGATGATAGTAAGACTCTAGTGGTTCCCTAGGTTCAGCTTCAAATTTTTCAAAGACATGATATAATTTAGATTACATGTCTTGTTTGTTCACCTCAATGCCTTTTATCAGAAGATGCACATGTTCCCACATTGCTTTAACACTTGTCTGAGAGTCAACGCTTTGGTAGATTTTGTTTGGTATACCAAGACGAATATGATGCATAGCAATTCCATCTGCTTCATAATGCAATCTTTCCTCAGCTGACAACTCACTTTTTTCGGAACTTTTCTCATTGTTGGAAGTCTTGGTGGATCAATAGTATCATCTTCGGCAATGGTAATGGTTGGCAACTCAAATGGACCATCACTAATGACTTGTTGCAGATACTTTCCATGAGGTTTCTTGTAGTCTAGGTAACTCAAGAACCTGCTAGCCCATTGAGTGTAGTTACCGAAAGACAACATCTGTGGTCGAGCTACGAAACCAACTTCATAAATGGATTGTTGACTCGATTCATCTTGATGATTTGGCTGAGGAAACCATTGTTGTTGAGGGTATTGTAGAGGATATTGTTGAGGGTATTGTTGAAGATATTTTTGAGGGTATTGTTGAGTAAAATAAGGTGGGAATTGTTGATTAGACATCTTAGTTCTTATCTAGGTAACGATGATTTAGATCTTGTAGAAAATAAAGGCATGTTATTTTGTGTTGTGAAAGTGTAAGTGAAACTTTATAGGTAAACTACAAAACTCGGAGAAAACACTAAAATCCAGAGAATCTACAAAATTCAGAGAACTGTAAAATTTGTAGAACATCAGTGTAGATACAAAATCCGGAGAACTTGAAAGTCCGGGGTAACACAAAATTCAGAGAATAAAATATGAAAAATAAAACTCAAAGTTTATGAAAACTTGGAAAGTTCAAGGTTGTTCCAAACTTGGAATACACTTCTTGAGCTTGAGCTGAGATTTGGAACGTCCGGAGAACAACAGTTACCATAATCCAAAGGAAGGCAGTCACTATGCTGCGTTCTCGAGTTTTTCTAGGTGGGGATAGAAATGATGTGTAAAGAAAAGAAAATAAAAGAAAAGGAAAGGAAAGAAAGTAGATTTTATATTTCATGTTCTCGAGTTAAAATGAAATGAAAGGAAAATATATAATATTGTGTTCTCGAGTTGGGAAGAAAAGAATTTATGCACTTTTAAATATGTTCATTTTATCATAAGAGTCGAATATGAGCAAATACTGAAAGTTATATTGGTCATTATATACTAAATAGTGTGAGTGTAGAATTGTTTCCGTCCAAATCCGCCCATATTTGGGCGGAAAATTCTTATAGGAAAATCATAAGAATATTCCTGTCATTTCCTTTGTGTTTCCTTTCCTTTCTATCTAAGAAAAACTCAAGAACACAATAAAATTTTAGTTTCTTATCATTTCCTTTCCTTTCCTTTCCTTCTAAAAATGAACTCGAGAACGGAGCTTAAAATCCGGAGAATGACATTGTCAAACTCCGGAGAATAAGGGTTTTGAATTCCGAAGGATCAGGGTTTTGAAAATCCGGAAAATTGCAGTTTTGTACTAAACTTTTAAATCGATTCAAATACACTTATCTAATTGTTTAACCAATAAATTAAGCTAAAAACAACTAAACAACACTAATTCTAGTTTAAAGTTGCAAGCTTTTTAGTTTTTAAGATAAAACTTTTGTTTTTCAACAAGATGAAACTTAGAGAGAAATGAGAGTTTTAAAAAACTAAAAAGTATGAAACTTTAATACTTAAACACAACCTAAATCATCTTCCATCGATGATACCACATGTTAGGTCACATATTCTATCATTGTTACACAATATATGTCGATATATTTAGAGAGAGAGAGAGAGAGAGAGAGAGAGAGAGTATGAGGAGGAACTAGTGTAAAAGAAATGAAAATGTATTAACTATAACTAACACCATTCTTATTCTGAGAAGGGGGTATATATAGTGTATTTACAAGGGTTGGGTCGCCCATGGGTTTGCTACATAGGCCTTAAATAAACATACAAGCTCGATAAATAAACGACCTATTACAATAACTAAATGACTGGCACTTTATGGTTTTCCAACAGGTTTGTTCGATCGGTTTATGATGAAGGAGAGGGGAGAAAAGTGTATGTGTTTTTAGGTTATGCTAGATCACCAAATAATGAATAACGAGATTCATTATGTATGCTAAATAACTTGGTGTCCAAGTTAAACACAAACATCCCCCTATACCCTTGTTCGGCCAAAACCCTTACACAATAGGTTATTCATTGTGTTTTGGGCTAAGTCTAATTAATAAGTCAGTTACACATTTAATTAAGGCCTAATAAATAAATAACGCGTCTAACGGACTATTTAACTACCGTTAAGTTTAATCGTGAAAATAACTAATATAATTAATATTGTTACTATAAATATATTAATTATATTATAAAAGTAATCCCTCGGTGTATAAGTGTGTGACCCCATAGGCTCACGTATTTCTAACTGTATAATTATCGATTATAACTTGAGCATTACCAATATCTCCCATTTGTGAATGTCATAATCATAGATAACTTATAAAAGCAATGGTAAGCGTCTAGCAACACGCCAATGTTCCCAGAAATACTTACGTGTGGTTTTGTAAAACATCTCAGTGTAAATGGATTATATTAAACATCATTTTGTTTCAGATACTTGTTAAACTATGGATATAGATCAAAGTCATTTCATAATGTTTAATTATTTTGTTTCTCGTTATAGATATTGAACAAGATTACCAAACGTAAACAAGATTCATCTTGACATACTTTGGGCATGATTATGCAAACATCTGATCAATTCAACGGGGGGCTGGTATATCTTTCTTCAGAATACACGTAGAGGAACAAATTCTATTTTGACTGAACGTGTCATTCATGTGCTTCACATTGTAAGACAATGAAACCCGTAGGTATAACTTTATTATTCACCATTATTTATAATGGCAAAACCCTAAATGCCCTAAACCCACAAACCGGGCTTGGGCCTATTTATTCTCTAATACTCCCCCGCAGTTCGAGCGGCGAAATCGCAAAAGCTCGAACTAGAGTAGGAAACTAAAAAAGCAAAATAAAACAATAACCAAAATAAAACAGGATAACCCACAGTATCCCAAACAGTCGTCTCGGGAATAAGAACCCTAGATTCGACACCAACGAAAGTCGTCTCGGGAATAAGAACCCTAGATTCGACACCAACAAAAGTCGTCTCGGGAATAAAAACCCTAGATTCGACACCAACAAAAGTCGTCTCGAGAATAATAACCCTAGATTCGACATAAAACAAAAACAACTAGATTTATTTATTTATTTATTTTTTTTGGAGTAAAAACTTGGGCTTATCAGCCAACAAAATCATCCCCACAAAATAGGGATACCAAAAGCAACCGAATTGTGTCTTAACAAGACATAACCAAAGTAACATGTTTAACAAAACGCTTAACAGAATTATGTCTTAACAGCACCGTTTGAACCAGCAGGTTCATTCCTTCTTTCAGGACAACGTTTAAATATATAAAAAAATAATAATATTCACACATGCAAAACCTACTTGCATCTCAAGTCTGAGAACGAGTAATACAACCACTTGCGAGATTTCAGTTAATGACAATGTAGCATTTCAAAAGAAAATATGTAAGCAGAGATACCTTCTATTTTCTTATATCAATGCAAGAGAATCTAGCGATTAACAGCCAACATGATGCTATTGGTGACATGCTTTATCATATAAATAACACACGATATGCATGTACGATGATCAATAAACAAAACGAATGTAAAAGAACAGATAACATAGAGGAACGAGAGGCAGGTAGTTTTTGTAACTACCTTATTTACTTTGTATATGTTACATATGTGCTAGTGTGTGCAATTGTGTCCTTTTTTATATTGATATCAATTGAGACAATGTGTTATATGTCAACATCAGTCGCTAACCTTAGTTTTATATGTCATCGATAATTTAGTACAAGTATGACTTAAATTGTCTACGCCACATGTATGTAATAATGAGATGAAGAAATAAATTGTTACCCATAGTTATTTCGTTTATTTAAGCTAATTTTTATTTGTTCTGTGCAATAAATAAAGTTAATTACGCCTCTAGTGCATGATTGATGCTTTAAAGTATTGATAATAACATTTAGAATGAAACAAAAGCAATAAATAGCATACTTCAACAAATCCGTTAGACAAAAACTGTATATCAATCTTATTATTTTATACCAGAAATTGTTCGGAAGGAATATTAAACTCAAACTGATTCCATCGTAACGAGCGACAGTCAAATTACTCGTTAAATACATTCGGTGTTAACACTCTATATATATAAATAAAAAAAATTATAAATTATGTATTCATGTTTTTCTTGTCTACCCGAAACCGAACCGAATTCAAATTCAGTTTTTGTTTACGCCTATAAAGATCTAATGGGCTTAAAAGCCTTTAGCCCATTAATCTTTAAAACTCCATCAACCCGTCCCTATAACTCATACACATTTCATACTCAGTGAGTCAGTGACGATTTACTACTGGTGGACCGGTGGTCGTTGGTCACGGCACCTCCGCCGTAACTCCGCCGCTCTTCGCCGTAACTCCACCGCTTTTTGACGGTAAAACTTCAATCAAAATGTATATATCTGACGAATCCGGACTTTAATTGTGACGTCATTATGTAATTCCGTACTTCATTTATAACTTTGTTATTTTGTACTGTAATTATGACGCCATTATTTAATTTCGGACAGAATTTATGACGTCATTATGTGATTATGTACTGAAAATATAAATTCATTTTGTGATTTCCGACTGAAATTGTGACGTCATAATGTGATTTCGGACGGTAGTTATGATTGAGTTTGATCATGTGATTTGTTGTATAAGTTGTTATAATATGTGATAATGATGATAAATAATTTAGTAGGCGTTCATTAGCATCATCTGATAGCCGTGTTTAAATTGAAATTACGGTTTATATTTAGTGCATTGGGTGTGTTCGTGGATGCTGCTAGCAACTGCATCGTGATATTAGTGCATAAACTCTTATCTTGATATAAGTTTAGGTATAACGTTAGTGAATTTTGAGAAATGATTTGTAATTTTAGGTGACCAATAATATGCTTTTCAAGTTAATAGGAGTTATAAATATGAATATGTATCGCTGCTGATAATCTGGCCGGTATGACGTGTAAATGAAGCTAATGTTTATTAAAGTACATTGAGCGTATTCATGGATGTTACTAGAATTAGCCATTAAGTGCTACTGCATGTTGACATTTGTTGAAATTATTGCATATACTCTTATTACAATAATAATGAATTTGAAGAAATGATTAGTAATCCATGGTGACCTATGTGTGGACCAATAATGTGCTTTTCATGTTTGAGTACATCGAGGCGTATCCATGGCTTGAAGTTTTGTTAACTGGAATTAAGATTATGCGCAGATTAATGTAAATGATTATCTCTGAAATGTTCTGGTAGCATCAAGTGCAATTCTGGCTTTAAGTTCTGATGACTGAATATAAGTTGACCTGAAAGGCTGCAATGTGTCATCTGGTTAATTTACTTACTAGATCTTGTCTTAATTGTTTCTAACTATATCATGCAGGGGCGGGAGGCACATTTATAGTAGGGAGGGCACTTGCCCCCAACAGTTTCGTGAGTGGTCTTATGTTCTTAGGATATTATTTTTGTTTTTTGAGATTTTAATGGTTGTGCCCTCAACACAAAAATAAATGTGCCCTCTACCAGTTAAAGAAATTTGAAGAAGAAGATGCAAATTAAGAAAGAGAAAAAGGAAAAATAGAATTATAAATGGTGTATAGTGGGGCTGTGTAGTCATGTGGGACTTGATGGGTATTTGGAATAAACAATTAATTTAGTTCTATTGTTGGGTAACATATTACGGGGTAATGTTGTTTCTTTTAAATTGTAGTCTAGTATTATATTTGTAGAGTTTGTTGGGTTTGCTTTGATTTATAGTCAAAATCAGAATTTGCAAACGTAAATTTGTCGATGTATATATTTCTCTAAAAAAATCTTAGTAGCTATTTAGTACTTTATGATTTTGAAGATGTTACTTCTATGACTTTAATTGTGCTAGCTTCTGATTTTCTTGTGTTATGGATGAAGATGTAGTGAATGAAAGCCAAATTTTAGTGAATAGTTGTCTTATTACAAACTTTTACTTCGTTAATTTATAACCAAATTTTATGATATTTAGTTGCTAAATTATTTTTTACTCGGCTTATGCAATTTTTTTTTTTTTTTTTTTGGCTTTGGCCCCCCATGTCTAATATTCCTGACTCCGCCACTGACTATATGTCTTCTGCATCAGTTGCTATAAAGCGCTTGTATCTCATCAGTTGAACTAAAATATGTTAAAATCCTTTTGTGAAATTTAAGATTATGGTCGTTGACCTGCAAGGCTGTAAGTTAGGTTGTTTTTATAAGCTTATTTTAGGTGCTTAATAGCTTATTGTATTTTTGAAAAGCTTTAATCACTTTTAAGGTGTTTGGATACTTATGATAAAGCAATCATTATAAAATTCCAATGTAGTAACATCTGTGCTTTTTATCAGATACGTATTAACGGATTGCAGTCCCGTAATCATAATGGAGTTCCCCCTTGTAAGTATTAGTCCTTTCATGGTTTCTTATGTGATTTCTCTTTTGATCTCTAACATCATGACTTTTTGTTATAGTGATAAAGAACCAGTGAATGTAGTCACTGAAGAATTATACGTCCACTCTTGGATTATCAGTCGTGAGTCACCAATTCTCTGCTGTTCGGTATTTGGGAGAAAAAGTATAACATATGATTTTAGTAAATCATTGTTTTCTGTAGAAATAAAAACAAAAGAACTAAGTGTAGAAGTAAAACCAAGTACATGGAGTAGTTGTAACTTCTTAAACAAAACCCTGGTATGTTAGAAAAATTATAGTTGTTACTTCTGTAGCCAGATTTTAGTGTCTTACAATTTTTATTGTTCATTTTTGTTTCAGATTTTCGACGGTGAAATTTTGATCATATTGTTCTTATGTTACACATTTTTCTGATGATATATTGTGATTCCAAACTTAAATTGAAATTATGCGATTTCGTAACTGAACATCATTATGCTATTAAGGACTGTAATTATGACGTCATTATGTGATTTCAGACTTAGTTTATGATGTCATACTGATTCAGTTTGATCGTGTGATTTGTTGTATAAGTTGTTATAATGTATGATTCATCTTAATTGAGATAAATAGTTTTAATCCATTTTTTGCATTATTTCACACTTGAACAGTTATTATTTTTATGTTATAATGTTAATGAGCAATTTGGAGGAATATGATTAGTAATTTAAGGTGACATAATAGTTTACTGTGCCAGTTAGTAGGCATCCATAGCATCATCTGATAATTAAGTAGGGCGTGCGTGTTTATATTTAGTGCAACCTCATCTTGACATTTGTTGAAATTAGTACATCTACTCTTATCTTAATGAATTTGAAGAAATGATTAGTAATCTAAGGTGATCTATGTGCGGACCAATAATGTGTTGTTCACGTTAGTAGGTGTTCTAAATATGTATCCCTGCTGATAATCAGGCCGTAGGACATGTATTAAATGAAGCTAAGGTTTCATTCTGGTACATTGAGCTGTTTCGTGGCTCGGAGTTTTGTTAACTGAAATTAAGATATGTTCTGCAAGCATCAAGTGCAATTCAGGCTTTAGGTTTTGTTAATTGAAATTAAGATTATGGTCCTTGACCTGCAATGTCATCTGGTTAATTTACTTACCGGCTTTTATCTTAATTTTTTCGTTTTATATGTGTCTTCTGCATCAATTGCTATACTGTGCTTGTATCTTATCAGTTGATCAGTGATCTGTTGAAATCGTTTTGTAAAATTTGGTTATCTCATCAGCTGAACTGCAATGTGTCACATGGTTAAGTTCAAGTTAGTGTGTGTGTGTGTTTTTAGCTTATTTTAGGTGCTTAATAGCTTATTGTATTTTTGAAAAGCCATCAACCACTTTTAAGGGGCAATCATTATATTAGGATCTAATAAAATTCCAATGTAATAGCATTTGTGCTTTTTATCAGACACGTGTTACCGGATTGCAGTCTCGTCAGCATAATGGAGTCCCCTGTGTAAGTATTGGTCCTTTTATTGTTTCTCGTTGGATTTCTCTTTTGATCTCTAATATCATGACTTTTTGTTATAGTGATAAAGGACCAGTGGATTCAATCACTGAAGAATTAGAGCGGCCACTCTTGGATCAGTTTTTGTGAGTCACTAATTTCTTTGTTGTTCGATATTTGGGAGAAAAAGTATAACAAATGATTTTAGCAAATCTTTGTTTTTGTAAAAATAAAACAAAAGAATCAAAGTTGCTACTTGTGTAGCCAAAATTTTAATGTCTTACAATTTTTATTGATCAGTTTTGTTACAGAAAATTTTAACAAATAGATAACAGGCTTTAGCAATCATTGCTTTGGAAAAACGAAAGGCTTAGTGCCAACATTAGGAAAATTGTAATCATTTACATTATATGCAGATAATATAACTTCTGAACTTATTGTTTTGTAATTATTGACATTCCCTTACAGCACAAAAAGCTATTCAAGTCATGAATACACGAGTGACACTCATGTATCTAAACCTATGTGAGTAGTGCTAGTTTTTTATACGCCGTTCATAACTAGTTGATCAAGTCATCGAACAAAGTTTAATCTCTTACACTTTTTCTTCTAGGTTTGATGATATTCCATCCATGACTACTGATGACATGGACGTCATTCTTTAGTGAGTAACTAATTATTTACAATAACAACAACAACAACAACAAACCCAATCCCGCCAGGGCATTATTTACAATACATTTATGTTTTCAAATTTTTTACGAAGAGTTAACAAACTTACGCAATCTTTGATTTGAAAAAAAATGAAATGCTTAGTGCCAACGCTATATATGCATAGTCTGTGATTCAAACATATTGTAATCATATACATTTTCTAATAGCACAAGTAGCTGTCCAGATCTTGAAAGCATGCGAGGCACTTCTGTGACTGAACCTATGTGAGTAGAGCCTGTTTCTTGATGCAAAATTCATAACTGTTCAATCAAACAATATTAATCTCTTACACTTTTTCCATCTAGGTTCGAGGAAGCACACGATGATTTCATCCTTTGTCAGTGAGTAACTATTTTTTTATGGTGCATTTTTGTTTCCGAGTTCTTTACTAAAAGTTAACAAGCTTTAGCAATCTCTACTTTAGAATAATGAAATGCTTTGCCCCAACGCTGTATTTACATTATCTGTGATTTTAAAAATTGTGATAATTTGCATTTACTTCCAGCACAAGAAGCTGCCCAAGTGTCATATGCATGAGAGACACTCCTGTGACTACTGAACCCATGTGAGTAGAGCTAAGTTTATGCTGCATAATTAATAACTAGTCGATCAAACAAAATTTAATCACTTAAACTTTTCTTCTAGGTATGAAGAATATTCAACCATGGCCACTGAAATAGCTAGAGACACTTGTTTCGCCCCTCCTTGGTGAATAACTAATAATTTATTGTACATTCTATGTTTCCAGGTTCTTTATTTAATAGTAGGTAACGAGCTTTAGCAATCCTTGCTTCGAAAAAATGAAACACTTACTGCCTACGCTCTATGTACACTTAGTGCCTACGCTCTATGTAAAAAAATGAAACACTGACATGATTAAAAAAAGTTTTGAACTTGTATTCAGACCTCAAAACCGAGTGTCTGAATACAGATATAGTATATTAAGTAGTGTTATTTTTTCCTTGTAAATATGCAGAATTTCTGGTTGTTAATGTATTGTTGTAACCGTATTACATATATAATCCCTTTTTTTGGTCAAGTTTTAAACAATTATTGTTCTTTATTTGTGATGCAGGAATCTTAATTTAAAAGGGGGTCATGGATCAGCTCCATTCTCTCAAGCTCAATGCCAAACCGAGTGAGTAAATGAAGTTTATATGAGCAGTGTGATTTTGTCCATTTTGTCATAGTGTACAGATGTGTTGATATAGTTTCGGTCTCCATATCATTAATATACCAAGAGTTATTGTTTTTTATTTGTGTTGCAGGAATCTCAATATGAAAGGGGGTCATGGATCAGCTCGATTCCCTCAAGCTCAATGCCAAACCGAGTGAGTAAATGAAGTGTATATGAGCAGTGTAATTTTGTCATAGTGTACAGATGTGTTTAATTTTGTCCATCAGCTCCATTTTGTCATAGTGTACAGATGTGTAGTAACTGTATTACATTAATATAGTTTAGGTCTCTATATTATTATTATACCAATAAAAAAAAGTTTTGAACTTCTTGGACCTCAAAACCACTTGAAGCCCTTTGAAGTTTGAATAGACCCAAACTAAATGCCGTTCCACGACAGAG
This sequence comes from Chrysanthemum seticuspe, assembly GCA_019973895.1. Classification (NCBI taxonomy): domain Eukaryota; kingdom Viridiplantae; phylum Streptophyta; class Magnoliopsida; order Asterales; family Asteraceae; genus Chrysanthemum; species Chrysanthemum seticuspe. Next base: position 46,294,961 of record BPTQ01000002.1, read on the forward strand.
GAGCGAGGGTTGGATGGAAGTACGAATATGGAAGTTTAAAATCCCAAGGACTACCGGGACAACTGATATTGATATTGTGTTATGGACTCCCGATTGCAGATTTGCAGTTTTATTAGTGGGCTTATTATAGAAAGCACCGAGCTTAGGCCCATAGTGGCGCATTCAGTTTAAGCTCATATCCTTGGGGGCAGGGGAGTTATAATAGTGATTAGTGAATAAAGAGTTTTAGATTTGTACCAAACGTGTATGTGAATTTGACATTAACCTTAAAGAGTGTTTTGTAAATTGTGTAGAATAATGATATTATTTGTATTATTATAAAATATGTCTTATTATTATTTTATTAAAAATATCTTGTATTTTTTTTTTATAAAGTTACTGTTCATAGATGGTTGTCAATTGTGTAATAGTAATAATTTATAACCCTGTTTGTCAAGTTGTAATTTTTAACTTTTTTCTTTGGTTCTTGGTGTTACAGGACTTGCTACTTGGAAGGGGATCATAAACCAACTCCAAAACAAGCTCGATGTCAAATTGAGTGAGTGAATACAAATGGAGTATTTATGTATAGCGTGATTTTGACCCCTTATGTTTTATTGTACAGATGTGTTGGCAGAATTTGAGGTTTTAAGTTCATGTTTTGTATTACATTTATATAGAAGCTTTTTTTGGGGGGAACTATGTTCTGAATCTGTAATGGTATTCATGGTTATACAAATAGCTGACATGATTAAAAAAAGTTATGAACTTGTATTAGGTAGTGTTATTTTTTCCTTGTAAATCTGCAGAATTTCTGGTTGTTCATGTATTGTTGTAACCGTATTACATTTATAATCCTCTTTTTTTTTTGTCAAGTTTTAAACAATTATTGTTCTTTATTTGTGTTGCAGGAATCTTAATTTGAAAGGGGGTCATGGATCAGCTCCATTCTCTCAAGCTCAACGCCAAACCGAGTGAGTAAATGAAGTTTGTATGAGCAGTATGATTTTGTCCATTTTGTCATAGTGTACAGATGTGTTGTTAATGTGTTGTCTAGTAACGTATTACATTAATATAGTTTATGTCTCCATATCTTTATTATACCTAGAGTTATTGTTCTTTATTTGTGTTGCAGGAATCTCAGTATGCAAGGGGGTCATGGATCAGAAGGCCAAACCGAGTGAGTAAACGAAGTTTAATATCAGCAGTGTAATTTTGTCCATTTTGTCGTATCTATATCATTATTCTACCAAGAGTTACTGTTCTTTATTTGTGTTGCAGGAATCTCAATATGAAAGGGGGTCATGGATCAGGACGCGAAACCGAGTGAGTAAACGAAGTTTAATATTAATATCAGCAGTGTAATTTTGTCGTATCCATATTATTGTAACAAGAGTTATTGTTCTTTATTTGTGTTGCAGGAATCTTAATTTGAAAGGGGGTCATGGATCATTTCCATTCTCTCAAGCTCAGCGCCAAACCGAGTGAGTAAATGAAGTTTATATGAGCAGTGTGATTTTAGTGTACAGATGTGATAATATAGTTTCGGTCTCCAGATCATTAATATACCAAGAGTCATTGCTCTTTATTTGTGTGGCAGGAATATCAATATGAAAGGGGGTCATGGATCAGAACGCCAAACAGAGTGAGTAAACGAAGTTTAATATTAACTAGCAGGGTACCCGCGCGTTGCGGCGGCGGATACCCTGAAATAAATTTTCCGGTGAATCATGTATTTTAGTTTATTATGTTCTTTTTGACAATAAATTTACAGATATCAAGAATTTCATTTAGTCCGAGCCCGTTTGGCCCGCGCCTGTTCGGGCTCGAGCCCGTTTGGCCCGTGCCTGTTTGGGCTCAAACCCATTTTGCCCGTTGCTCGTTCGGGCTTTAATATTTGTATAATGTGCTTTATTATTTGTATTAGTGACATTTAATGCAGGGTACCCGCGCGTTGCGGCGACAGGTACCCTGAAATAAAATTTTCAAGTGAATCATTATTTTAGTTTATTATGTTCTTTTTGACAATGATTTTACGGATTTCAAGAATTTCATTTAGCCAGTGCCCGTTCGGGCTCCAGCCCGTTTGGCCTGCGCCAGTTCGGGCTCAAGCCCATTTGGCCTGTTACCCGTTTGGGCTTGAATATTATTTGTATTAGTGACATTTAATGTAGGAATTGTGTTTAATTTAGCTGTACAATATGCTTGATAATTTGTATTTATTATGTTAGGGGTGTTTTAATAACTGTATTAATTGTATTTATTAATCAGTTAATTAATTGACTATATTAAATAGAATTAATGTGGTGTTTTGTTTTTTTAATTTGTGCATTAAAGTGGTGTACGCTATACTTCTTATTTTGTACGTCTGAAAATTATATGCATTAAAGTGTTGTACATTATGTTTTTTTTCTTAATTATATGAATTACTAATTACTAGAAGGGTACCCGCGCAATGCGGCGGCGGGTACCCGATGACTATTTTGTAGCGAATAAATGTTTTGAGGTGGTGATGTGATGAGATGGTGGTGATAGCGGCGGCGATAAGTATAGTTATATGTGTTTGCTTACCCGTTTAGTGAATTCGTTTCACAACACTTCGAATGTATATGTGTTAGTTGTAAGTGTTTGTTTGGGTTACCAGTAACTTTCACGCGACATCATTATTCCCGCATATAAAAATACCCTCGCAATCTCTTACGCGTCAAACACTCCCCCAAAAGTATATGATTTTGGCGAATCAAGATTATATTGATTGGAATAAATGAAATAAAGGTTAAAGTTGTAAAAATTTGAATTAAAATAAAATAAACCCACTAAAAATATAAAAACTAAAAACTCATAAAAATATATTAAAATGGATGTTGAATTAAAGAGCATAAAATTTTAAAAAATATGATGAAATTAGATTATAATATAAATAAGTAGATAAAAAGATATTTTAATTTGAAAATAAAGATGAATTTTTAGTTGAGAAGTGACACATGTCATTTTATAATTGGAGCTCATTATCTTAATTTTTTGTGGTTAGGAGTTAGGCTTGGAGTTTGTTAGAAGTTAGGCTTGGAGTTTGTTAAGAAGTGACACATGTCATCTCATGATTGGAGCTCCTTATCTTAATTTTTGGTTAGAAAAACTCTTTCCATAATAAGCAAGTAAAAAAGTCTGAATTTTTAAGCCTTCTAATTTTAGAAGGCCTAAATGCATTATAAAGTAGTATAGATTTCAGCAGTGTAATTTTGTCGTATCCATATTATTGTAAGTTTGTAACAAGAGTTATTGTTCTTTATTTGTGTTGCAGGAATCTTAATTTGAAAGGGGGTCATGGATCATTTCCATTCTCTCAAGCTCAGCGCCAAACCGAGTGAGTAAATGAAGTTTGTATGAGCAGTATGATTTTGTCCATTTTGTGATAGTGTACAGATGTGTTGTTAATGTGTTGTCTAGTAACGTATCTATACTACGTTATAATGCATTTAGGCCTTCTAAAATTAGAAGGCTTAAAAATTCAGATTTTTTTACTTGCTTATTATGGAAAGAGTTTTTCTAACCAAAAATTAAGATAAGGAGCTCCAATCATGAGATGACATGTGTCACTTCTTAACAAACTCCAAGCCTAACTTCTAACAAACTCCAAACCTAACTCCCAACCACTAAAAATTAAGATAAAGAGCTCCAATTATAAAATGACATGTGTCATTTCTCAACTAAAAATTCATCTTTATTTTTAAATTAAAATATCTTTTTATCTACTTATTTTTTTTATAATCTAATTTCACCATATTTTTTAAAATTTTATGCTCTTTAATTCAACATCCATTTTGATATATTTTTATGAGTTTTTAGTTTTTATATTTTTAATGGGTTTATTTTATTTTAATTCAAATTTTTACAACTTTAACCTTTATTTCATTTATTTCAATCAATATAATATTGATTCGTCAAAATCATATACTTTTGGGGTAGTGTTTGACGCGTAAGAGATTGCGAGGGTATTTCTATATGCGGGAATAATGATGTCGCGGGAAAGCTACGGAAAAGTTACGGGTAACCCAAACAAACACTTACAACTAACACATATACATTCGAAGTGTTGTGAAACGAATTCACTAAACGGGTAAGCAAATACATATAACTATACTTATCGCCGCCGCTGTGCGCGGGTACCCGGCTAGTTACATTAATATAGTTTATGTCTCCATATCTTTATTATACCAAGAGTTATTGTTTTTTATTTGGTGTTGCAGGAATCTCAGTATGAAAGGGGGTCATGGATCAGAAGGCCAAACCGAGTGAGTAACGAAGTTTAATATCAGCAGTGTAATTTTGTCCATTTTGTCATATCTATATCAATATTCTACCAAGAGTTATTGTTCTTTATTTGTGTTGCAGGAATCTCAATATGAAAGGGGGTCATGGATCAGAACGCGAAACCGAGTGAGTAAACGAAGTTTAATATTAATATCAGCAGTGTAATTTTGTCGTATCCATATTATTGTAACAAGAGTTATTGTTCTTTATTTGTGTTGCAGGAATCTTAATTTGAAAGGGGGTCATGGATCATTTCCATTCTCTCAAGCTCAGCGCCAAACCGAGTGAGTAAATGAAGTTTATATGAGCAGTGTGATTTTAGTGTACATATGTGATAATATAGTTTCGGTCTCCATATCATTAATATACCAAGAGTCATTGTTCTTTGCAGGAATCTTAATTTGAAAGGGGGTCACGGGTCATTTCCATTCTCTCAAGCTCAGCGCCAAACCGAGTGAGTAAATGAAGTTTATATGAGCAGTGTGATTTTAGTGTACATATGTTATAATATAGTTTCGGTCTCCATATCATTAATATACCAAGAGTCATTGTTCTTTATTTGTATTGCAGGAATCTTAATTTGAAAGGGGGTCATGGATCAGAACGCCAAACCGAGTGAGTAAACGAAGTTTAATATTAATATCAGCAGTGTAATTTTGTCGTATCCATATTACTGTAACAAGAGTTATTGTTCTTTATTTGTGTTGCAGGAATCTTAATTTGAAAGGAGGTCATGGATCAGATCCATTCTCTCAAGCTCAGCGCCAAACCAAGTGAGTAAATGAAGTTTAGGGGGAATTGCATATATACCCACTAAAACATTAATATTTGCATATTTCCCCATAATACAAGTTTTTAATTCACAATGTACAATGATGTTCAAGCATGTTTTGGGTATATATGCAAATATGCAAATTTTAATGGGTATATATGTAATTGCCCCGATCAGTTCCATTCTCTCAAGCTCAGCGCCAAACCGAGTGAGTAAATGAAGTGTATATGAGCATTGTAATTTTGTCCATCAGCTCCATTTTTCATGGTGTACAGATGCCTAGCAACTGTATTACATTATTATTCCCAAAAAAAGCTTTTTAAGTATAGTAAAACTTTCCTCCTTGAAAAATTGCAGGAACCACGATGTGGAAGGGGGTCATAAACCAGATCCACAGCTAACTCGGCACCAAACCAAGTGAGTGAACACAAGTACACATGTGCAATGTATAGATGTGTCGCATTTGAGGTTGTAAATGTGTTGTTCAGTTATTGAATTACATTAATATACAAGGGCTTATTTTCTAATTACTCTTTCTGAGAAGTAATTAGAAAATAACAATTTGAGTTGTAATGCACAGTTTCTACTCTAATAATATTAGCAAGTAGAGATGGATGGAAATTATTCAAGCACAACATTACAACCATGTCTGAAATTACAGACTTTGCAAGTCAACTGATAAATCGTTGTTAAATTTCTGCTTAGATTATTTGTAATTGTCATCAAACCAGAGTGGGCGAAACACGATGATGACGTATAGTCTGGAGTCGGGTCATAAACCCGACTACAGCCCAATACTCACAAGCCCGGCACGAACTGGGCCAATACCAATAAGCGTTTGGGCTCACGAAAGCCCAAGCCCAAATCTATTTACGGAATAGATATCCGATATCTTCTAAAATAAGGAGATAATCATTCCCAACCGACTTAGGCGGGATACGCCGAAGGTTGGGGAACACGGAACCAACAAGGATTCCGTGCGTATATAAAGGGAATCATATCCCTCGTTTAAGGTACGATCTCATAACCCTAAAACTCCTTAAACCCTAAACCGATTACTCACTCTCACGCCGGAGGATAATCGTGGGAGACAATCCCACGATAAGCCTAACGGTGTTTCTTGTCTCTTAGTGCGCAGGTCTCAAGCAGCAATTCTCAATTGGTACGAGAACCGGAGCCCCAAACCAGGAACGCCCAACTTTTGTATCAACACACGATGATGCACATTATAAGATTTGTCAAAAGTGAAATTTACTGATTGACACATCACGTAATCTTGTGCATTTGTTTGTGTGTTATTGATTAATCACATTTTTATGACAGGGTGGATGGCTAGCGATGTGATGTATCTAGTTAGGCTGTTGCTAGGAATCTACATGATAATGTTAGCATACTTGGGTTGGGGACCTACAAGCCAGTCGCCAAGACAAATATACATGATACTTTATTGGGTGTCAATCGGGATGCTTGTATATGCGATAATAGCCGTGCTTGTGGTTTTAAAAATGTACAAGATGGGAGGGGCTTGGACATGGTGGGCAACATTCTTCAGATACACCATATCTCTTGCAGCATTGATTGGGTGTGTCGTGCTCCTTGTGTTTGTATCTCACCATTAGTATCGGTAAGTGATTGTTTCTCATACTTGATGCACATTACACAATATGTTATATGTCTTATCCTATTTATGTGATCGAGAGACCTGTATGAGGAATAAGATGCATATCAGAGGAATAATACAAACCCTCAAAAGTAGTAAAAGTTTCAATGATTAAATGCTATTAAGAGGAATAAGTGCATATCAGAGGAATAATACAAATAGGCATATTCATATAAATGAATCATTTGCAGAGATCTGATTAATATCAATTTGATAGATTGATACATAAAAGGCAAATATTAAAACACCCTACAGATTTTTCTTAAAATTTAAAACCCTCACCTACAGATTTTTCTTAAAAAGTTAAAACTCTCGAAAGCAGTAAAAGTTTTAATGATTAAATCCTATTAACATCATAAAGTTACACAAAATTAAATATCACATCATACATAGGTTTTATAAGTGTAAGGATTAGAGCATGCCATAATGAAGTCTTAGGTCCTTCCTTCACCCAGCATTTATTATTCGAATTTGTGTTTTAAACTGATTGCTTAGGTCCTTCAGCAGTAATAATTACTAAGGGTCTCATTCCAGGTGGTGTTAGTTGGGTAAAGAAGGAAAACTCATCCGAGCCAATTAACACTTCAGGTTCAGTTATTTGGGTTTCTAAAACCCAAATAAGGTCTATTCTTTTACATTTAATTATTTTCTGTTGAATTTTGAATTAAAGAAATAAATGCATCTTGCACAACTGTAATTCCCAGAAATTGCTTTGCATGCAAGAAGAGCTATAAGAAAACATATACATATTGAGGCTCAGACTTGTTAAACCAAAATAAGACAGCAGAAGCATGTATAAAATATGAACGTTCATTCTTCACAGCCTAAGTTTATTAAATTGGTAGCATGTAATTTATAAATTCATGGGAACTAATTATTGTAAAGTTGGAAGTAGAAGCAGACAGTAAGAGATTTTACCCTAATCGGGTTACCCAAACCCAAGTAATTTGAAACCTGAATACGGTAGCCCGATTTAGTCAGATCAGTTATTTTTTGCTCCGGATAAAAATGGCACCCGTACTATAGGCATACTAGTTTAAAAATTCTGGAAAGAAACCATTAAAAAAGTCGAAGATAAATAAGATACCTCAATACAAGCTTTTTTATACTTTAGAATGCTAACAGGATTGCTTGCAGAAACAACTGAGACTTGTCCTGAAGTGATAAGTTTGGCTTTAGTTAGTTAGACCCAAGGGTCTCTCATCTATATATAACTTTGTTGAAGATGCATCCCTTATCTACATGAGAAACAAATTTGTGAGACTGCATACCTAAATTATCTTTTATAACTCAATTTATTATCTACCCTGTGATGTAACTTTGCAATAGTATCCTACCCTAAACTTGTTCAAAACTGTTTTGTGTACATATTATAATTTGGAACTGATGTGATTTGTGTTTTGCAGCTTACTTGCAGTGCTTTAAGACTGTATCTCAGGAACTACTTTAAAGATGGCTTGGAGCATCATAAAAATGAATATTACTGGTTACATAGACGGCTTATCAGAAACATGATATTGTTTGCATATCTTCGCTGCTTAAACAATTTAAAATCAAATACTGCTTGAAAGTTGGTTATTGTTTAAACCGATTAGGGTGTTAAGGACTTAGGGTACCTCACTGTACTTCCTAGAAGATAAGAAACTACATTCTATTTTCCTACGTCTATAAGTTCTACTAATGTAGCAAGAGGCTCATACTTAAAGACAATAGCATATGCATAAGAAAGATACATTTAAACCACTTCTGAGAAACACACAACAAGCAAAAAAACAAATATCAAACATATGATTACTTGTTAAGCCCCTTTTAACAAACAACCAACTTTACCGGCCAAAGGAAAAGAGGATTCTCTCTTCATGAGTCAATTTCTCCAGGTTATTAATTGTCAACAAGAATGCTTATCTACAAAATGCAGTACTAAACAATGGTTTTCCAAGCAAAATTCTAACCTGGTGATGTGATTGACAAAACCATCAAAAAAAAATCAGGCCCTCTAAGTCACTACCCCAACCATATATTGCGTTTTAAGACTCATCAAAAATGGCGCAAGTGTATTTCGCATATTTAGATAAGAAAGATACTGGAACCGTCATGCCCCTAATATGCAGATAAACAACAGAATTGGTAACAACGGAAAGTAAAGAAAATTTCCTATCGGCTGTGGAGATTGTAAGGAGTTCATTAGAATGAAAGTAATAGCTGAAGAACTGTCAACGACTTACATCTGATGAAGCATCAATTCATCAAATGTGCACCATCATATCCAATCAAAAACTTGCTTACAAGACAAACAAAATTGTAAATCTGCATATCAGTGGAAGGCTAAATAATGAGTATTTAAAACAATGTAACCACCCTCCCGAAACGCATTTTGACAGTTTTTAAAATAAAGATCGGGGATTCAAATCATGTTTAGAATGGCGCTTCACGCTTGTTTGATTGCTAAAGATCATGAATATGTTATAAAGTCCTATTTTAACTAGAAACAAACAAGGAATTTGAAACAAACAAGTAATTTGAAACAAACAAGTAATTTGAAACAAACAATTGAATCAGAATGTATAGCAACCTACAAGTGGCATATACAGCGCTAGTAACAACCTACAAGTAGAGATAGTAATTCGACTGATTCACATATCCTTACAAAACTATAAAACTTCGAGGTAATTGCTGACATTCTATTTGTTTCATCAAAAATCTCTCACCCTCGTCCATGAGTCCATGACAAATCAATGCCCATCACGTCTTTAACATACAGCATACAAACAAAAGGTAGTATACTTGCTTCCTATCGTGTGCCAAAATCAGCACACACAGACAAAATCAAAGAAATACTACCGGACCGAGCAGGACGGTCTCTAATTAACCAAATTCTTGGTCGTTTAGTTTTATAAAATCGACTTTAATTGAGTTGTCTGTCCCTAATTGGCTTTGCTAAATATCTTTTTTATCCTAGTAGGTGAAAAATGCCCCTAGTTAATACTTCAAGTTATTGTAAAACGTGATAACCAACAATGTTGACCGGCCCACGTTGACGCAAGATTCAAATCAAACTCAGTCTATATGATAATTTGCTAGATGATGAGACATAAAAGATAACGAATTCATTAGGATATATGATTTTTAGGGTGGTCTTCTAAGGCTATGATAATTTGGCTTGATATTTTCAAATGGTGAAATCTTCAAGAAGCAACAAAGAGGTGATCTTTAATGATGTGAAGCTCATCTTCTTTAATTGGATCTCAATTAGGCATTTTTGTGGTTTGCTGCATTAACCCTCGAAATGCCCTATCTCATTGTAGTCATGATTCTAGCGTCTTGCAAGGTTTAATCAAAATGCCATTTAAAAAAAGAAATAATGTGTTGCGTAACTAAGATACATATTATTGCAAATATGCAAGCAGATTGCAAGGACTTGACTCTTGAGTAAGTTTTGAGATGCAAAACTCGTGTACCCTTGATTCAACACCCTAAAAATGTGACTGAGAACAACCCATTTTATGCTAAACGAACTTTTAATATGATGTTTATTTGAATTTGAAATGGGATAATGCCCGGCCAACTAAAGCTCAACACTCAATTTGAACATTTGGACTCTCATACATATATGAGAGGTAATTTATTGATAAGGTCCAATTAACATATAGAATGTCGAACTGCCAACTGTTGTAGACATGTCTGATATGATGTACATACAAACATTTCAGTACAACAGTAACACAGAACTTACAAAATCATCTTAATTTGTAGTGATACAATGTCTTTAATCAATAATAAATTAAAAAAGGTGCATTTTAAAAGATTTTATTCACATATTGAAAAATGTACTCGTAAATCGTAATTCATAACCTTGTAGATTAAATGCAAAAGTAGAATGTACCTCCAAATGCAAATGCGAGTTCAACTTATCACTGAATATTCATTTGTCATACTCAGCTCATTAGTATTGGAGATACTTTGTCCCTTAAAGTGTTCACGACTGTTGCATTGAATCTATCATTTTATCAAGCAAACATCAGTCATCAGCAATGGAAGTTTGCCCTTACCTGTTAACCTAGATGAGACAGAGATGGGGATCCTGTTGTAGAATTTCCAATTTTGATCCCAATCTGTGTAGAGAGTCATATTGTAAGAGATAGGCATTGAAGCAATCAAATATTTTCTTTTAGTTAATAAGTTAAGTAGTAGCAAGATTGCGTCAACTGTGGAATTAGACTAGGCTAAGACGAATTCATTAACAAGGCTAGTGATCAGGTCTCTTAATAAACATCTGATTTGAACCAAATAACTCTATATCAAATTTGAGGCGTATAAATGGAGTGGTGAAACATTAAAAACAACGGATGATTAGCTACTGAGGAGGAGGAGTGGCGGCTGAAACAACAACAGCGAAGAAATAATGTAAAAGAACTAAAAGAAGGGTTTAATGGTTAAACGTACTGGCATCTGTTTTCTTACACCATTTAGTCCTAAATAACTGACAAACTAATTCATCAAGTCCTATAATTGCACAAAATTATCAGTACTCCACCTATCGCAAAGGAAATTACATTATTGATTTAGAAAAATGAAGCCCAATGCCTTTAGTTCAAAAGGCAATAGTTCAACTTCGTACCTCCACCACGCTTATCTTTGACTTAATTGTTTGTTTCCGGAAACATATGATAATCAGAAGCGTAGTGATACAATCTTGGAGACAACAGAGGAATATATCATAACAATGCTGGAACTTCTATGAACATACTATGTCAGATTGACGAGTGTAATATTTCTTTATACATATGTAAACTATATTACCACATGATAATACTAATCAGTTGAAAACAATGCAAATGCCTATGTGAGCTAGTCACAAAGAGCGGTTCAAATATGGATCACAACAAAGCTGATAGTAAATCCAATAGTAATTTCATTATAAAAAAAAAAAAAGAAGAATATGAATTGTATCCACCAATACAGCATATATTAATTACTAGAGGTTTGAAATGCATCATTCATCGTTTTGTTATGTTTCTGATATTGTACTCTTTTTTAGAATTTTAGTATCTTTTTTATAAGATTATTGAACCAATTGTCTCCAGAATCATCAATTCTTATACTTCTTTTGTCCTCAACTTTTATACTTTGTTTGTCCTCAATTCTCACACTCTTTTTATTGCCAGTGGATATCACCTCACCTGACACATTAAGGATACCGTTGGCATCTATGTTAAACCAAATCTTTATCGTCTGCTCACGTGCAGGGGCTGCTGGAATCCCATCGAGAATAAATGAGCCGAGAAAGGTGTTGTCTTTGGTTTTTCTGCTCTCTCCCTGATATACTCTGATATCTATAGACTCTTGGTTGTCGTCGTGTGTACCATAGTTACACTCCATGGTGATAGGTATGGGTGTGTTTCTCGGGATCATGACACTCATGTCATATTGATGGATGACACTCATGTCATCATTGTAACCCCAGACACCAAGAGAAAGAGGAGTCACGTCTAATAATCTCAAATCCTGCAAAACTTCATTTACTTGACCACCTAATTTTGCAGCCAACACTGCTGCACCATAAGCTACAGCTTCATCAGCATTAATGCTCTTGCAAAGTGGTTTCCTGTCAAAAAATTCTGTCAGCATCTGTTGTAACTTGGGAATCCGTGTCGATCCACCAACAATAACAACATCATCAACATGTTTTTTGTTCATATTCCCATCTGTCAAGCATTTCTTCACATGTCCGATGCACTTGTCAAATAAACAAGAATTTAGCTCCTCAAATTTTGCCCTTGTGATTTTCAGCGAACAATCAATTCCCTCATACAATGAGTCAACTTCGATAGACGTTCGAGTTGTTGATGACAAATCCCTCTTCGCTTTCTCACATGCAATTCTTAACCTCATCATTGCTCTTGCATTTTTAGTCACATCCTTATTTTCTTTTCTTTTAAATTCCTTAACACAGTGGTCAACTATCGACTTGTCAAAATCTTCTCCACCTAAATGAGTATCACCACCCACCGCTTTAACAGTAATGTTAACAGAATTTCTACCAGCCTTGGTGATACTGAGAAGTGATACGTCAAACGTTCCTCCACCCATATCAAAGATGAACACATTTTTTTCTTTGGAACGGTATGAATTGGCACTCTTATCTAAAGCATACGCAATTGCGGCTGATGTTGGCTCACTAATTAAACGCATGACATTAAGTCCAGCTAGTTTAGCAGCAGCCATGGTTGCCTGTCGTTGTTTGTCATTAAAATATGCAGGAACAGTAATGACTGCATCCGTGACTATTCTCCCAAGGTATGCTTCAGCAGACCCTTTTAGATTTTGTAGAATCATAGATGATATTTCTTCAAGTGAAAATCTCTTATCCTCTGATTCATGTTCAAACAAAATCATTGGCTTATCTTCAGATCCTTCGATAACCTTAAAAGGCCATGACTCAATATCTTTCTGCACTCTGTCATCACTGAATCTGTTTCCAATTATACGTTTCATATCTTGAAATCAGCAGACACAAAAAAAGAGTAAGTTTATCAAGTCATCATAGAGGTTTGTATACGAATTGAAGAGTAAAACATGTACTGCGTTAGTCCCAAAATTATTGTTCAATTACAAAAAACACACGGTTAAAAAAAGTACTACATATTACTGTTTGATTTTTGTGAAAGTCAGAAAAAAAACAGTTTTACCCTTTGATAATTAATTAATACTTTTATTAAGTTTTATAAATAATAATTTTGAAACTTGAGTTTAACTTCTATACAGTTTTTAGTAGTGGATAATTATTTTGAGACTAAGAAAAATAGAAAGTTGGACAATTATATTGGAACGGAGGGAGAGTAATTACTTTCAAATAATGTATCGTATTTGACACAGACCGAACAAATTAAAGTTTCTCAACAAGAGAACTTTCAAAAATAAATGAAAGCTCATTCTACTCATCCATACATTTTGGTTATTTTTGTTTGAATGTATTAATGGTTTAATTTTCATTGTCCTATATTAAAATCAAATACACACAACCTAGCTAGAATATAGTACCGATAACCATTACTAGATACAAGCTAAGTAGTTCGACACTGAACACACTATAACACTTATTTAATGTACTTGAAAAATCATTGAATACAAGAATTTTGTCCATTGATCAACTTGTATTTTGCACATGGATGTGCATGCACAATTGACTATGAACAAATTTTAGATGAATTCCAAGCACTATACCCTAACATATATTATGATCAGTTAGATTAGATACTATGAAGCGTAAAACATAAAAGCAGGTAACTGAAAGAACTTACCGAAAGCCGTGTTTTTAGGGTTTCTGCTTATTTGATTTTTGGCAGCCTCGCCAACCAAGAGTTCAGTGCCATCCCAAGCAACGCATGATGGAGTAATCTTGTTACCTTGTTCATTAGGAATAATCTCAACACGGTTATGCTTGTCAAACCAAGCAGCCACACAAGAGTATGTTGTTCCAAGATCAATACCAACTGCAGTTCCTTCAGCTCTTTTGGACATCTTAAAAACACCAACCGTGCTGAATTCGTGTGTTGTGGGACGACAGAGATTATCAATAAGAACAGATAGGATATAGAGTATCTTTGTATAGCTTGAAAAAGAGTCTTATACGCATATATTCGTAAAATAAATAGGATGCGATCAGGGATAACAGAAAGCTGATTACTTAAAATTAACTTTGTATATCTATTTAAATCCGTATTTGATTTTATTAACGTTCCTAGTGCCCCCATTGGATAACAACGTACTACAATAATTAATGTTACTTTATTATGTTAAATATCCGGAATATCAAGATTTATAAATTTTCATGTTCATATTTTTTTTTTTTCAAAAAGGTAAAACATAAGCGACGGGTAGATTCGTCGCTAAAGTCCACAACTGCCATCGATAAACTAAAATCTTTGGCGACGACACGTCGTCGTCTTAGATTTGTCGATAAACTGTTTGACGATACCTTTAGAGACGAAAAGTGAGTCCCACACAAATTCTAGTTCAACGATTAACCAGTTGGGGTCCACAGACATTTAGCGACGAGACGCGTGGTCGCTAATGGTATTTTTCAAATTAAATTAAAAAAAGATATTTAAATTATTATTTTGTTATATAAATATATAAAATATGAATTATTAAAATAATAATAGTTCATTGGCTGGGATTACCGCTTTTTGAGACGACATGTGTCGTCGCTAAAAGTGCATGCAGGCAAAAATGGTAATCACTTTTTGCACGCAATATGTCGTCGCAAAAAATGGTTGCATGAAAAAAAAAATTGCAGTTCTAGAATTTTTTCATAATTTTTTTCAAAAAATTTACCAAATCTCAACCTCGAAATCACCCAAAACAATGATACAAAATTATTCAAATTCATTCGTTACCCGAAATAGGACTAATGCAAATCTAGAAAAATGAGTCCGGGCTTTTGAAAAGATGAATATGCCACTTCCAAGCAAAGTGCACGTAACTTATTCTCAAGCTTCATGTTATTATCTACTTCTCTCTTAATTAAGTGTATCATTTGGTTTTCAATCTTTGTAGACTTCTCTTCCAAACGGGCCATTGATAAGATTTAGATCGATTAACTATTTTTCTAAAAGGATTTATAAGGATGATAATGCAAAAGATTATGATTCGCTTAAATACAATAAGGGTTTGGAATTTTGAAGGGTTACATGCAATGTTTTGAAAATCGGATTTCTAATCGATCTGGTCGAGTCACCGGGTTACCGGTTCAACCCGATCTTTCAAAAAAAAATTCCAATTTAAAAAGTATATATATAAATCATGACTATTCCATATACTAAGCCTAAAAACCATTTACTAACAAATATAACATGTAAAAATAAAATTAAACCGCAAATATATATAATAAACTTAGCTTTATTTGTAAAAAAACATGAAAAAAACAAAACTTGGTTGGATTTCGGGAAGCAGGTTGACCCGAGCCGCTTCAAATCCGGTGGGTCTAACTGGGTTTTGAAAATAAAAAAATCGATTTAATTTGGCCCTTTTTTTGACCAGGACCGGTTCAACTAATTGAACCACGCGGGTCAAATCGGGTTTCAAAACATTGGTTACAGATATTTGGAAGAGTGAATAGCTTTTGCCAACTAAATGATGACAGTGAAACGTTTAAAGTGTTGCAAATTATCCCTAAACAATAAGTCTTCCTTGGAATACAAGTTGGCAGGTGAAGTAATGTGGGCTGAAAAATGAAAATGACAAAAATTCCCTAAAATGGATGGATCTTAACGGGCAAAAGTAACGATCATTAACCATAATGGCTAGGTTGCAACAAAAAATGACTTTAGGGACATGTGAAATACAAACTTGGTTTTGGTGGCGAGAGCGCGAAATCGCAAACTTAAAGGATGAAATTTGCAATTTACCCTAAAAACTGCTTAAAAGTTTAAATATTATTTAATTATTGTGAAATTTTTATGTTTTAATGACCAAAACGCAACTCTTTATAAAATTAGCTATTATTTTATGACTAACATTTTATCTCATACTTGTATATTAAAATTCGTTGAGATTAGTTAACTTCAAAGGTAAATATTTATTGTTACAATACAACCTAATAATGTACATATAAATATGTTAAACATAATAATTTTTTTTTTTTTTTTTTTTTTTTTTTTTTTTTTTTTTTTCACAACAATAAAAGTATTAAGACTTGATGGTTTTTATGTTCAATTTAAGTTTGAGCTGGAACGAAACTTTCTTATTATTGGAAACATAATACTTCCAATGTTCTAAAATAATTATCTTATTTTAAATGTATTTTTATTAATATAATTTTTATAAGTTATATAACTCCAACAAAAATATTTATTATTTGAAAAAAAATATATTTTAAAAACTCTAAAAGGTTAATTTATTTTGATTAAAAATAAATAAAGTAAAACTAAAATTAAAAAAAAGGTACTACTAAATACACCAAATCTCTTTCATCATTTATTATTAATTTTCCTCAAATTTAACAATCTCATAACTCCATGCATTTTCACTTATTTTTATATTTAATACAGTATTTATTTTTATTTCTTCAGATGCATTTCTAATTTTTATTTGAACTCTCATATACAAAGTTATATTTCTTACAACTGAATGTTATATTTTCTTTTGCACCAAAGTTCAATTGACACGTATATCTATCTTTTCAAATTACTGTATAACTTATACATATCATGCCAAGTAAGTAACAAATTAGATATAAAAGAAGTGAACTCTTTACATAATTAAATTATATAACTTGGAAAAATGTTCAAAGGAAGCCAGACTACATAATGCCTTCGAAGGCTAAAAGATGTGTAGAAGAAACAAAAAGGGATCAAAATACATCATATTTTTAAAGGCTAATAAGCGCCTATCATAAGCTTTAGCCAAACACCCCATAAATCACACTTCTTCTTCATAATTGCAATTTGCCGGTAATGCTCTTGTTAACCTAACTTCAACTTTATGTTTTCATCAATTTAATAATACATTTTCTTTTCTTTTATTATTATTATTTTTTTTTTGAAAAAACAGAAATGGTTGACAAAATTGAGGAAGAACCAAACCATGAACAAGAGAAGTAAGTGCGACATTTATTATCATTTTATATTGTTTTATTCGAACTTTTGTGCAGTTTTGGTTATCGAGTTTAGTTGTTGCGTGATTTAGGGTTTGTTTGTTTTCTAGGTATGGGAATGAGGGGATGGGTTTGATTACTTTAAAAGGTGTGTTTGGTTTGTAGGTATCGATTTGAATTTAGGAATTAAACACGAAACAATAGGGGTGTGTTTGGTTTGCTTCAAGGAATGATAAGGAACGGAAACGGGTATAAATGCGTTAAAGGGGGCGTTTGTTTAAGCTTATTTGGCTCCGTTTGTATTTCATAAGCTCATTTTTTCCGGCTTAGATTTCGACTTATGAGCGAAAATAAGCTGGAAAATGTGCGCATGAAGTTTAAGCCGGTTGAAATAAGCTTAAACAAACACTCCCTTATATTTGATATTAGCAGTCAAACCTAAAAAAGGTACGCGTGTGTTTGGTTTGCTGCAAGGGACGGCTATTGGAATGGAAATAAGAATATGTATGAATTTGTTAAATGTGTTGTTTGGTTTATAAATTGGGTTTGGGTATTAGTTTCAAATTTTGGGGTATGAATTCGTAATACATACTGTATGATTATTAAATTGCATTTCGTTTTGTTTTCCCATGGGCTTCTATATCCAAATTTCTAAATTCCAAACTTATGAACCAAACACACCCAAGGTAACTCTTATTCAAATCTACTAAAAGGGTTGGGTTTACCACCACACCAAATGCCCCCTTAGTAGATTATGTAGTTATACAAGTAGGGCCTCTTAGTAACCTCTGTACTTGTATAAGTAGGGTAGTTGTTTACTAAATTTGTACTAAAATCTAAGTGGTGTATAATTCGTATAATGCTATTGAAAGAAATAGTAAAAGAGCAGCGAAATTGATACAAATAATCTATGAAATTGTCGCAATACTTTTGGAAGAGAAGTTTAAAACCTACCAACAAGATATTTCCCTTTTTTTCCTAATATGTGACCAATGAGGATGGTAGACAACTGCTATAGAATGTGGATTAGTTACGGAACTCGTAACTTTTCAACATTTTTTTTTGGGTCTTATAAGGATTGCTGCATCTGCAAGCTCAATCTCTGTAACTACAGGAGGCGGGGGAGGAGAATGGGCCGAGTAAGTAACCATATCTGCAAGAAAAAGAATGTAACAAATAAATCCCAAGAAGCTTTAGCAATATATTTGTTGGTAAAAAGTAAAGAGTTAGTTGCGAAATGAAACTCTGAAACTCTAAAAAATGAAGACAGTAAGAAACTGAAACAGTAAGTGTTGAGAAAAACTTGGACGGGGTTGATTTATGCAGTCCAATTATGTACAGGGGTTGTAAATAATCCCCGGTATATTTTAACCTTGTTATTTCATTGCATGTTTGTTTTACTACTTTATAGTCTAAAATGCAACAATATCGCTATTAATATTCATATTGATTTTATTGGGCTTGGGACAGTTGTAATCGACTAACGCTTTTTTTATTTCAATTTTCAGGACTTGGTCTCGACTTCAAAGCTGGAAACCTGCCTTTCGCAAGGATGAACCCATCATGACCACAGAAACCATCCTCTTAGAAGAACTTCCTCTACTCACAAGGTCAGTAACTATTTACTAGTTTTACTTAATAAATAATTAGTGAAATTGTGATTGTTGGGAAAGTTAAACAACTTAATCTGAAAGTGGATCAGTGGGGTAATCAAAATATTGGGCTTGGGCTAGATGTAATCGGCTAATGCTTTGTGTTACAATTCCAGGATTTGGTCCCGAATTCATAAGGGGGGACCTGTCGTTCACAATGATACAGATGCTCCTCTACTCACAAGGTCGGTAACCATTTACTATTTTACTTAACAAATAATAAACAACCTTGTTCAATCTTTGTTTCAGTCAAAGGGGTAAGCTTAGTGACATTATCAATGGAATCAAAAATATAAATTTGTTTCTATATATGTGGCAAAAGAAGGATGTAAAAGTTTGCCACTATCTGACTGAATGAGGTTCGCAGTGATAGAGAAGAGAGAATTAGAAAAGTAAACATAGTGACGAAAATGTTACAACTCTCCAAGTGTAAATAAGGTTCATAGTCATGAAGATGTGGCTCATACTCATGTAAATGTATGCTACATACAGAAAAACACATATATGATATTCGTGATTTTGAAGATTGTGGCACAAAGTCTGGAACCTAAGAAGAAACGAGAAAAAGAAAAGATTCAATCATGCTCAAGTAGTATAAAAAAATTGCCATGCATAAGAAAGCCAACTGATCAGCTTGAGCAAGCAATATATTCTTCTGGAATTCAATATCATGAAAATCGCATGCAAAGGAAGATGACGGAAACAACATTTATCCCCTTGAATAGAGTCGATTGTTTTTTAATAGAACTCAATTTTTATTTTTATTTTTGAGAAATATTATGTTAACTTTAGGTGTAAATTGTAAATTAGATGTCCTCAATGTCGACTTTGATTTGAATGTTGGTTTTAAACTTTTAATGAGTTTATACCTATGTTATCGTTCCCCTGCACTTTCAGTAATGATTTAGTCGTTTTATTAGATTAATATGATATCCTGGCATTTAAAAATTGAATAAATTCTGCGAGAATCAATGTTTTACTTGTTCGTTTTTGTTTAATTATGGGAACGATTCAGCAGATTTAGAGATTAGGTAAGTCCATTTGCGAAAAAAAGGTTATTGTTAATTTCGAGGGTATGGTTTTCAGTCTCGATCCCCTGTTGTTTCAATTGGCATATCAGCCTATCTCTTTGTTTGTTATGGTAAGTAATAATTCTTGTAACATAGATGTTCTTTTGCTATGGTAAGCTTAATAAGTTAGTATCTGCAGTTTGTGACACAAATGATCCTTTTGCAGTTTTCAGGATGATAATGCAGGTGTCACTCCTCTCCCAACTATGTGAGTGAATATTACTGTATATCATAATTGTGTCCACTTGTTATCTATTTTGTCAAAGTAAATACTTTGTATGTATTACCTTTAGATGAAACAACCTTATTGGTGACTCTGTTTTTAAGTTTCAAACTGGAAAGAATGTGTTTATTCTTTAAAAGATGTAAAACAGAACCAGAAGTTCCATTATGTTTAACGAAAGTCAAATCATATCTGATGGGTCATAACAGGGTAGTTTAAGGAGAGTTTAATTGTCTTTGAAAAAGTTAAACCATGTTGATGCCTAGCTCATGACTGAAAGACACAAAAGAACTGAGTAATGCCCTCACATGATGCAATTCGGACAAACTTGGCATTAAAAATGAATGTCATTCTAAAACAACAAACTGATCTGTCTCTAGTTTGATCAACCAGACTCACATACTTGTAACACTTGTTTTGGTGTCTGCAGAGTCTAATTAAATCAGGCCGCTACACTTCATTCCGTGTCGTAATAAACAACACTATTGCCAACACAACATGGCTAACTTTTTAAGATTTTACCCACACTCGAAAATAAAATCACTGTTAATGATTTTACGGGTTAGAACAGGTCAACAACCCACACTAGATTGACCTTTAGAGAAACATAAATATATGTAACTTCATAATGGTATATGAAAAGACCCATCAACTGAACTTATGGTAATATGCACATAGCGTGTACATCGTTTAAATATGCTGAAGCATCTTAATGAAAAAGGGGGTGTTTGCTTAAGCTTATATATAAGCTTACGAGCTTATTTGATTTCGGCTTACATTTCATAAGCCCCGATTTTCTAGCTTATTTTGTAACCTTTGGGCTTATATAAGCTTATTATGTCATAATAAACTTATATTAGCCGATACACATCAAAATAAGCCGTAAAATTGAGGCTTATAAAATATAAGCCGAAACCAAATAAGCTCATAATCACACATATAAGCTTAAACAAACACCCCCAAAGATATATGCAAGTAGATCTGTGATGGTTATATGAAGGGTGTTTTTAGATGCATGTATTTACATCTCTGGATGATAATGTCCCAACCAGTTTACTTGAAATAAAGAGATGTTGCAACCAGTTTTCCTTGCTGTCAATAGATTTTTTAGTTATGTATGCATATTAGACTGGAATAGTTCAGACAGTACCTATAGGAGTCATGGGATTGCTACATCTTTAATTCATTATAGTAATTTTCTTCAACCAGCTGTGCTTGTGTGAATTTGTTTTTGCATGCATGTATCATATATGTGGTTATAATACACATAATCCAGCTGAACTAACGTTGCCAATGCATCATATTTTTATGACAGGGTGCATTATCCTGCTCACCCTGATCGCGAAGTGTCTTATCTAGTTAAGATGCTACTAGCATGCTATATGATAATGTTGGGGTATTTGAACTGGGGACCTACAAGTCATTCACCAAGACAAAGTCATCCAATACTTTATTGGGTGTCAATCGGGATGCTTGCATATATGGTGATAGCCGTTCTTGGGGTTTTGAGAATGTACAACATGGGAGGCGCTTGGACATTGAGGGCATCAGTTTTAAGCTACACCATGTATCTTGCAGCATTTATCGGGTTTGCGGTGCTCATTGTGCTTGCATCTCTCCATTAGTATCAGTAAGTGATTGTTTCTCATACTTGATGCACGCCTTTAATATAAATGTGGTACCTGTGAGAGAGATAAGATGCATATAAGAGTAAATAGTAATCACAGAAATAGGCATAGTCGAGTCATTTGGAGAGATGAAATGAATATCAATTCTATAGATTATTATTAATATATAAAAGACGGATAATAAAGACTATAAAGGATTTTTTTAAGAACCACACAAGTAATAAAAGCATATAAAAAAATCAATCCTGTAGCTTCTAAATATTGCACATATAATGTTGATGTAGATTCCACATGTGAGAAATTTTGATGATGTTGATTTCATGTGGGTAAAATTTTGTTAATGCAAAGTTTTTTATATTACCATTTGTGTCTTTGTATATTATAATCACACTGGAATAGCCTTCTTAAGAATAGCAACACCCCTTTATATAATAATAATAAGAAATGTAAGTACCACATCATACATAGGTAATAGGTTTAGTAAGTGTAAGTAGATCATGTCAAAATGAAGTCTAAGACCTCACATGTGCTTATAACGTAAAGTTTCATGGTATTTTTTTGGTAGTTAACATAATATAAGCTGTTGATAAATTGCATCCAACATTCTCACATGCTTTTTAAAAGAAAGATGAAACATATAATATAAAAGCATTTATCTCAAGTGAACAAGCAAAAACTAAACATCCATTCTTCACACAACTGATACTAAGACAACACTGCCATTGTTATTCAAAATAGTGTTGTTAAACTGATTTCTACGGTTCTTCGGCGGTAATAAGTGCTAAGGGTATCATTCCTGGTGGTGTTTAGTCGGGTAATGAAGGATATACTCATCCAAGTAAATTAAGAGTTCAGGTTATTTGGGTTTCTGGAACCAAATTAAGCTGCCTTCTTTTAAATTTCTGATAGAATCAATTTTGTTTGGGAAAAAAAAAAAAAAAAAAAAAAGAAAAAACCCGAACCATGCACAACTGTTTACTAGTAAGATAACTAACAAACAGTTTACCAAGACCTGATCGACTGAATTCCTAGAAATTGCTTTGCATGCAAGAAGCTATAAAAAACACCAATCAAATGACCCAAACAAAACAAGAAAACATATGCATATTCAGGCTTAGATCTGTCACCCAAGTAGAAGCATACAGTCAAAGGTAGAAGTATTGAGGGGACAGCATAGAGCCATCGACTAGAAAAAATGGTATATTTAGGCCCTACTCACTTAACTCGGTCATTTGCTCTGCACGTGGCTTATTCTGTTATGATTTTTGACGGACAACGCTAATATGTCAAGCTGAAATTATACACCCATTAAAAACTAAACACGCATCGCACTCAATCCAGACCTGTAATTCTTCCTTGTCATGGATTATGAAGGGTAATCAATTATTCGTTTTTATTCACAATTGTCAATCAAGACTAGAGAGCATTTACTTGGGTTTGATAATCATTGTAGTTTTAGTCCTATACTAATAGGGTGTTTATGTTTCTGCTAAGTTGTAGTCCATCAAGGTCACCATGTTTAAAGGGTAACATTATTCTGCTGTCAGATTGTCTTGAATCCAAGTATGTAGGCTTTTGAAAGCAAAAAAAGAATGTAGCAGATGAGTCAAAACAAGATTGGGTAAAGCCTTTTGTTAGTAATTAGTAATGCGAGATGGCTAATGCCCTCTATCTAAGGTACGCTATAGAACGATGTGGTGGTTGAGTGAGACGTGTAATTACCCACGTTCTTGCTATTTAACACATTTGGACTGCATAAGGAGGCATAACAGTGATTAAAAAAAAGCATCCCTTTATAGATCGAACAATTAGTTACCCTTTATAACCCAACATCCCTTTATAACCCAACATGAGAAACAAATGACAGGTCTTGATGGCGTGCATGGTATGTTTAGTTTCTGATGCAAATATGATTTCAAATTGACATATTAGCTTTGTCGTCAAAAACCCTGAAGGCCTGACATATTTTGGACTGAGTTAAGTGAGTCAGGACCACAATATATCAATTTTCCAAATTAAGGGTGCTATGTTGTCCCCTTTATAGTTCAAGCCTTCACGGTACCAGGAAACCTAGCTGGCCAAGTTTAGGGTAGTAATATGCATGTTAGCCCTAGTTCCCAACTCAACTAATCTGTTGTAACCTGAATACGCTAATGCAGTTTTGATTGGGTCAGTTAGCTTTTAAAACTCCGCAAAGAAACCATTAAAAAAGTCAAATATATAGAGGATACCTCAATACAAGTGTTTTGACTTCGGAGTGCCAACAGGAATGCTTGCAGCAGCAACTGAGATTGTTCTAAAGCAAATAAGTTTCGCTTTAGGTAGTTAGACGCAAATGTCTCTCATCTATATATAACTCTGTTGAAGCTGAATACACATTATCTACATGATAAACAAATTTGCAAGACTGCAGACCAATGGAAAGCCAACAAATAAACAACCTAAGTCATGTAACCTAGATAATCTTTCAAAAAACCAAGTTTATTTGTTACCCTCCCGATGTAACTTTGCAATTGTATTTTATCCAGATTTTATACTTGATAAGTCTGTTTTTTGTATAAATTATAATATAGTAATTTAAAACTTATGTGGA
This sequence comes from Chrysanthemum seticuspe, assembly GCA_019973895.1. NCBI lineage: Eukaryota > Viridiplantae > Streptophyta > Magnoliopsida > Asterales > Asteraceae > Chrysanthemum > Chrysanthemum seticuspe. Next base: position 46,319,446 of record BPTQ01000002.1, read on the forward strand.
TAGTGTTTTGCAGATTACTTGCAGTGTTCCAAGACAAACTTTTTCATGAGCGTTTTCTGAAGACGGCTTGAGAGACTATTTTCATTTTTAACGGTGTTAAAGTTTGGCTACTTACAGACTTTTTGTTGCATAAACTATCAACTGTTCAATTATCAACTGTTCAAGCAATTAAATTTGCTACTTATGATCGCAGCTAGCATACGGTTTAGTACTGATTCTTTCAGGTTTCAGCTTCATAAATGAGTGTAACTATTACATACACTGCTTTCAGAAAAAATATCTCACTCTTGCATATTTTCTGCTTATTTTCAATTTGAAGTCAGATGGCGCTTATAAGAAGTTGGTTGCTATTTATACTGTTTCAGGGTGTCAGGGTAGCTCATCTAAGAGGTTGATTAAGTTATTGTACTTTGTAAGAGCTGAAAAACTCCTTTCCACTTTCCCACATCTATACACTATACTCACGCAGTAAGAGACGAATACTCACAGACGGCATATGCATAAGAAAGATACATGCAGTATTTGAGACCATCTTTAAGATCCACACAACAAGCAAACAAATATATCATACATGTGATAGTTGGAGCAAATGATTCTCTCCATACAGGTCAATTTGTGCAGATTGTTTATTGTCAATAAGTAAGAAAACAAAATCCAGAGAATACAGTACTAAAATGGGTTATTCAAGAAAAAATTTAAAACAATGATGCAACTAAAAGTTATAGGCGGCTACTTTTCAAGTTCCTTAACTACAAACAACTTTACTGTCAACCTACAACCAACTTGTTCAAAACTAAACTATATTTTACAATATAGTGTTCGATTAGCAAAAGCATCTATATTTATCAGGTACCCTGAGTCACTCCCCCAACCATATGTTGGGTCTCAAGACTCATTAAAGACAGAGTAAGTGTATTTTGCATATACAGAAAGAAAGATATTAAATAGCAGAGACAAAACAGAATTGGGGGTAATGAAAAGTAAAGGAAACTTACTGGTGGCTGTGAAGGTTGTGAAGAGTTCAAAAAACTGACAGTATTTGTTGAAGACTGTCAACAACTAACATTCGATGAAGCAGCAAATGTGCTTCATCAGATCCAATCATACTGCCACCTACATGAGCATCTAAACCGATGTCACCATCCTTTCAAACTGCAGTTTAAAAGGACGCTTTTGTAATTGCTAAAGATAATTAACTTGTTATAAAAGTCTATTCCAACAAACATAAATGAAAAATCAAATTTGAAACAAACAAGGTAATCATAACGGACGGAGATAGAAACCTACAATCGACATATACAGTCCCTAGCAACCTATTACTAAAGTTTGCAATCCGGCAGATTTACAAACCTCAAGTGATATACTTGATATACAAATGAAGCAAACCAGCCTCATCTATCATGTGCAAAAATCGTTTTACATAGACAAACGAAAACATTCGGACCACACCGAATCGGATAAAGAAGCAAATTTCAATGAGGTAATCTGCCCGGCTTAAGACAGCAAACCAAACAGGTGTTTCTATCATTCCATAAACCATTAGCAGAAAATATAAAACATCTGTATATATATTCTGAATTTGAAAAGTCAGATAAAACTAACTACAAAGACATGTCATTAAAAATATATCTATGCAATTATTTTTCACAAAGCAATTAGAATCATCTCAGCAACAGAGACACAATGAAAATGTTCAAGTTCTGAAGAAAAAATATATAATTTCATAAGATACCTGGGATTCATTCGAATTTCACTTTGGTTGTAAAAATGTAAGATTGATTGATTTGTTTATTGGGAACTAGGGTTTGGAATTGGGGGTGTTTATTCATAGTAAAGATGCGAGATAAGAGAGATTCCGTTCATTGGAGTTCCAACACATACATGTTTTTTGTACTTTGAAACACAGCTTTTACATAAAGTACATTTTTATCCTTGCGCTTTGTAAAATGTTAGTAAGGGTGTGTTTCGTTTCCGAAATCACTATCTATAGGTATGGATTTCATAAGAGTTGATATGAAATCAGATGTATCATTATCATTTTTTGTGTTTGGTATGAAACTCATGATATTGGTATTAGATATGAGTGGGCCTCATTTAACTTACACAATAATCAAAAATATATAAGAGCACGAGGTGTTGTCTCGCCACAAGCCTTCACCGTCCGACGTGTTCTCTCGCCACCCTCGCCATGACACCCTCCCAACTTGACGTTTGCTCGTTGATTGCAAACTCCTCGCCTCGCATGTACGGCGAAGTAGTTTTCTGACATGGGAACGTTGAGGTGGGGCCAAAAGCAAGCAACGGATATATTAACTTTTAATTTTTCAACCGTTTGTTTTTTTTTTTTTTTTTTTTTTTTTTAAACCAAAATAAATCCGACCCCAAATAACACTATAAATTCAATTCATACACACAATATTTTTCACACATTCAAAATCAAAAACTACACACTCTCTATATTTCAACATACTCAAAAAAAAATGTCTCAACAACCAACCGAGGGAGGATATTTTATCAATCTTCTCACTTCAAACCAACAATACAGGAGTTCGTCAAATCCGTCTACCCCATCGTCACAAAACTCTAACTCCTCATCATCACAAATTCCACCAATTTGTACGCAATTGAGTCCCGAGACAATTTACCAAAATCAACAATTTGCGATTCAAGGATTCGCAAATTACCCCCAACGTTTTCAGGCACCACAATTTTTTAACTCGTCACAACCTTCACAATTTCCTCAATCTCAACCACAACAACCCCTTGAATTACAACCATCAGCCTCACAATTTAAAGTACCACAACCCCGTGACATGCCCAAATCGAGAGGAAAAAAAACAATGGCAAAAAAGGGAAAAAAATGTCGTGAATTTGGACGCGGACCATGAAGAAGATGAAATGGAGGAACCGACGCGTGCGAGTAGGCGTTGGACACCACAAGAAGAGAAGGTATTGGCGGAAATTTGGGTGGAAGTTTCTCAAGACAATGCTATCGGAAATGACCGTTCCGATGACTTCTTTTGGAACCAAATTCTTGCTATGTTCAACAGTCAGTCTGAAAGTAACAATCGTACGAAAAATATGCTCATCGGTAAATGGACAAGGGTTAACGGTGATTGTCAAAAATTCAACGCTATCTACAAACACTTGCAGCGTAGGAGCGGTGAAAATGAAAATGATCACATGGATAATACAAAGACCAACTTTCAAAATCGCTTTGCTGGGAGAACTTTTTCATATGCTAATGTGTGGGAAACTTTGAAAAAGTATCCCAAATGGGATTCAGAGGACCCGATTGACATTACATGTCTCGAGGATATATTCGGCCCTGACAAACGACCTCGTTCCGACGGCGCCTACAAATCTCGAGCTTCAAAGAAATCCAAGTCGTCGGATACATAGAGCGCCACGACGAGTTCCGGGGGGAATCAAACGAGTACTTTTTCGGGACAATTATCCAAAAAATATTCTCAAAAAGCCGACCTTCAAATGTTAGCGTATGAGGCGAGGAGACAGAAGGAATTGAAGACGTTAGAGATGGAGGAGATGAGGTTCCTCATGATTGATCCCGATCAGACCACCCCGGCAGAGGCGAATATCATCCGTAGAAGACAAGAGGAAATAATGAAGAAATATCAACGCGACGAGTAAAATGCTTTCATTTCGTATTAATATGTGTTGTATTTTTATTTTTCGTATGCGTATTTTCATTTTCCATTTTCGTATTGTTAGTTTCCGTTTCGTATTTTTAGTTTCCGTATCATAACTTTTTTTCGTATCGTATTTGTAATATGATGTAATGTATTTTTAGTTTTAATGAAATGAATTTTAGTTTATTTGGAAATGTGAAAAAAAAAATTGTAAGTGGTGAGACCCAAATGAGTAAGTTGAGGTTAGTTGTGATAAAAAGGGTTTGTTGAAAAGGTTTGTTGAAGTGATGTGGCATCCGTGGACCCAAATGAGGAGTTTTTGCCATGCCATGGTAACAAGTGCTCTAAGGCCTCATTCAACTTATATAAGAGCTTTGGGTGTGGTGATACACCAAAACTCCTCATTTGAGGCCCACGGGGTGCCACATCACTTTAACAAACCTCCCTTTACAATCCCTTTTATCACAACTAATTTCAACTTACTCATTTAGGGCCCACCACTTACAACTTCATTTTTTTATTCAAATTATCAAATAAACTAAATTCAATTCATTAAAAATAAAAATACATTATAACATATTAAAAACTTTACGAAACATAAAATAAAGAAACCGAAAAAAAAACATACGCAACTAAAAAATACATAATGGTATAATGAAACTAATTATTTTGTTGTTGTTGCTGTTGTTGAAATTGTTCCCATTAATGTCGTTGTCAAACATGGTCGATGAGACATCGTTGAAGCGATGCGTGTTTGCTTTTATCACGGACTTCTTTGGATTTCTTTCGTTGCACTTCGCATCGCTTAATCCATGCTCGCTGTAAATTTATTTGCGGACAAATATAAATTTCGCTCATTTCGAATATCGCAAATCATTGATCTTTCAAAATCATGTTATGCAATATGATGCACATACATGTACATGATTCTCCTTAACTTGCCCACAGTCCATGAACGCGCCGGTTGAGCAATAATATGCCAACGTCCTTAGAGGACACCAAAAGCTCTTTCGATATCTTTTCGAGCACTTTCTTTTTTCACTTTAAATACGACATTCTTGGGGTATGTGCAACTGTAAATGATTTGAAAAACGATGACCACTCTAGGTAAATTCCGTCAGCTAGGTAATACTTGTGTTTAAATCTACGCCCTTGTAATTCAAACGGAACCTCAGGGGCGATGTCATCAAGCAGGTCGTCGAATAACGGAGAATTATTCAAAACGGTAAGATCGTAATTCGCACCCGCTACCCCAAAAAATACATGCCAAATCCACAAATCGTATGACGCAACGGCTTTAAGCATTATAGTTGGATACTTTTTTATCACCCCTGTGAAATTGCCCATGCCATTCGACCAGACATTTTTTTCATTCCCAATGCATACAATCAATGCTTCCCAGCATTCCTAGTAACTTATGAACCACGTTATGTGCGTAGTATAAGTTGTGAATGTCATTCTCATCTGGTTTTCTTAAAAACTCACCAGTATACAATTGGATTATGCACATAGTAAAATGATCTAGAAAATCCCATGCACAATGTTCCCCTATTTGTAAATACTCGTCTAATGCATCAGTTGCTACGCCGTAGACGCATGTGCATTTCATAATCAAACTAAAACCCATTACAACCGTAGCATCAGGTCGGACTCTAAAAAAATCAAAATGCTTGGGAAGAGGATGATTAATTTGAATATATGTTTCAATACTTTGTACTATTTCTAAAAATAGCTTACAACTCATACGATAGCGATGCCTAAAATTTTCATCCGTATACTTTGGGTTGTCACCAAAATAGTCAGCCATTAGACGTTATTCAACAATTTGACGTTCACGGGGATGTATCTACGGAGGCGTGAAGGTCCGGCTTCTTTTTGTTGCAACGATTGCTTGAACTCATATTATTGGAAAATTGTCTCAAGCTCTGATATCTCTTCAATATCACTTTCACCGGAATAAGATGAATTGCTCAAGTTTCTTGCTTATATGTAAATGTTTTGAAATAAAATTTGTGTAGAATTGGATTAGAATGTGTTAATATTTATAGTATGTAATATATGTATTTAAAAAGAAAAAAAAATAGCAAACAGAGATATTTTAAAACGTTTAGTCTGACAACAAGTACAAGCAATTGCCTCGTCGTGCAGACGAGGAGCTCTTCAACGGCGAGCTTTGGCGAACCACCATGGTGTGGTGGCGAGGGGCGGCGAAAATGCCACCTATGAACGACGAGCTCACAACGAGACCATACTCAAAGCTCTAATAAATAAAAATATAAAAAGAGGTAAGTAAGTTGAAATGAAATATAAACTCACCTCTCCACCCTAGAATATGATTGTGAATTCTAATTTTTATTCCTATTTATTTACCAAAAAATTTTATTTGAAATCAATTCATTCCCTCATTCTGAAAACCACCTACCAAACGCACCCTATATACCCGATATTGGCTCTAATATAGTATGTTTGGCAAATTGTTGTTGAAAAAATAAATTGTTCTTAGAAATTGAAATACACAAGTCTTTAATGGTAAATTCAAAAACATGATACTTAAAAAAAAAATAATAATAATATTTACAGTAATACTAGGACCATAGTATGTATGTTCTAACCAAATCAACAGGCCACTTAGTGGTGTGAAGTCATAGCTACTTATAGCTTCAATAGGAACTTGATTCTCATTTCTTACATGCAATACCATTTCCTTCTTCTCAAGACGCTTACTTCTTCTCATTTTATACAGGTTATTACACATATGAATTCCGTAACTAGCATATAAACTAGCATATATTACCTAAGATTTTTTGAAAAAATGTACATCATGAATGTACCTATGATTACACAGAATCCAACACACGTCAAGCTTACTCACACAAGCTAGCCACTTGTGAATGACTAACCGTAAGAAACTTAAAACGGTTCGGACACTGACCAATAATAGATGAGAAGTGTGTAGTATACGAGTAACTCAAACGTATTAGGTTTGAGCACCGAGATCGTTCCGAACGAGGGTTGAATGGAATTTCCAACTCACGTCTCAATTATCGGGATTTGAATGAGAAAAGGGTATAAAATGATATTTTCTAAACTACGGGATAAGGAAAGTAAATGGGAAGCATATAAAACTCTAAAGCTATAATGCAAATGCAAATAACGCAAATTTATACTAAAACGCAAAAACGGAATTAAAACGAAACGCGAATAAAAAGCAACAACGACTAATCTAACTCCTAAAAATAACCTAAAATTACTTTTACTCTAAAAATGATATTAGAAAACTATTTATGAATTAAAACTATTTTTTAGGAATTTTCTTGATTTTATTCTAATTAAAAACTAATTATTAACTTTGAAAATAAGACTAAATAACTAGAAATTATAAAAACAAAGGGGAAAATTATGGAATTACTTTTCAAAAATCTAAAATATCACAAAAGACTTTTCAAAACTATTTTTTCATTTTTCTGATTATTTTCTATTTTTTTTATGAATTTAAATCTATTTAAATCTAATTTAAATTGTGAAAAATACCAAATAAAAGGAGAAAAATAAGGAAAAATATTTTTTATGCTTTTTATATTTATCTTAAACTGGAAAAATTGAAAAATTATTTTTTGGAACTTTTTCTTAATTATTTGCAATAAAAGCTATTTAAAAATGATTAAAAACTATTATTAATTAAGAAAAATACTAAACAGTGACAAAAAATTATGAAAAATTCAGGGAAATTCTAAAATATTATTCTGGTTCTATGAAAAATATCAAACATGATGTTTATGTATGAGAAATAAGGGCTGCAGTGTAACTGATGTGAGAATAAGCACTAGAAAATAAGCTAACAAGCACTACAATGCACCAACTGATTATATAAGCTAAATAATAGTAAAACTACTCTAAGGCAACTGTATGCAACTACTCCTAACACCTAATAAGCATTTTACCAAGGATTAAGCTAACTGAACTTTAAGCAAAACTGATAACTGACCCCCTACTTTAAGCTGATGAAACTGCTTATCTAAAAAGCTACAGAGAAAACTAAAAGTGTGGTCCTCAAGACCACCAACCAGAGATCATTTGTCCAAATTTACAGCTAATAAGGACTTAATATGAAGAAATTGAAGATCAAACAAAAGCTGCTAGGACTGTAGGCTAACTGATGCAGCAGGACAAATTTGGCAAATAGAACAGTTGCAGACTACAATTTACCAAACTAAAAGCTTCCTAAGGTGCAATCTAAAAGCTAAAAGCTGATTATCAAGTCTACAAACTATCTTGTAAATTACAATCAAGCTCTACATATGCTGATGTGAACAGTATATAAGTTTGCAAAACAGGACTGAGATAAACAAAAGGAGATCAATGGAGACTAGTGTAAACAGCTAACATAAGCTTCTAAGATCATGTAAAAGCAAAGCAAGTAGATCTAGTGCTATAGACTATGAGGTGAGTTAAAAAGCAATCAGATCACATGAATATATAAGCAACAGATCAGCAGCAATGTCAACTGATTGGGCTATATTAAGTGATGCAGCAGGACAGATTTGTGACTGAACAAGCAACTAATGCAACCAAATTTAAGCTATCTTAAGTACTATAATTTGCAAATAAGCTAACAACAACCAGCAATACTAATCTAACAGCAATAAAAAACAAATTACAATTCAATAGGACCTGATCTCATCCTTGGAAATGTCTGATGAAAAGTGCATTTTGTGACAGCAAATGAAGTTTTGACAGCTTTAAAATTGGACACGAGAATGTATATAAAGCTTGAACACCTTGAGATTATGACTGAAAAATCTCTAACACTAGTAACTAAAACTGATTTGGCTCAAACAACAATTCCAAAATCATTTAAACTCCAAAAATTCATTGAATCCAAACACTACTTTATAAAACCAAATTGCAATTTTAAAACTGAAACTGAATGAAATAAAACTAAGACTGAACTAAAATGGACAAAATAACATCAGATTCAACTAATCAACAACCTAGAACCAGGTTTTAACTAGAAACCATTTTGACTTTGAAATTTTGACAACAGTTGACTTTTGGTGACCTGATCTCAAAAAGTGGGATTAAGAGCAATGTAAGGTACTGATAAGCTCACATAAGCTTATTCAAGCTTATGTGAGTTTAAATAAACAGATTCGAAGAGCTTTAGACCACAGTAATATAAGTAACAAGAGATTAAAATGAAAATACAACTTGTATTAATCAAAAGTGAATTACAAAGTAATAATGAAATAACAAGCTTGACTGATTAAACTACTGAAAATAACAAGAGTGACATGAAAATTAAATTGGTAACATTTCTCTAAGACATGAAAAATGGACAAAATACAATGTGACTTGATGAGGGGTTTTATAGCAGAAGAGGATAGCTTGGGATGCCTTTCAGAAGCTCCTAGAGCTCTAATCTCGACCATTAATTCATTCTCTTGTCATCCAAAGCATTCTTGGCCATTTGATTGAATTGATGAGGTGTTGCATCCAATGAAAAGGCTCCTTTTGTCCAACCTGGCAGACCTTGTGTGTCAATCTCACTGACACGTTGTCAGGAGTTTCTAGAAGCATTAAACGTGGGTAAGTTTGGGTGAATCATGGTAAAAAGTGGAAGGAGGGAGGTAACAGTGAAACTGGGTTTATTCAGTGTTTGGGCGCGTTTGGTTGTACTAGGGTGTTTGTTTATATTAATTTGACTTTGGCTAGTTTATGTTGACCGGGTTGCAAAGGGTCGGGTAAGGTGGGTAAACCGGGTAGTGATAATGGATTTAGGCCGTGGATGTTAATAAGATTGGACTTGGTTTATATAGGATTGGATTTGTGTTATTTTTGGGTTTAAGGTGAAGTGTTAATATTTATACACTTAGGACCATTTATGTAATATTTGCAAGAACAAGGGTCCAAAAGTGTAAATTATGAAATGTGAGGGATGACTTTGGTATTTTTGTAAATGAGGGCACAAGGGTAGAAATGGTAAATAAGGGAAAGTTGAGGGATTGATTGTGTAAATTGGAAAGTGAAAGGGTGAATTGTGAAAGTGTGATACAATGACGGGTTTAACGTGAAATCTCCCAATCTTTATCTAGAACTCCGTAAAATGACTTTTGAGCATCCGAATCCCATAAAATAGCATCCCGGCATCGGCTTCTGCACTCTTCTCTCTCTCGTGCCCGGTTTTTGGCAGATTTGGTTCCTTTTTGCGTGTTTTTACATATCCGTACCTGCACAAGCACAAACTCAAGAAAACCACAAATATTAGCAATAAACGGCTCTTTCTTGGTTGTTTTGGGCAGTTTTGATATAGAAAAGGTATGTGTTTTAGCACATACCAACCTACTCGATTGTACTTTAAAACTTTGATTTTTCTTGAATCAATAGGATCACATCCAATATGGAGGGCTTTCTTTTCGGCTTTATATCCCATAAACTCACACGTGATGTCAAGTATTTCCATAGAAGCTAACATAGCTTTATAAACATCATTGAGCATATTTACCTAATGTTCCTTGCTAAATTCCTCTTGTATCTTAGGCATAGAACTTTGAATAGCATTGTTCACAACATGATTCAAACGACTAGATTTAATCTTGCACAATCTATCTACGTAGCCTCTAACTATCTTAGAGCTAATCTACCGACTAATGTTGATGTCGCCATGCTAGCATGGAGCATCTTGACTAACTCAAGAAATTCATTACCAACTTTCTTTTGAAACACATTCTTGAGCAACTCAATCATTTCATATACATGATATTTCTCCAAATTATATTAAAATTCGGAGAAACATTACCGAGTATTAAGCAAGTAATGTCTTTCTCAAGCAAACAATGTCTTTATCAACATAAACTATTCTTTCATGAGCAACTTTGTCGATAACATTGTACATATAAGCCAGTGGACCAGGTAGAGGATAATCGATTACTTTCAACTTTTTTTCAATCCTTGGCACCAGTTTTAGGATAAAATACGAATTTAGAAAGTTTGAGTATTCCAGCTTACAACCCTTCATAAGCGATCAAAGAAATATTAGGTCTACAATTTGATTATTCTGTATTGTCATCTACAAAAATAAACAAAGTTCATTTTAGTATTTCCAATATTAATACATTTGTAAATTAATTACCCTTGTTTTAAAATCTAATAAAGAGTTTAGTATTCGCATGGTTGTTTTCATAACCACATCTATTGATGAGGTAGCAGTTATGGATCTTATTGATATCCATTCTCAAGAAGTTATCGATTAAGCTACTAAAATTATCTCATGGTCAAATTTTAATTTTGTCTCACGGTAACCAATATTTACGATGAGTATTCACAAGCTGATTGGATTTTGTTGCTTAAATTTGACGGGTATCTACCTATTATATATGAAGAACCCCTTTTTTACTGTGGACTCACCAAAAATTGCCAAATAAGCTCCAGATAGTTATTATCACATTTTATTTGGTTAAAATCATACATAACTAAAGGCCCATTCCACATTTGGATTTTTCTTAATCATGTCCTTTAAACCATCTCTTTCACAGTTTTTCTCACCCTCTTCTCATCAGATACAGTGCCTCACGTAACAAGAGTTCTCCAAAGGTTAGCTGTATTTTCATTTATTTATATGTGTTTTAGTTTTTTTGTTTTTTGTTCCCTGCTTCATAGGGTGTCTAATGCTTTTCTATGTTAATAGTCATAATTTACTACTACTATATTAAGTTTTTTTTAGATAAAACCTATGTTGCACAGGGACGGATACGGATACGGAAACGGGGACAGGCACAGAAACGGGTACTTAGAAACGCCAATGTCCCAAAATTCAAGAAACGGGTACGGCTGAAAACCTTTGTGTATTTTATATATACCAATTAGCAAAGTCCAATTTACTACTTATAACTAAAATAAGCCCAATCCATTAACCACTCAACTTGCCCTAATAATATTATATATAACAGTAACCCTAGTACAATCCCTAATTTCACTCCAAAATATTAACACGCGCCTCCCTCTCACACCTTGCAATCATCTCTTATCCCAGGTTAAAAAGACGCAACAATCTATCAAACAAACCACCTTAAACACAAATGAATATTAAAAACAAATATACTCCTTATGGTTTCACTTACAACAAATGCTTTGTTTATGTTCGAATCTCACAAGTACAAAAACTATCTTAACCTTCTTTGGCTATCACAAACCCACGACAGAAGAACCAAATGAACAAGGGTTTCGCACATAAACGTTTCCAGAGACGGCATAAAAACGCTTTAATATGACCCAGAAACATTTCCAGGCGTTTCCAAAAGCTGTGAAACGTTTCCCATTTTCCTGATACGTTTCCATCACGTTTCCGGCTGTTTTCTGTTTTCGAAATGTTTCTGGTAAGGGAGACGGCACCCCCAGGCATTTTCGTGCAACATAGGATAAAACTACAGACAATTAAATAATTCATAGTTTGACACCCACTCCACAACTGGTAAAGTCATCCTCTTTGTTTTTTTCATCTTCACCTTCTTTCATGTTCTCTACGCACATTTAGAGGCATACATTTGTAGAAATCAAGGGAATACTGAAAAACTATATTATCATATTCAACTAAACTATTACAATACACAAACATTAAATAAGAAAGACAATGAAACCCTAAATACTAAACGGGCCTAAACATGTGGGTCGGGCCTGTAAGCCTAATTAGCTAACACCTCCTCTCAAACTCGCAAATCTGCAGCGGTAAACATTGAGAGTTTGACAAACATAAAATAAACTAAACTAAAAATCAAATGAAGAGCAGAGTGTCCCAGAGTGCAAATAGACGAGAATATTTAGGAGGACTGATGCAGACAAACAAATGCAGATTCAGACAGACAGATTCAGATTCAGATATATTCAGATTCAGACAAAATCAGGCGAAACCAGATGCAGAACCACGTGTGTAACCAAAACAAGCTGTTGATGTCGAGATGCTACATATAACTACTTAAGACATAGTCGGATTAGTTAAGACTATAACATCACCATCACCAACTCCAAACCAATTTCCAATTCATTACCAATACTAATATCCATACAATAAGAAATTACTTCAAACAAAATTCAAACCAATAATCGGATGAACCATCCACACTCTCTCTTTCCTGCATTTTTTCTCATCCTTGCTAACTTGTCTGCAACCACTTCTTTAAAAGTAAGCTCTTCTTTCTTTTTTCCCCTTTTTGTGCTTTAATTTTTTGTTCAAAAGCTCCATAATGTTTTATATGTGATGTAGATTGTGCTTAGGGGTGAAAACGAGCCGAGCCGAGCTCGAGCTCGTTTAGGCTCGAGCTCGGCTCGTTTATATATAAAAAGCTCGAGCTCGAGCTCGAGCTCGTTTCGAGCCTCACATTTTGAGCTCGAGCTCGGCTCGTGAAATTTTTCACAAGCTCGAGCTCGGCTCGTTAACACAAAGCTCGACTCGTTAACACAAGGCTCGAGCTCGTTAACACGGTTATACGTATAGAAAATATATATACGTATATATTTCTAGGGCTCGTTTAAGCCTTTTGTATAGAGCTCGGGCTCGAGCTCGATTATTAAATGAGCCCACACTTAGGCTCGGGCTCAAGCTCGTTTAGGCTCGGCTCGTTCGAGTTTTTTACCGATCCGATCCCGAGCTTTTCACGAGCGGCTCGGCTCGTTTCCACCCATAATTGTGCTTAGTGGAGTTGGTGAATAATTTTTCATTGACAATGACCGTGAAAAAGGATGATCTCTAATGATCAATGATTGCGCTTAGTTAACGACTGAAATTTCTAATGTTTAGATTTCTTTTTTGCTTTAAATTTTAGTTTATTTTTTTCTCTGGCTTTGTGGATGATGGACAAATTTTAGGGACACTAGGTGAGCTAGCAATGAAGAATTTGAAGTTCATTGTATTGATGGATGCAGTAGAGCAACAACAAAATACAGAGGAAGCTAATTGTCACCTCACGTATAAAAATTAGAGAACTGATTTATCATTAACTTTTAGTTCCAAAAATGGTTGTGGTAAAGCAACAATATGGTTTCTTTCACCATGCTTCATTTTTCTAATTATAGTTAACATATAGTTCCAAAAACTTTTGCTGATTTGTATCATTAAGTTTTAGTTAGATATCTATGATAATTAAAATCAATAGTTATCTATGTACTTTATATCTTTCTTCTTTGTATAATGAGCTGTTAATGGCTTCATATGAAGTTTTTGAAGAAAATAAGTTTACTGTACATTGAAGTTTTAGTCAATGCTATTGGACTTGCACGACATACACAGTGCTTAAATGACTTACATTGCATACAAAGACTCGAATAAAGAAAAGAAGATAGAAACACTATATCAAGCAACAACCAAAAGCCTAAACTCATCAAAATAAAATATCACAAAATGAGCCAATTTAGCCAATGTTCATGTTTGGATTATAAATATAGTCAATAACTAAAATAACTTGGTAATTGTTGATACATTCTACATGTCAGTAATATTTCATATATATAACATTAATAGCCTTATTATACATTCTTATAACATTCATTCTCACACTTGAGATTAACATCCAATAAAACATCAAATATAATCATTATGGGCCATGCTTTAGCACGACTATTACATTTCCTACGATTTAAAATAACAATGCAAGCATACATGACTGCAATATGTATCAGAATATAAGATTGGGTCTTCTTATTAATGCTATAGTACAAGGAACCTAAAGCTAAAAAGTTAATGCAGGCTCATCGTTGATAGGCCTCATTTATTGGCGGAATGTAATGGAGCATGGGTAAGACAAAGTGTTCTTACAGTTTCAGGAATGTAAATCATTCTACAATTAATGGTTATCATATTTGTACATATTTCAACATAAAATTTATTGTTTAACTCTTTTAACTTCTTCTTTGAAGTATAAATAGCTCAGTCCAAACCAAACCAAACCAAACCAAATCACACGAAACCAAAACCAAGTTATAGGCACAACACCTCTTATAAAAACTCAAATCCATCGATCTATCACCAAAAAAAAGGTACACTTTGATCCTTCAGTTCCAACTCGCATAACCCACGTCCCAACACACTTAAAAATCATTGACATCATTAAGTGGCATAGTTAATTTGTATAATACGCAAAAAAACGGAAAGTGAAACTTGAATGTCACGAAATTATCCATACCTTAAAATTAAAAACACATGCCAGGCGCCGACAAGAAGAAGACAGTGGCAACTCGCCGCTGTCAAACCACCCCTTTTTAAAAAACCAAGATTTATAACTAATCGAAAAAATTAGAGATCAAAGTAGAAGTGAAAGCGCTAGCCTCAATCCACTTCCTTTCAACAAATCAAACAACAAACATAAAAGAAAAAGTGCAAGATCTCAGTTTCCATCATATATCTTTTTATATCCGAAAGTAATAAATAAAAATTTATAACAAATATGTTATAATCTATCTTTCTTTCGTTCTATGAAAAAAAAACATATAAACACCTACCTTAGATCTTATACAAGATCTTGAAGCCGTTCAAATACAAGTAAAATAAAAGGGTGTTGTCAAGTTGTATTTCGTTATTCATAAGCATAAAGTTAAGTAGCTTACTTCGTGGGTCTTTGTGATTCATTGACAAGTAAGAAAGCTATAGGTTGATCTTGAAGCCGTATATAGATTGTGTGTAGTTTTGATTATCATAAGAAAGATTGATTTGTTTGATCGATGGATTTGTGATGATTAAAGGAGATGTGCATGCCCGTTTGGTTTGTAGACGGGTTTAGAATTTGGACTTGGATTATGCTTTGGGTTTGGATTTGATGTAGGATTGAGAAAATATTATATTTAATTACAAATATTATTTTAAACTGTTAGTAAATTATTAAAATATAGGTTTGTTATTATAAAAAATTTAAATATGAAAATGAGATAGAGAGATGTATTGTAGTGGGACCTACATATAATCAGTAAACCTACATTTTAGTAAAGATTGGGAATAACACATGTTAGTAGGAGTCAACCCCATAATTTTCTTTAGAAAAGTAACCAAACAATTAATTTCAATGACAAAGCTTCGAAAACCACCAACCAAACGGGCCCTTAGATTTTCACATGCAAGGTTTTGTGAAATAAGTTTAAGTTAGTAGGTGATACTAAGGGTCCATTTGGTTTGTAGGTGAGTTTAGAGCACTGGGTACAGTGGTGCCAAAGTGTGGTGCCAAGCTCGTGCCAAACTGCCACGTCAGCAGTTTTTGAGTTTGGCACCAGAAACTGTTTGGCACCACATTTCTGGGGTATCCGTTGGCACCAGAATTTCTGGTGCCAAACTCAATTTTTTAATTTTTTATTTTTTTATAAAATTTAAAAACTATATATCCTAAAATTACTTTATTCATAAAAAAAAACATTACAAGAAATAAAAAAAACAATAAACTTAAAAAAACATAACATAATTATTCTTGTGCATATTTTGCCCGGATCCGTGCTTGTTGGGCCCTCACGATTGCCGCGTTCATCAGATCGAGCGTGCTTGTGTCCATAGATAGCACCCGCATATCTTCGGCTATCCTTTGAGTTTCGATTAAATCGACCCTCGCTCGAGACTCCCGCTCAAGAACATCTTGCTTCATTTTTCGCTCCAACTCGTATTGTTTTTCCATCATTTGTGAAAACATTTCCGGGTTTGAACCGGAACTTGCGGTCGAGTTAGACGAACGTTGGCTCTTTGCGATCCGGTACACCCCGTCCGGCCTTGGCAATGCGTCGGGTCCAAAATGCTCGGGATCCTCTTCCGTAACCCGAAGACGATTACGTCTTGCATTTGTTGAGTCCGGATTTTTCCACTTATGCTTGTCCTTCAAAAACTTCCAAGCCGACGAATGTTTAAAATCGCCATGATATCGTTTGTACAAAGTGTGGCAACGTTCCATGAAATCCATATCGTTCTCCCCACTCATAACAGCCGTTTCATTCACAATCGAATTAAACTTCCCGACACAACGATTCATCGGAGTCCACTTTCCGGTAAGCATGTTCTTGGTACGAGTTACAAACTTTTGTTTTTTTGCTTCCTTGTTGTAAGCTTCCAAAACTTTATACCAAAACGTTTCATTACCTTGATCCGCACCGACTTTTGGATCCTCGGATACTTCAATGTAAGTTTGCGCCAAAAGTAGTTCTTCTTGGTCGGTCCATGCGTTACGCGATCGTTGCTGGGTCTCGGCTTCCTCTTCGGTTGTTGGTTGCTTTTTTTTCGTTTTCTTTGCCTTCGCCGGTTCCTTCATTTTTGTTTTTTTGGACGTGGGGGTCGGGATGACCGCTTCCTCTTCGGATTCGGATTCGTCAACAAGGTGGAACGATTGGTGGGACGATCTTGGTTGTGATTCGTTTTGTTGTTGTTGTTGTTGTTGCATTTTCCATTGAGAAAACAAAGCGTATTCGTCGGGATTGACGCATGAGTTTTGTTGAGAAAACGAAGGAAAGTATTGTTGTTGGGTGTTCGGATTCGGATTCGAAGACGAACCGATCATTTGGTTCGATGGATCGTTAAGCATTCGATTGATCCAAGGGGTGTTGTTGGGATTCATTTTCTTGAAAAAATATTGAAGTTGAGATGTATTTGAAGTGTGTGTGAAGTGGTATAAGTGATAAGGTTTATATAGGATTTGAAAGTGGGTAAAAGTGGTAAAAAAGAGGTCAAAAAATCAAAAAAACACAAAACTAGCCGTTTGCAACGGCTATATTTTTGAATGCAACGGCCACATTTTAAAAAAAAAAAAAAAAGAAAAAAAAGAAAAAAAAAAACTTGGGCTGTTAGGTTTGGCGCAAGGCCTCTTGGCGCGAGCGTGGTAACGGTGCGCCAAACTTGGCGTCGCGCCAAACTCGTTGGCACCAAGTTTGGCACCACCGTACCTCCTGCTCGTGGGTCTTTGTGATTCATTGACAAGTAAGAAAGCTATAGGTTGATCTTGAAGCCGTATATAGATTGTGTGTAGTTTTGATTATCATAAGAAAGATTGATTTGTTTGATCGATGGATTTGTGATGATTAAAGGAGATGTGCATGCCCGTTTGGTTTGTAGACGGGTTTAGAATTTGGACTTGGATTATGCTTTGGGTTTGGATTTGATGTAGGATTGAGAAAATATTATATTTAATTACAAATATTATTTTAAACTGTTAGTAAATTATTAAAATATAGGTTTGTTATTATATTCTCTAACCCAAACCTCAAGCTACTCCCCCAAACGAAACGAGCCCTAATTTTGTGTGAATTGGCCCTATATCAACACGAATTGTTTCACAAGAAAGGAAATGCGGCAACAATACTGTACAAGGTTATCCTACAGCAATACTGTACAAGGTTATCCGAACACTAAGGGTTCGTTTGGTAGGATGGAATAAAATGTCAACTGAATGGAATAAACGATGTAATAGAATGAAGAGTGTAATGTAATGATTCATTGTAGTTATTAATAATGTTTGATTTGTATGATAAGACGTAATAGAATCGATAATAAAAAGACTAAAATACCCATTAATGATAAAAAGTTTATTTAATGTGGTTAATTAATGATGAAGTTTTATGTAATTTTGATTCAATTACAAGATGTAATGAAAAAAGTAGGGGACCCTTAAGGAATGGTTTTTGATGTAATGAGTCATTACTTGTAATGAATCATTACACTCTATAAATGTGAACAAATAACATTTATTCATTACATTGTAATAATCTTTTCCATTACGGCTTTGATTACGACATACCAAACACTACGTAACTTTTAACATGTTAAATACTAGATTGTCTACTTGGATTTTTTCACTATTTTTCAGATATGACGTAGCAATGTTTAAGTATCCTAATATATTGAAAAATACTCAAATAATTAACTAACCATGTCTTAATGCTTGCTAAGAATCGATATGATCATATTTATTTTGACTTCTCCTTTGTAACTTGTAATTTTTTGGTGAAAAGTATGAAGTATTGTATAATGGTAGTACTATTTTTTAGTATAGTATAGAAAGTTTGAAACAATTTGTTTATTGTACTTTGTGCAAAAAAGATTTGTACATTTGGTTGTACATAGTATAGAATAGAAAATAAACATATGGGTTACGTTAAGATCTGTCTTTTCAGATTTGTTTTTTTCAGAATCTATCTATTGGCTTATAATGATAAATTTGAGTCGTATAAAACATATGTGCATCGTACGGGTCTAATGCAGCCCGAGTTATATATGACGAAAATCAGTGTCAAACATTATGCTATAAACACTTAGATACAAATCATATGCATCGCACGGGTCTAAATATCATTTTGAGTTTTTGACTCGACCTCAATTAAAAGTGACGAAATAAAGGCAACAACAATTTTCATAACATGCTAACAAAAGTTGTTGTAACATCACAACTTAGGAACTTATTGACCAGCCAAATCCGACCATCACCAAAAAAAGAGTTTCAAACATGACGAAAATTAGTGCTGAATATTATGCAAGGACAATTTGATCCGATCTCAGTGCATCAAAGTCCGTCTATGACCAAAAAGTGAGAGTTTCAAATATGACAAAAATTAGTGCTGAAGATTACTCTGTAAACACTTAGATAACTAAATAAATGAACAATGTAATGGTGTACACTATTGGACTTATAAGATTAAATACTATTGGGTTTTTGACTCGACCTTAATTAAAGGTGACGAGATAACGATGTTGATATTTATTGATTTGATGATAACAAAAGGACCAACATTTATGGAATTCTAGAAGATGGAGGATTCTAGAAGACTTGTTGATAAAGATCAAGATTAGGAAAAGATTTAGTTTCCTAATCCAATTAAGTTTCCTTGGTAAGTTTAGATGAACTCTATATATAAAGAGATCCCTAGACATTGTTTATGTGTGTATCCTAGGCGTCTAAACTGTTTTATCATGTAGTAGGAACACATCAACGATCTCCCCACTGGAGATCTGTCTACGCCCTAAGATCAGAGGTTTCTTTGATCCTTGTTATAGTTAGGTACCACGTTCTATCTTGATCAAATAGAATTAGGGTTGGCATATGTAAAACCTTATTAATAACATTGAGTTTGTTTAATTCCGTTGTGCAATCTTTGTTATCATTGTTATTATATCCTAGTTGAGTCTATACCGATCTTATCAATTGGTATAAGAGCTTGTGATCTAGAAACTATAAACTAGAAAAGACATGGATCAAGAGTCTGCACATATGGTGGCTGCTTCCAAGGTACCTCTGCTCAAACCTAGAGACTTTGAGATATGGAGGATGATAATTGAGTAGTATATCCAGATGATTGACTATTCTCTCTGGGAGGTCATAGAGAATGGTAACACTTTTCCAAAGAAACAAGAAGTGGAAGGTAAAGTGACTATAGCGCATATTATCTCTGTTAAAGGCAAGGCTCAAAGAAGATTGGGGATGAAAGCTAGATCTACTTTAATTATGGGCATTCCTAATGAATATCAGTTAACATTTAACTCCATTAAAGATGCCAAGTCATTACTGGAAGCTGTTGAAAAGAGATTTGGAGGGAATGATGTTACAAAGAAGACCAAAAGAAATCTCTTGAAGCAACAATATGAGAACTTTACTGCCTCAAGCTTTGAGATGCTTGATGAAACTTTTAACAAGCTTCAGAAGATTGTGAGTCAGCTGAAAATTCTAGGTGAGAAGTTATCTCAAGAAGACTTCAATCCGAAGCTGTTAAGAAGTTTATCACCAGAGTGGAACACACATGTTGTTGTGTGGATAAACAAATCTGATCTGGATACAATGAGCGTGGATGACCTTTACAACAACCTCAAAGTATATGAGCCATAAGTAAAAGGGAAATCCATCTCAAGTTCAAGCTCAAACATGGCTTTTGTGTCCTCAAATAATAGTTCTAAGATTCTTGAATGAGCATTTAATACTGTTTAGGGTGTTTCTGCTGCTAGCAATCAAGTTAATGCTGCCAATACTGACAACTTGAGTGATGGTGTTATATGTGCATTCTTGGCTGGTCAAACTAATAGTCCTCAACTTGCACATGAGGACTTGCAGCAAATTCATCCTGATGACTTAGAAGAGATGGATTTGAGATGGCAGATGGCCATGTTGACCATGAGAGCTAGAAGATTCTTGAAGAATAGTGGGAGAAAGCTAAATGTCAATGGCAATGACATGGGGTTTGATAAGTCCAAGATAGAGTGCTATAACTGCCACAAAAGGGGACATTTTGAAAGGGAGTGCAGGGCTCCAAGAAGTCAAGATAGAACTAAGTATAACTCAAGAAGAAGTATACATGTGGAAACATCTAATTCCGCAGCCTTGGTGTCTTGTGATGGTCTAGGAGGGTATGACTAGAGTGATCAGGTTGAAGAAGTTCACAAACTATGCACTCATGGCTTATTCATCATCAAGTTCTGACTCTAAGGTATATAATGAATCTAACTATTCTAAATCCTGCTTTTATAAATTTGAATATGATAATGTGTTTAACCATTTGAGGGGAAGGTTTTTACTAAGTGCTAAGTCATTATTACTACTGCTAGTTTAAGTTTCTACTGCATTGAATTCATTATTCTTATTATACATCATGGAGGGTAATTTAAGACATTGAAAAGCTTGGATTAGAAGTGTAATATATGGTTTGTAGTTGTAAGGATCAAAGTTGCAGGTCCCCTAATGGATAATGACAAAAAAGGGAAGATGTTACAAAGGAAACAACAAGTTCATAGAGATCTTAAGTTAAAGGGAAGATTTAAGATTTGATAATGTGCAAGATGTTCAAGTGCTCAAGATGTTCTAGAATCCTCCATCTTCTAGAATTCCATAATGGCGATCTTGGTCCTTTTGTTATCATCAAATAAATAAATTGACCAAAACTGGGATACCCTTTCATGCCATGCTAACAAACACAACTTAGAAACTTATTGACCAACAAAATCGACCCATGATCAAAATGACGGAAATTAGTGCTGAACAATACGCTATGAACATTTAGATCGATCCCGTGTGCATCGCACGGATCTGAATGACTCGTAATACATATATATGTATGTTAGAAATTATAAATGCATGTAATAATAGTTTGTTAAGAGTATTAGTTGTCTATCAAATGTTTAGAAGTATAGGAACTAAATTTGTAAGAAGTTACAAGTCACTAATGATAGAATAAGTATACATACTAATAATTAGGTGATGTCACAAGTGTGTGCGTGTGTTGAGAAATGTCAAGATACATTTTCTAAATTCTTAATGTGAGAAATACAATGGAGATTGTTTTTAATAGTATTGTTCCATACGCTTGAAACTTTCATTTTCAATTGTTTAATAAATTTGCACTTTCAATGTGAATTGTACTCTATGCAACTAACCTCGAGGCTCATGGGTTTCATCGACAAACAATCAAAGAAAATTGTTACCAAAAAAATGTTCTTTTTAACTTCTTTTAAATTTAAGTAAGTTAAGATTAAAGCTTACATGCAAGTGTGTATAATCAAGAAACCAATATATATCAATGTGTAAGTAAATAATTAATGAAAGAGTTAAGGAAAGAGAGAACAAACACAAGGATATATACTGGTTTAGGATGCGGTGTTTAGATCATTCGTATGTCCAGTTTTGAATGTTTGGATTTAGAAAATCCATAGTGAAGTGTCGGTCACCCCAACTGTTGTCTAGCATATGTTAGCTCGTAGACACATCATTATTTACTAGTTTATTAGTTACTTATTAGCTTAGTTATTAGTTTAGAGTAAGACCATGGAGGAATGACGGGTCTTTACTCACTGTATACCTGATCCACAGTCCGACAGGAGGACGTTTAGGTTGTAACTATAAATACCCCTTCCATCCTTGGAAGGGGTGGAGCTTCTAATCTAACCTTTCATTTTGTTTTAACTTTCTCTCACTAGAATCACACGCTCTACTCTTTCTCTCTCTAAACATGGCTTACTTGATATTTCACCATCCTAGACCACCCGAATCATCAAATAACATAATATGTATGATCCAACAATTGGCATCAGAGCCCAGGTTGTGTTGTTCTTGATGATTTGTATGGTTTTTATGCGGCGTTTGATGCGGTTTCGTACTCGTTTTATGATGCGGTTTGACTCACGGTTTGGCCTTGATAACGCTACACGCGTCGTTCGGGGTCAAAGGAACTTCCTTTTCTTCGAGCAAGTTTTATAACACCCTAGGCAGTGAACCTAATCGTTGTAGTGTAGTATTAGGGTAAGCCACGGGTATTGATATCGTTCTCTAGGGGAATAGGAATGCTAGTGAGAAGTTACTACGCTAAGGTTGGGGTTGAGGAAGATTATTTTTTTTTATCTTTTTATGTTTTTTAGAAATTGAAAAAGTACGAATCTCGGGGTTTGGATTTGGGGGTTGGTATTTCTACCGATTACTCTACTTATCTAATTATCTAATCTAAGGTGTATGTAGTCTATGTCTAATTATTTTGTGCTCGTATGATAGTTTAAAGATGTGTTTACTTAGGTTGTATTACTCCTTAATTATCTCCTATTGATGGTTGAATTGTCACGTCCTTATTCTTAATCGCGTTGTGTGTCTAAAGTCGTAGGGTATGCGTTTGTCCCTAACTCTTTGAAACTACCAAAGGGTCTCGTCTACAAAATCTCTAGGAATTATAAACTCTAACTCTAAGGTACTCTTTGGATGGTTTAGCCTACAACTACTCTAGGTGTTATAGTCTAAGGTTCACAAAGATTAATCAAGCATTAACTACACAACGAATGACCTATCACATTACTAGATCATTAACAATTACGATAAGAGACAACCAATCAATATTCATCATATTCCCTAAGCAAACACACAAGTAAATTAGCCGGACATGGAGAACATGCAAGCATACACACAAGTAATTGAAGACATAATTGAATTAATGAAGTAAAACACTTATCTTGATGTAAGATAGGGTTTGAAACCCTAAAATACTGTACAAGACAGCCTTGGTTCGGTTTAGGTTTTTACTCCAAAAGACTACACTCTAAAACTGAAAAATTCGGATTCTATATATAAGATTACAATCGCGACAGCGTCACCTTATGATTTGTGACGCCATCGGGTCGCCGTCATTAGGGTTTCGTCTTGGCCACGTTAGTCTTGCGATGGCGTCACCTTATGCTTGTGACGCCGTCCCCTTCAGTCTCTGACGCCGTCTGGATCAAATCTAGGCCGTCTGAGTTGCGACGACATACTCTTTAAAGCCTGACACCGTCACTTGAAAATAAGCAATTTGGCTACTGACCCGTCACAAAAGTGATGCGACGGCGTCGCAGTTAACACCTGACGTCGTCCCCTTGTATTTCAGCAGTCTGAGTGGCTCGATTCTTGACTTTGGCCATTTTCTTCGTATATCCGTGCCTTTTCGTCCAAATAAGTGCCATTCCAGCAATTTGCCTTCGAGAGACCTAAAAAGTGAAAAGGAACGATATTAAGTAATAACGGATACAAAAGTGATCAAATAAGGGCTTAAACGACCCCTCAAAAAGGTACATTTTAAAACCTTATCAAATATCCCTACACTTGGTATTTGCTTGTCCTCAAGCAAATGTGCTTTTAGCCAATTAATTTATAAGTTATGGGTCATGAAGCATTGGTTTAAAACAATCCACAACACATATAAGCCCCGCAAAAGTCATAACAAGCACGGAAATTACATACTAGCACCTCACATGGGGTGTTTGGATACTCACATCCCTCGGGTGTATATGAAATATAACAAGTTGGAAATGGAAGATAAACACTCATTAACTGGTCCTAGTACATAGATTACCATAGGCTTGAGAAGAGATCAAACCTCCATCGCTTTGGCGTAAGCACCTAGGAAAGACTATCAAAGAGGTCTTTAAAGGGTTGTAATGTTAGGCTTACGGTAGAGAAACAAAGGGTTTGGTGGGATAGGCTATTTGGTGGTGGCAAGTCAAAAATCTTTATGTTACAAGCATACGAAGAATGGCGTTGCTAAGCCAAGACTCGACACTCTAAACTCTAGATAACTGAAACAAACAAACATAAATTTAAAGATAGATGTAGGATGGTAGCCCGTTTTTTTTTTTTTTTTTTTTTTTCATACACTTTTACTCTACCATCCTCTACGGTAACATCAAAATGATAGGGATTTATAGGCACATCCCTACACTTGAGTTTTTATTACTCTAACACTAATTTGACCCGAATTGAAAAGATCAAAACACTTGGAGTACATTATTACGCAAATAAAGGGAATTTGAATTTAACGTTCCCTTCTCGTCATTTCATAAACTTTAACTTTTCCCATGAGTCCCAATCGTCCCAAAACTGTATACAAAGGATATGACTCGACTTAGCAACTCATGCAAGAAACTAGATAATTGAACTAAGGGTTTAGGGTGATAACAATAATGCACTAAAAGTGAGTGCATACAAGGTAGGCTAAGGTGATTTAGGTGTACATTTGGGGGTGGGGTGTAAACAATGCTCTTCATTGATATTCCAGAAAAACCGAAACATCACGAGAACCGCGAAAAGGATAGGCTCTGAGGGGTTAACTAGGGGTATCGTGTACTAAAGATGAGTACAACACAAAGGTGTGGGGGAATTACTCAACCGATGTGGAAGAAGTAATTATATTACGGGTATCAAACAAGGGTTATCCTAATGCCTCTTATCATTTAGTTATTCCTAACTACACAAGTGTAGTCTTACTAGCGATCTCGGGATGCATCACAAAACAAGTTCTAGAATCTATTATACTACCGGTTCACACTCTAAGCATTAAAGATGAATGCTTTAATTCCCACTAATCTAAGGGCGATCCACACATTTTGGGTGGAATTTGGGTGGTAAAGGGTTTTTGTGCTAGTCATATAACTTCCTATCCGTGAGACGCTTTTGTTAAGACTAATGGCCCACTCCTATATGTCATGAAAATTTTTAAATTTGGTGCCAAAATTACCCTAACTGACATTTTCTCATGGTTTATTACACAAATACAATTGGACAAAGCAAATAGTCAAGGATAAGCATAGTTTCAAAGTTCCCGTTTTATTTTCCCTCCCTACACTTAAACTGAACATTGTCCCCAATGTTCCCCGAAAGTATCAAAGTTATGATAATAGAAGGTAATAAAAATGAAAGAAACTAATACTCCCCTGATTATCTCGGTAGGATCCGTGTAAAGTGGTGGTTAAATCCTTTTCAAGAAGAATGTATGCGTGAAAAGCTCCTTCCAATCTTATGTATCTTCTTCTTAATAAATTAAACCTGCACACTTGAAGAAAACAAACGAAACCTTCGCATAAAATCGGCGGTAATAATATATATAAGACTCTACTAAACTAGGATATAATGCTTGTGGAATGAATGTTTACAGAATTTCTGGAAAATTAAGACCTGGAAAATTCCAAAATTTTTATAAGTAGCTCAGAAAACGAGAAAAAAGTAATCTGTTGTTTTTACTCCTTCCTGACGCCGTCAGGTTGCGATCCTGGCGCCGTTAGGTTATCCTGACAAAAACTGGTCTGCGATTTTCTGGAAAAAATTCTGGAAAATTTACATCTTTAGAATCTGGAAAAATTTCTGCAAAACATCCATTATGACTCGATACAAGCATTTGACTCGAACAAACACACATATATATCTTTTAATTAATTGTTATTCTCATGTTCACATTTCTTTTGAAAACGTGTGTAATCCTCCCTACACTTATCCTTTATGTAAAATACCTTTATATGCAATTAAGACGAGGTTAAAAACAAAATAAAGCATTTTTACAAATTTAAACATGAGAATAAACAATCAATAAAAGATATATGACACTAACAAGCAAACAATTAAGCATGGGTTGCCTCCCACGAAGCGCTTTTCTTTATTTATGAGTCTTGTAGCTAGACTCGTAGTCGTGCTCCTACGTAACTTCATTACCGTCATCTCCTTCCTCATGACGGTCTCTATTGGGGGATTCCATGTTGTAAGAGTGCCCTATGATGCACCTTTCTAAGAAGTCGTCCTCTCCCCAATTGGTTCTATATTTCGGTCCTAAGTTCAAGCAATCCTTATAGAATCCAAAAATCTTAGCCATAACATAATCTACTCCTTTTTCCTTATCCTCATTATTCCTATAATAGACTGATAGTTTAAGTTCCTTTTCATCATTGGAGAGTGATGAAAACTTCTCAATCTTAAACGGCATTTGGTAAGCTACATCATCGGTCTCATCCTTGAATCGCACTATTCCTAATGAGGGATCATAAGTCATCCCGGTGTTTTCTATGAAAGGTTTTCCTAGAATAACGTGGGACAAACTAGGATCTATGGCCGTGCTAATATCATCCACAATTATGAAGTCCGTAGGAAACGTGAAACTACCTATATAAACGGGCAATCCCTTAATTCTACCAAGAAAATTGCACCTAACTCTAGGATCATCGGGGTCTTGCCTAGTTGGGATAGGCTTCTTCATTACCCAATTATAGTAGGTGCTAGTCATTATGTTTATTGGTGATTTGCGGTCAATGTAGGCCTTTGCCACGAAAAGGTGTCCTATGCAACATGGTATGTTAAGATTTCAAGGGTTCCCAAACTTGATTCTAGGGCTTTTCCTAACATACATGTGACGGAGGTCACGCACTAAGTGAGGGTGGCGAGATAGCTCTTCTTCCGTAGGAAATTTATTGAAATAGTCATTGTCTACTCCATCTACTTCCTCGGTTGTTTCATTATCCTCAAGTATATGGTCCTCTTCGTCATCTATTCTATTAGGTTTCTCTAAGGTGATGGTATTGACGAATTGGACGTGTTTAGCTAACTTACTTGGGTCCTTAATCTCTACACCGAAAGGCTCGGGAGTTGAGATAGCATTAACCTTCCTATCACTATTGGTCATGGCTTTTAAGAGGTTATCTATCTTCCTATCCATCTCGGCTTGTTGTTGGTTAAAACGGTCCGAGAGCTTAGCTATTTGAGCTTCTTGGGATGCGACTAGGTGTTGCAACATCCCCTCAATGTTTTGTTGGTTAGGGCCATGAGATGGGGGCCATGAGAAATCATTGGAAGTGAATTCTTTGGTTTTCCCCCAATAGAAGTCGGGCTTGCCCTTCCAAGCTTCTCGGGTATCATTAAAATTCCTAGGTCCAGGTGTTGTAGGGAATCTTCCTCCTATTTCATCAATACGCGAGGATGCGTAATCAACGGAAGCATGTTCGGGGAATCGGGTGCAAGTGCGCGTGTTATGAGGATCACTACACGGCTCACACGAGGAAGAAACTTTGTTCACATGGCGTGAAGACTTAGGATTTTCGTAGGAACTCATTAGGAATTTAACTTGATCTTCAAGTTCGAGCATCCTACGGTCGGAAGGTTGTGAGTCAATGGGAGGCAAGGATATTGCCTTAACGGTTTTGGGCAACTCACGGGGGTCATTCCAACTTTCGTTGTCATAGAGAGCAAGGTCCTCTATTATACCCCATGATTCTTCCGCGGTGAGATCACTAAGTTTTCCACCGGCCGCTTGGTCAATGGATCGCTTTATGGGGAAGTTGACATGATCATAAAAGAGTTGGACTTGGAGCCAAAGATCAATGCCGTGATGAGGGACTTTATGAAGTAAGTCCTTGAATCGAGTCCATGCTTCGTAGAGAGATTCACCTTGACCTTGTTGGAACATCAAGATGTCATTCCTAAGCTTAGTGGTTCTCCCCGGTGGGAAAAATTGAGCAAGGAAGCGAGAGGTGAGATCATCCCAACTTGAGATGGAGCCGGCGGGAAGTCACTCAAGCCAATTACTAGCTTGGTCCCGTAGAGAGAATTGGAAGAGACGCAGACGCGTGGTCTCCCGAGTAGTAGCATCAAGGTCGATGGAATCGACAATTTTAAGGAAATCCTTAAGATGCTGATTAGGATCTTCGGAACGAAGTCCATGGAATGCACATCCGTTTTGCACCAACCGGATGGTGTCGGATCGCAGGGCCATAGTTTGGGCTTGATCGGGAAGCTCAATGGTGTTCCTATAGCCTAGGTGGCTTGGTCTCGAGTATTCACCAAGAGTACGGGCTCTTGGCGGGTCATGTGGTGGTAGGTTGATGAATGGTGGTTGGTTATCACCTTCCATGATGAAAAGTGATGGGGTTACGAACAAAGGTCACGAAGAAAGGGGATAGACTATGAGAAAGCTAAAAATGAGAAAAAAATTACTTGATAGGAATCAAGCAAAGAAACCTAAACGAGGTAGACTACTAACTAGCTATTCTATTCCCCGGCAGCGGCGCCAAAAACTTGATAACGCTACACGCGTCGTTCGGGGTCAAAGGAACTTTCTTTTCTTCGAGCAAGTTTTATAACACCCTAGGCAGTGAACCTAATCGTTGTAGTGTAGTATTAGGGTAAGCCACGAGTATTGATATCATTCTCTAGGGGAATAGGAATGCTAGTGAGAAGTTACTACGCTAAGGTTGGGGTTGAGGAAGATTATTTTTTATCTTTTTATGTTTTTTAGAAATTGAAAAGGTATGAATCTCGGGGTTTGGATTTTGGGGTTGGTATTTCTACCGATTACTCTACTTATCTAATTATCTAATCTAAGGTGTATGTAGTCTATGTCTAATTATTGTGTGCTCGTATGATAGTTTAAAGATGTGTTTACTTAGGTTGTATTACTCCTTAATTATCTCCTATTGATGGTTGAATTGTCACGTCCTTATTCTTAATCGCGTTGTGTGTCTAAAGTCGTAGGGTATGCGTTTGTCCCTAACTCTTTGAAACTACCAAAGGGTCTCGTCTACAAAATCTCTAGGAATTATAAACTCTAACTCTAAGGTACTCTTTGGATGGTTTAGCCTACAACTACTCTAGGTGTTATAGTCTAAGGTTCACAAAGATTAATCAAGCATTAACTACACAACGAATGACCTATCGCATTACTAGATCATTAACAATTAAGATAAGAGACAACCAATCAATATTCAATAATTAAGTTTCATATTCCCTAAGCAAACACACAAGTAAATTAGCCGGACATGGAGAACATGCAAGCATACACACAAGTAATTGAAGACATAATTGAATTAATGAAGTAAAACACTTATCTTGATGTAAGATAGGGTTTGGAACACTAAAATACTGTACAAGACAGCCTTGGTTCGGTTTAGGTTTTTACTCCAAAAGACTACACTCTAAAACTGAAAAATTCGGATTCTATATATAAGATTACAATCGCGAAGGCGTCACCTTATGATTTGTGACGCCGTCGGGTCGCCGTCATTAGGGTTTCGTCTTGGCCACGTTAGTCTTGCGATGGCGTCACCTTATGCTTGTGACACCGTCCCCTTCAGTCTCTGACGCCGTCTGGATCAAATCTAGGTCGTCTGAGTTGCGACGACATACTCTTTAAAGCCTGACACCGTCACTTGAAAATAAGCAATTTGGCTACTGACCTGTCACAAAAGTGATGCGACGGCATCGCAGTTAACACCTGACGCCGTCCCCTTGTATTTCAGCAGTCTGAGTGGCTCGATTCTTGACTTTGGCCATTTTCTTCGTATATCCGCGCCTTTTCATCCAAATAAGTGCCATTCCAGCAATTTGCCTTCGAGAGACCTAAAAAGTGAAAATGAACGATATTAAGTAATAACGGATACAAAAGTGATCAAATAAGGGCTTAAACGACCCCTCAAAAGGGTACATTTTAAAACCTTATCAGGCCTATGTATTGTGATGAATGTTTGATACAGTTTGATGATGCTTGTTGATCCGTATTCTTAAGTTTCTGATCGTTTTAAAAGTGTTTCTAGGCGTGAATCTGAGTTTCTTAGATGCGGTATGTGGTCATATTCATGGATGAGGTTTGTCAAGTTCTATGAAGCGGTTTGTCCAGATTCGTTGTATCTGAAGCTGTTTGACTAAGCGGTTTGGCCAGATTCGTTGTATCTGAAGCGGTTTTTCAAATTCGTTGTATCTGAAGAGGTTTTACTAAGCGGTTTGTCCAGATTCGTTGTATCTGAAGCGGTTTGTCCAGATTTGTTGTATATGATGCGGTTTGTCCAGATTCGTTGTATATGATGCGGTTTGTCCAGATTTGTTGTATATGATGCGGTTTGTCCAGATTCGTTGGTCAAAAGCGGTTTGAATTGGTCAAATGCAGTTTGAACTGGTTATAAGCAGTTTGACATCTTCTATGCGATTTGGTGATAAAATGTGCGGTTTGGTTGAAAAAGATGCGGTTTATACTTAAGATGCGTTTTAATAAAAGTCAAATGCGTTTTGTTAAAAGTCAACTGCGGTTTGTTGCTTTATTAAAGGTTGCGGTTTGATGCAAGCGTTTTTATACTAAGCGCTTTGACAACCAATTGTTCATGCGGTTTTTCTGATTGTTAATGCGGTTTAACGCACGAAGCGGTTTGAATAACAGTTTTGAGGATTATGGTGTCATAATTCCAAAACGGTTTGAAAACAAACATCAATAGTCTACTGCTAATCAACATTCAACAATCAACAAGCATCAAAGATCAAATCATCATCATTCATCTACACTACTCATCATCCATCTACACTACTCATCATATATCAAACATAAACAATTCACAAACAACAAATGAAAATAAAAGGGGATCTCAGTCTAGTTTACCCGTGGCTTTCATTGATACATCAAGACTCCTAAGTCTTCACCACATAAACTAATCATCATCGATCTATGTTTCTTTGTCTCGCCTCAATTGATTTTCGAACACATCAAGGTAGACCAAAACAAATAATGTTTTGTCCCTCCTTTGGTTCGGTGTGGTAACATATTCAATCTCAAGTTTAAAAGAAAAACATAACAAGTCATTCATCGTTGATCTTTCTTTGAAGTTTATACTTTAATTAATATTTGAATCCTATAAGGTTGTAATCATACAAAACTGCCTGACTAACCCCTTGATTTGTTCATAAAGGAAAAACAAGCTTTATAATTCATGAGAAAAACGAATTCAAAAGGTCTATCTCAGATCTATTCATGCTTATCAAAAACCTTTGAAGGTCCTTTAACGAAATTTCTCATCATTGATTCTAATTGAAGACTATGCTCCATGATAATATTCGAATCACAACAAGAAAAAGGTATAACATGAATGTTATCCTTGTTTTCTGTTAATTCGTTTTTAATGTTTCATCAAGTGAATCAAATGCATATCATATAAATACCTCACCTCGTCAATCTGATTGAGAAAGATCTTATTAAAGCTGAGATCAAATCTGATGGAGGAGAGAAGCAAGGTGAGAGGTGCGTTTGGTCAATAAATCTATGATGGGGGCGGACAGAAAGTGGAGAGACTTTTTAGGGTTTGATAAATAAATGATTAGGGTAAAGTGTGAGGTGGGTGTGTTAAATACGCCTGATAATTAGGGCAAGGAACATGGATCGGCTGATTGAGTACTTGGGCCTTGTTTTTTGATTCAAAGGACTTGGGCCGTGTAATGATCATGTTATCTTTGGGCGATATATCATTATTACGGTTTGACGTGGGACTTGGATGTTGGATTTTGATTTACGTTGATTGTGGAACTCATCATTTATTTGTAAGTATTTAGATGATTGATTTTGGATGTACACTCATATTCCCAGAAGATTATCTTGTGACTGGATTGGAATTTTGGATAGAATGTTCGTTTTGATTGTGATCTGTGAGCAGGATCGTTGTTACTTTGAATTAGGCAGAATGTTATGACAACGATTAAAAATAGGATATGGGCTTCAATTGATATATTAATTTGCTTTGAACCGGGTAATATGTCAATTGAATTGGGTATACTATTTGCACCGGGTCAAGACAAAATTGCTTATCTAGGACGGTTGATAACTATTCTTGAATATGAGTTGCAAGTTGTTGATGTAGTTTGACAATAGGTTTATGAGATTTGGATTTTATGAGATTTGTTGAAGAAATTTGACTTGATTTGGTATAATGCTGAGATTCGTTATGTTATGAGGTGTGGTACTTTGGTGTATACACTTTCACGGAGGATATTATGTCACGGCTTGAATTGACAATGGAACTAGAGTGACTACGGGGTTGTTTGTATGATATTTCTTATTTGACTTTGAAGTGAGGTTTTCCGGGCGCGTTTACTTATTTCGTCTTCTTTCTTTCCACCCTTCCGCGAAGATGACTTGTTTGGGCATTTATAAAGTGTGATAAAGACTTGGATATTTAGTTACTTTTGTGATTCTTTCTTACTTAACCCACAACGTAGCTATCACTTCGGTGTCTCACGCAGTTGAGGATACGTCAAGAGGTTTTGTACTTTGGGTACACTGTTTCTTTTTCACGAGGATTAGTACAAGTTTAAGTAACAAATGTAGGGAATTCTACTTCATGTTCAAGTTTGATATATCGGGTTTTACTTCTCCAAGTGGTCACAGCAATAGCCGGCAGAATTCTTGGATGATGTGTTTACCAAAGGGTTTAAAGGTTGGGATGTGATCAGCAATTCTCATGGAATTTTCGAAGCCACAAAATGTCAATGATACTTCACAGTCTAAGCAAAATCTTTCAAGAATCCTCAATGTCTTTCATGATTTTTCAAGATGTTTGCTTATGACAAGAACTTCTCGTGCAAATGGTCGTACACGTTAATGATGCTTCCGAAAGGTCGAAACCATCATTGGGGAGAAACGTGTACTTTGATATGATAAGGTCAACCTCCAGGGGAATTAGTGTATACTACTTTACTTAATATGGTTTGTGAAGTAGCCTACATATGGGAGAAGAATTGTTGATGATGGAGATGATTTGTTGATGAACCGCTGCATGTTCTCCTAAAACAGATATGCACCGAAACCAAAGTTGTCATAAAACATTCAAACTAACATTGTGTACGGTTTAGTCTTGATTTTGTAAAATCTCGCGAAAGAATCTATTTCTCGGTTTAAATCATAGACTTTTAAAATCCCGTAACAATGGAAACATCTAGATGAAAGAAAAAGTGCAGTTCTGAATCTATTTCTCAGTTTATTCTTGGTTTTGTAAAATCCCGCCAAAGAATCTATTTCTCGGTTTAAACCATAGAATTATAAAATCCCGTGATGATGGAACCATCCTGGAGAAAGGGAAAGTGTAATTCTGGATCTTATCTGATGTTGGTGCTATGGTTTCTTCTTTGAATAAGGGATAAAGGGTGTACTTCATGAATTGGGTGATTGTTTGGATACTCTTCATTGCAGTTTGGTTATTACAAGGTTTTACGGGGTTATGTGCATTTGACCATGGTCGGGATGAAACCATTATCATAGTTCACTTAAAACGTCAAAGGAAGCTAGATTTGAGCTTTTAACCAGAAGATGTGACAACGACGTTAATTCATTATTATTTATTTGAGGTTGAAGTGAAATTTCACGAGCGAGTGTACTTAGTATCTGAAGGTATCGG
Source organism: Chrysanthemum seticuspe (assembly GCA_019973895.1). Taxonomy (NCBI): domain Eukaryota; kingdom Viridiplantae; phylum Streptophyta; class Magnoliopsida; order Asterales; family Asteraceae; genus Chrysanthemum; species Chrysanthemum seticuspe. Next base: position 46,353,496 of record BPTQ01000002.1, read on the forward strand.
GGATGGTTAGATGAAGATTCTTCGAGATCCTTGTTCGAGCTTTTAACATTTTCAAAAGAGAAAGACTTGGAAATCTAGTTATTTTTGGGTGATTTTTCTTTTTCTTTTTACCACCACAAAATAACTATCACTTTAAGGAGTTACGTTGTAGTGCTCAGTGTCACATTGAATTATGGATTTTCAAGAGGTAATGTACGTCTGATACTTGATGGTTGGTTGGATAAAGAGTATAGAGTACTTAGGGATTCAAAGGGGCATGAAATCTCGACACCGCTCTTTGTTACATATGTGCAAGTTTAAGTCACGAGTTCGGGTTATTTTACTTCAGGGTCAAATTCATCATAGTGGGTTTTCTCCATTAGCTGTCACGACAAAGAGCCTACTGAATGATAATGGGATTGATAACAAGTTTGCCAAGAGTAGTAGAAAAGAGAGAGATTATGACGTTTGAATACATCAGTTCAAACCTCATTCAGTAAAGAAAAGAAATGTGTACGCTTCAGTGCGCATTCTTCAGAAGAAGAGAAATCTTCTTATTTATGACCATTCTCATCAACATGCTTCATGCTTTTTCCATGCGCTTTCAATTATCAAGTGAACCGAACTACCGTTATTTGTGTTCTTATTCCACTTGCTCAATTAAAATGGCAATGGAGACATCATATGCAACCTTTGAGGAGGAGAAGTGTGAATAGACTACATTTGGATGATATTCACTTGTTTAATCAAGAATGGCAACTCCGTATGCTATTCTTGAGGGGGAGAAGAAGTGTGAATGTTCTGCATGTTGATCTATATTTGAGAATAAATGGTCATGCAGCTCCAAACTCATGTAAGAACCGAGCTTCTTCTTATCGGGTCATCTTACATGGAGTTTCTTCTAAGAGTCGTTGGTTGACATCTTCTCACGGGCTGATATGATTAAATACAAAGTGCATCCAGTTGCGGGGTTGATTTCCTTGATGAACATCTTTCTGTTCTTGTTTGATTGGGAGGGATTTTAGTTAAGGGGATTTGCTATATGTAAGTTAACGGGAATGCATTTGGTGAGTTGAAGATGTTAACATTCTATTCCCCAAACGGATAATTATGAAGAAGGTCGAGTCTACAGTCTGTTCTACATTTTCTGTTGCATGTTAGAAGACTAAAGACGGCCTGTATTTGATTATCTAAAGACTTCTTCTTAATCCGGGCTGAGAAGAACACCTGAAGTCTTTGTCAGTTAGGGGCGAGCACTAATTGGGGGAGAGTGAAATGTCAGATTTTATCCCTAATTAGATTTGCTCGCACTGTTCTTCACCAAGTTGATTCTCACAGATTCGTTTGAGCTAATGGTATTCTTCTCAAAAGATTTCGAGTATATGGGCTTATAATGTGTTGCTGATTCTGAAGTGTCAAAACCAGCAAGGGGGAAGGAGACAAACAACTAAACGCAAAATGAGTAAACTTGATGCACTTAATACTTCTAAATGATTGAAGATATCCTGGGAAGATATATGTCATAACCGCAGAGAAACTCAATGTTTATCTCATCATGACATTTGGTGTTCGTATTCTAACTATGTGGGGGAAGAGATGTAAGAGACAGTTTCTGAGGATAAAAGATGTACACATGTGTGTGATGATTTCGATGATATCGCAATCATCAGGGGAGAGAATTGTGTACATTAGGGACGCAATGCTGTTTCACTTGAGAGCTTAATCAGTGATTCAGTGATAATCACTTATTTCGGAGTTATTCCTTCTCTGAGCATTTGGGTACTTCGGGTTCGTGAGCTTCATACACTGTCATCAGGGGAAAGAAATGTGTACTTCAGGGATGCTCAGCAGATTCACGTGATCGGACTTAATGATGTATTCCGGATATGATATCCACAGAGATGATAAGTGATTCAATCTACTACTTCGATGCTATCGGCTATTCTTTCTTCGGGTATATGTGTACTTCGGGTTCTTGAGCTCTCTTCAAAGAGACTAGCTGCATCAATTCAACTAACATGGGGGAAGTGGTCTCTTGATACCTTTTGGTATGCATCACTTCAGACTTCAGTGGTAATGAAATGTGAGAAGATTATTTATGAGTGAGATGATACATTGCTGTTCTTGTTGATGATATAACCCCGAACGAAGAATTGATGGTCATTCTTAAAGGAGCAACAAGATCGATGATAATGGTGTGCTTCTTTGTGCACCTGGATAAGGCAAGCTTGAAAGAGAGCTTAGAATCTGCCCAAGAAGGAGATGTTCGTGTTGGGAGGAAGCTGCCAATGTCTCACTTTCTAAAGGCTCAAGTTCAGACAACGATTCAGGAGCCTCGAAAGCTTTGGTGGTGGAAGTTTAAGAGATGATGACTTTTATCTTCTACCACGAGGCTGTTCGATATCCTTATCTCGGTACTCATATCATCATTTTCTTAAACTATAGCATCTAATCTATCTGTAAATATTTATCAAAAACAAAATACAAAAATATAAAACCAGCAAAAAGAAAATAGAAAAATATAAAATAAAATAAAAACCCATAAAAATCATAAAATTTGAAAAAATCCAAAAAATATTGTTTTTCTAAGACATGTATTCTGGTATCAATAACATCTACGGTCTTAGAAATGTCATTCAACAATGGCACGGGACTTTAGATGAAGTTTAAGCAGGAGGTGTAAATATTTTTCAAGACATGTCTAAAATTATGGCTTCCAGTTATTTCAGACTGTAACCCGTGCTTAAACTATGGTTTGCTATTATTTCAGATAGCAACCCGCTCTTCAAAAGGGAAAGTGCTACGCTAAACCAATTTTAAAATATATCGAGCACTTATCCTAAAACAAAATGAGGAAAGCATGTCGTCAAAAGGACTGTTGTTCCTACTCAAATGTTTTTCTTTCTAAAATTCTTCAGAAAAATATTTGTTTCAAAAATGATGGTAAATGAGTTGCTTGAAAATCAATCAGTATCAGAGTTTTCATAAATTTGCAAACTCAATCAATGACTTCAGTGTTTTTAAAACTTTTCAAAAAATGAGACATTGATTGAGGGGGAGAATGTTTTCAAATTTATATCATCTAACGGGCTTATATAATCATCCTATGTGCTTAACAGAAAAAGATGTTTGCCTATTTTGAAGGACTAGGAATCTAGGATATGATTGTTAGGATTAGATGATTGGAGTTTGATAAACATATAATGTAGGATCGTGTATTTTATTGTGTTGATGATTCGGGTGGTCTTGGATGATCAAAATACATGGTTAAAATTTTAGAGAGAGAAAGTAGAGAGAGAGGGTGTTCTTGCTAGAGGTTTACTCAAAGGAAATGTTAGATTGAATGAGAAGCACCACCCCTTCCATGGATGGAAGGGGTATTTATACTTACACAATACCCGACCTCCTATCAGCCTGTGGATCAGGGATACAGTGGGTAAAGACCCGTCCTTCCTCCACGGTGTTACACTACGCTAAACTACACTACTAAATAACTAATAAACTACTAAACAACTAAAATAACGACACGTCTACGAGCTAACTTATGCTAGATCATAATTGGGGTGACCGACACTTTAACATGGAATTTTCTAATTCCTAACAATCTCCCCCTAAGGGAGGTCACCTCATGTTTTACATTTTGAATCCTAGCATTCATTTCTTGACTTCGTTCTTGAGCTCGTAGACTTTAATTCTTCAACATCCGCATCTTTGTGCTTTAGCAGTGATTCTTCAAAGTCCGATTACATTGTACTTTCAGTGGAGGTCTTTGAACTGATCCACATCATTGATGATCTTCGAGCTTTCATTGAGATCATCAGCCACAGTAAATCTCTGGATCACCCTTTATTGTGTTGCCATCATGTGAAGTTGTGACTTTCGGACCGACATGCTCACACTTTTTGAATCATGACATCTTTCCATCAGAGTAGCGGAAGCCTTACTGGTTCTTGATATTTGCAGCAGCGACGCAGAAGCATAGTATAAAAATATCAGAACCAGGTTATGTAGATATGCACCAGTCATGATTTCTTCAAATTAAGTGAGGATGCTGTGAGCATGCGGCTTTGGATTGACTCCTCAATTCTGATCAGCTGCAACCGTCCAAATGTACCTGCAAACAACAGTTAGCAATAAACACGCGAAAGTGTCTTTGATCACTTTCGTTGAATTGAGGTACACGGCCCAAGGTTCCCCGTTGATCAGTACAAGTACTGCCTGTGATCAGGTAGGATTCCTAAGAATCTCCTTGACAGGGTTTCGCAGCTGTTCTAGCTGTTCTCAAACCGGAACGTCTCAAAGAAGACAACACGGAGTGAGTGAACCAGCGAATTGAGATTCACTGATTGATGAAAAATGATTTGAAAACCAATCGCGTATTGCTTGAAGAAAGAGTTTTGCAATACAACGAAGGTTTTATGAGAAAGATCAATTTTCAAACAAAATACTTTTTGTATTAGAGAATGAGTACACATTCGACGTGCTAGCGAAAAGAAGAGATTCGCACATCGAACGGTTTTTCTAAAAGTATTTTTCAATCAGAGATACTTTTTGAATTTGAAAACATAAGTACACATTCGACGTGCTAGAGAAAAGAAGGTTTGCACATCGAACGGGTTTTCCAAAAGTATTCGTCAAATCCATTCCTGGACCAAGGTTGATTCAATAATGAATCACCCCATCGTTTCTATCCAGTTGTCACAAGCTTGATCTTTTGCAAGATTTCACATGTCACCCACCAAGAGCTTGTTTGATGTTGGCTCTAGAAGGATTTCCATCTTCATCGTGAATATTTTCATATCACTCGGATGTTCTGGCAATACTAGAAGGATAATGCGTAGGACTCTTAATATATTCTTACTTTCCACATTGTGTGAAACAGCAAGTCTTCAAGAATTTAGTGTCCTAATGAGATATTGTGGATGATCTCTTGGCTCTAGACTCAATAGTGCACATTTGGTTCCTGTGTCCGAGACTAGGGAGAGGGTCTCCTTCTTTAATATCAACAATCTCTAAGAGAGAGTCGATAGATAATGTCGGTTCCCCGTGAGAATGAAACAAGTCCTTTTAAGAGGAACTTGAGTGGTTTGGGAAGTTTAGTGCAGTGCGTCACTGGGTCCATGACGTCTTGTCTTCAATACCAGTGTTACCTTAGTAAACACCAGTAGCATATGTATTGAACCCGGTTACTGCCCTAAGGTTGAATTGATGGAGGGCTATTTCTTTTCACCCTTTTTCACATTCAGTTCTTTTTCATTCTTCAACCCCTTCAGTGCTTACCGAGACTTCATAACTAGAACCTTGTTGGGTTTATTCTAGTACTAGCTCTGTCTCAGTCCGCACTCTTCCCATTTCTCATTTTCTCCTTTTTTCATCATACCTAAGGACTCTACACTATCTAGTGGATTGTCCCTGGGTAGATCCCTCCGGTTCTGGCGGATCATGGGAGCGAATACCTAACCTAACCATCCTTATAACACCATGCATAAAATAAATTGGTCGGTCTTTTGGTATTGTTCTTTCCTTTATGAAACCAATCGAAAAATCATTTGGAAAAAACAATCAAGGTACTTGTGATACGAGATCAAAGCATTTTGTACCTTAATAGTTTTGATCATTTTAGAAATGCTCCCCCTCAACATGTGCATATGATTTAAAATTGTTTGGCACATGGAGGCAAGAGTTCTTTGAAATAATTTCTTTGAAATAATTTCTTGATCACAATTTCTTTAGAAAAAGCCATTTGAATTTCTTTGGTAAAATTCTCCCCCTCAATATGTGCATAGGATATTTGAAATCATTTTATCACATAGAGGCAAGAGTTCTTTTGAAGCACATCCACAATCACAAGAGCCATTTAAGAAACCATTTGAAAACTCAATCAAGGTACTTTCTAAATCACTTTAAAAAGCTTTCGTACCTCGATAGTTTATTTGCTCCCCCTCAATATGTGCTTCAAGATTCGAAAGCGTTTAGCACATATGAGCGAGCAGCGTGCACAATTAAATCAAAACGATTATCTTTTATCAAATTTCATAATTAAATCACAAATTCTCCCCCGATCAAAAATATCAAACCCTTTGAGATTTTGGATCCCAAGTGATTTAATTAGGTTTAGAAAACATGGGAGAAAATGTGGCCTTGTTTAAATACTCATCTGGTTTTTGGATAAATCCTCCTCCTCAACATGTGCATTATGTATATTGAAATCGTTTGGCACATGGAGGCAGGAGTGCCTTTAAAGGACTAAAACCAATTTCATTTAAAATAGATTTGAGATTTAAAACACGATCTCTACCCCGATCAGAAATATCAAACCATTTGAGATTTGTGATCCCAACTGATTTAAATCATTTAGAAAAATTTGGGGAAAGACGTGGCAAGATTCAATTTTGAAAGATGACAGATAAGGACCATTTTAAGACATTAAAGATTGTTAGTGTCAGGTATGATAGTTTTTAAGAGATCTTTTAAGTAAAACAAAACAATTTCACAATCAAACAAGAACAGAAAAAATTTCATTTTGAAAGACCTTGATTCTAAAGAAAAAATCATACCATGACATAACATTAAATCTTTAGATCACCACTTATTTTGTACAATCAAGAACTTTTGTGAAGAAATATCGTTTGAAAATATTTTATTTTAAATCACTCTCCCCCTCAATCCATGACAGAAGTCAATAATTGAGTGACTTAGGTTTTGTTAAAAAGAAGTCCGGTGATTTTCAGATTTTAGTCCAATTTATTTTCAAAACAATATTTTTCCATTTTCAAAAACAATTTTATTCAAAGTTTTAGAAAAATGGTATCATCACTATTATCCCTGCACAAAGATACGTTAGGTGGATGAGAAGCTTCCGTTTTTGTTGCTGTAGGGTTTGGAAGAAAAACCATTTGCTGATGCAGTGAGACTTCTTTTTACGTTGCATTTTGAATGCCAACTGAGGTCAAATTAAGCTCCGTTTCTTCAATCACTTAGAAGAAAACCATCTGCTGATGCAATGTGACCTCTTACGTTGCATTTATGCCAACTCTCCATAGAAGTCCAATTAAGCTCCGTTTCTTCATTTGTCAACCTAAAATATAGTTACCCTTTCCTTTCGGCATCCAATCATCTTCAATTGTGGGATCAGGATCGGGAACATTATTATATACCAATATACCTGCATACGTTAGTGAACACACACAGATATATGGTGGTCGACATCACCCAAACAACAATCGACTAATAAAAGTCAATGTAACATATCAATCAGATCATATAAATGTATGGGAATAATGTGTACATCAAACTCTAATCATCTAATCCTAGCAATCATATCCTAGGCACCTAGTCCTTCAACATAGGTTAACATCATTTTTAATTAAGTATATTAGGATAATTAAGAAAGCCCGTTAGAAGATATAGATTTGAAAACATTATCCCCCTCAATCAATGACTCAATTTATGAAAAGTTTAAAAGTGCTGAAGTCATTGATTGAGTTTGCAGATTTAATAAAAACTCTGAAACTGATTGTTGTTAAAGCAACTCATTCTACCACCATTTTTGGAAAACAACAAATATTTTTCTGAAGAATTTTAGACGGAAAAACATTTGTGTAGGAACAGCAGTCCTTCGACATACTTTCCTCAAAGTGTTTTAGGATAAGTGCATGATATTTGTGAAAAACGTTTAAGCGTAGCACTTTCCTTCCTTTTAAGAGCGGGTTGCTATCTGAAATGATAGCAAGCCATTTTTGAAGCGCGGGTTACAGTCAGAAATAACTGTAAGCCATAGTTTGTGACATGTTTTGAAAAGAATATTTACACCTCCTGCTCGAACTTCATCTATGGTCCCGTGCCATTATTGAATGACATTTCTAAGACCGTAGATGTTATCGATACCAGAAGACATGTCATGAGAAAACATATTTTTGGTATTTTTTGAAATTTTTCTAATTTTTATTGGTTTTTGATGGTTTTATATTTTTCTATTTTTTTTGTTGGTTTTATATTTTTGTATTTTGTTTTTGTTGGTTTTTATATTTTTGTATTTTGTTTTTCATATAAATATATACAAAGATAGAGAAGATGATATAGTTAAAGAAGATGATGATACGAGTACCGAGATAAGGATATCGAGCAGCACGTCGTAGAAGATAGAAGTCATCAACTCTTAAACATTCACCACCAAAGCTTCCAGGGCTCTTGAATCGAAGAAAGAACTTGAACCATCTAAAAGTGAGACTTTGGCAGCTTCCCCCCAAACTGAAAATCCTTTAGCTGAGCAGATTCGAAGCTCTATTTCAAGCTTGCCTTAGCCAGGTGCACATAGAAGCACACCATTATCATAAATCCCGCTGCTCCTTTCAAGAATAATCACCGTGATTCTTCGTTTGAGGTTATATCATCAACAAGAACAGCAACGTATCATCCCATGTATAAATAATCTTCTCAAATTTCTTTTTCACTGAAGTCTGAAGCGATCCATTCCAAAAGGTGTCAAGAGAACAATTCCCCCAAGTAGTTGAATTGATGCAGTCAGCCTCTTTGTATAATGCTCAAGAACTCTCCCAAATACACATCATGAGGGGAATGAAAACACCTCCCCATGTTCACATTTTTCTTCCCTGATGATCGTGTATGAAGCTCAAGAACCCGAAGTACACCAATATCCAAGAGCTCTCCCGAATACACATCATGAGGGGAATTAAAACACCTCCCCATGTTCACATTTTTCTTCCCTGATGATCGTGTATGAAGCTCAAGTATCCGAAGTATACCAATACACAAGGAATGAATAACTGATAACATTGAAGAAGCAGGCCAAGTCACTGATTATCTCTACGGGTGACAATCTCTGCGGATGTCAACTCCGGAATAAGTGATTATATCTCTGAATCACTGATTAAGCACTCAAGTGAAACAGCTGAGCATCCCCAATGTACACAATCTCTCTCCCCTGATCATTGCGATACCATCAAAATTACCACACACTAGTGTACCTCTTTTATCTTCAGAAACTTTCTCTAGCATCACTTCCCCTACGTAGGTGAAATACTAACACTAAACGCCTTGATGAATAAAACCTTGAGTTTCTCTGCGGTCATGACATTTGTCTTCCCGGGATATCTTCAATCACTTAGAAGAATTAAGTTCATCAAGTTTACTCGCGTTTAGATGCTTGTCTCCTTCCCCCTTGCTGGTTTTGACACTTCAGAGTCATCAAATCATTATAAGCTCGTATACTAGAAATTTGTTGAGAAGAACACTTGAACTCTTGTGAGAATCAACTTGCTGAAGACTCTCTCTGACTATTTTTATCAACCCTTATGTAGAAAATTTGAAGTGACCACTAAAGAAGAAAACCCGATATACCATACTTGAATACTGAAGTCAACTTCCCCACATTTGTATCTTAATCTTGCACCTAATGATGGAAGAAGGATGTCGAGAATTTATGCTTCAAGCAAATCTCTAAGTACTCACTACTCAAGCAAAGTATGAGACATTAACACCTCTTTCGATTATCCACACCGTCATATGCGTGTGACACTGAGTAAAACAAAGTAACTCCTAATAGTGATAGTTAACCAGGTCTTCAACCATCCACCTCGACTACTGGTAACTAGATAAACCAAGTCTTCAACTCAAATTCTTAAGCCCGAGCAAGTTATCAAATAAGAACACGCCTTTGTGAAAGTCAACTTCAATCTCAAATAAGTGATAAATGATTAACTCCGAAGTAATCAACTTGTGTCAAATGTCCAAAACATGAAATAGTCAATAACAACGTCTCGAGGAGTCACTGCTAAAGAATATGAGTAAGTATAATTGGGGATTGAATCTGACTTATAACTCTCTCCCAATTAGTGCTCTCCCCTAAACCGACAATCTGTTTGATAAATGCCCAGATTAAGAAGAAGTCTTTAGATCGTTAAATGCAACTCGTCTTTAGTCTTCTAACATGTAGCAGAAAATGTAGAACAGACTGTAGACTCGACCTTCTTCAAGATTGTGCAGTTGGGGAATAGATAGTTAACATCTTCAACTCACACCAAAAAGCATCTCACCAAAAAGCATCCCAATTAACTTACATCTTGCATATCCCCTTAGCTAAAATCCCTCCCAATCAAACAAGAACAGAAGGATGTTCATCAAGAAAATCAGCAATCAGGCCTCAACGAACACACAAGATGGTAACACCAAACTACCAATCACATCAAACAAGAACAGAGAGATTGTTCGGAATCATCATGTTGATGTATACGTGAAGCATTAACCGGAAGCACTTAGTCGATAAACTCATCAATCCGAGTGAAGATGTCAACCAACGGCTCTTAGAAGAACAACTCCATGTGAAGATGACCCGATAAGAAGAAGCTCGGTTCTTACATGAGTTAGGAGCCATTTGACCATATATTCTCAAATATTAATCAATCATGCAAAAAATTCACACTTCTTCTCCCCCTCAAGAATTGCATACGGAGATGCCATTCTTGATTAAATAAGTGAAAATCATCCGAATGTTCTATTCACACTTCTCTCCTGCAAAATAAGCACGTGATGTCGCCATCTTCATTATAATCGAGCAAGTGGAATGAGAAAAACAATCAGTGGTAGCCCGGTTCACTTGAAGACTGAAGCGCATGGAAAAAGTATGAAGCATGTTGATGAGAATGGTCATAATAGAGAAGATTTCTCTTCTTCAGAAGATAATGCGCACTGAAACGTACACATTTCTTTTCTTTAAGAACGAGGCATGAACTGATGTGTTCAAACGTCATAAGAAGATTTCTCTTCTTCAGAAGATAAAGCGCACTGAAACGTACACTTTTCTTTTCTTTAGAGAACGAGGCATGAACTGTTGTGTTCATACGTCATTATCTCTCTCTTTTCAACGCTCTTAGCAAAACATGTAATCATCACCATTATCATTCAGTAGGCTCTTTGTAGTGACAGCTGATGGAGATGACCCAATATGATGAATTTGACCCTAAAGTAAACTAACCCGAACTCGTGACTTATACTTGCACATATGTAACAAAGAGCGGTGCCGAGACTTCATGCCCATTTGAATCTCTAAGTACTCTATACTCCTCAACCAACCAACCATCAAGTAAAAGACGTACATTACCTCTTGAAAATCCACAATTGAATGTGACACTGAGCACTACAACGTAACTCCTTTAAGTGATAGTTATTTTGTGGTGGTAAGAGCCCAATTCTCCCAAGTGGTAAAAGAAAAAGTAAAAGCCACCCAACAATAACTAGATTTCCAAGTCTTCGTTTTTGATAATAAGCTCGAACAAGGATCATGAAGAATCTTCATCCATCCATCCCCGATACCTTCAGATACTAAGTACACTCGCCCGTGATAATTCACTTCAACCTCAAATTAATAATACTGAATTAACGCCGTTGTCACATCTTCTGAACTGCTCAAATCTAGCCTTCTTTGACATTTAAATGAACTTTGATAATGGTTTCATCCCGACCATGGTTAAATGAGCATAACCCCGTAAAACTAAGTAATAACCAAACTGCCATGACGAATATCCAAACACACATCCAATTTATGAAGTACACCCTTTTATCCCTTCTTCGAAACAGAAACCGTAACACCAGCATCAGAAAACCTCGAAATACGCTTTCCTTTCTCCAAAATGGTTCCATCATCACGGGATTTTACAATTCTATAGTTTAAACCGAAAAATAGTTTCTTTCGCGGGATTTTACAAAACCAAGAATAAACCGTATGATAGTTCCGGAAATGCACTTTACAATTACCAGGATGTTTCCATTGTCACAGGATTTTACAGGTCTATGATTTAAACCGAGAAATAGGTTCTTTCGCGGGATTTTACAAAATCAAGACAAAACCGTAAACAATATCAGCTTGAATGTGTTATGACAATTTTGGTTTCGGTGAATATCTGTTTTAGGGGAACATGCAGCGGTTCATCAGAGATTCTTACTCTAACATCAAAAAAATCATCAACCATCCAGTAAATACTTTGGTAAACACATCATTCACGTATTCTGTCGGCTGTTGCTGTGACCACTTGGTGAAGTAAACCCGATAAATCAAACTCGAACATGAAGTAAAATTCCCCAGATTTGTTACTTAAACTTGTACTAATCCATGTGAAGAAAAAACGGTGTACCCAATGTACAAAACCTCTTGACCTTCTCAACTGAGTGAGACACCGAAGTGATAGTTACGTTGTGTGTTAAGCGAGAAAGAGTCACAACCGTAATTAAATAGCCAAGTCTTTATCACCCTCTATAAACGCCCAAACAAGTCATCTTCGCGGAAGGGTAGAAAGAAAGAAGATGAAAATAAGTAAACCCGCCCGGTAAACGTTACTTCAAATCCAAGTGAGCAATACCGAACAGCAAACCCGTAGTCAACTTTAATTAATCTTAAATTCTAGCCTTGACAAAATATGATTCGTGAAAATGTATAGGCCAAGGTATCCAATCACATACCACATCAACTCTCATCATCAAATCATATTATCTCAAAACGTCTTATCATCATCCAATCTCTTAAAACATCAAAGCACATATATACGATCTAATTTTGAGAAGCCCGTCCACAACTTTGAATAAGATCCAATTAAGCTTTAGAAGGCCCATGTCCACAACTCAAAATTTAACCGGTCCATTGAACAAATCTCATCAATACACAAAATCTGATTCCAAGACTAAAGTTCAAAAGAAAATCAATCATTTGGTGCACGTTTAATATCTTTGCCTAAGAGTCTTAACACTAACATTACACGGCCCACCCATGAAGCACATAACTCGTGAATAGTAACTGGCCCAAGAGTAAAAAAAAAACATTGCAAGGCCCATAACACACTTATTACGTCGGCCCAGTACACTCACGACAGTAATATGCCCTAATCAATTGGGTATTTAATACTCACAAGTATCACAACTCAACCCTAAAATCACTCTTAAGTCACACAAACCCTAACCACATCTCATAAAAACACGCCACCATCTCATCTTAGCCTCTCTCCACATCTGCTACACACAATCAAACCTTAAACACTCAGCCTCAATGAGTCCAAAACAACTAAAACATTCAATTGTACGCCCCCCTTTAGTCTTCACGCAACAATAACATAGTTAAGCATATCATGCTCACCACAGGGATGGTTTGAGCATGATATTCACGCCACAGGGATGGTAGTCAAATGATGAGAAGGCTTTGAGATGTAAGACATAGCCAAAGATTTGAGGTAAGATAACTTAAGGAAAAACTTGTTTGTAAATCGTATATAACCGATCATAAGAAAACTGATTTAACATCGATTGTTAAACTCATTTCTTAGATCGTATATTAACATGGTCTATAATGGAAAAGGTTCACACAAATAAAGTTTTGTGGAGATAGGGCACATAATCGAACCTATTTTGAGATTCATCAATAGCTATGATTCCGTATATTTATTTTTTGAGACAAGATCAGTGATGATAGTTTCGTGATATATTGACCTTCGAAGTCAAGATGAACTCATTGTTTTATCACGCGATGATTCTGAGATCAATTAATTTATGTTCAAAGATCTTATGATTAATTTTAATCATCATGTTACACTCGATCTATGAAGATGATTTCTCTCGGATTTAAAGACTTGTGTCTTGATGTGATCTTTGAATCGCATGAGAGAAATAGACTGAGATCATTTGCTGTTATAGTATTAATTTGTGATGATGAGGTTTTCGTGGTAGTTAAATGATTTAGTCTGAGTCTTTGATCTGTGAGGATAACTTTCATTCGTGTAATTGTTCTTGTAAAGGACCTTGTGTATTTGAAAAACCACACGAAGTAAAGATCTGAGATCTTAGATTTCTAGGTAGTTAGGATGAGGTTGGATCGATGATGAGTTAACGTTTGTGAACTTGGATCTTTAAGGTCTTGATAATACTTTGATAAGCACAAACATTGACTGAGATCTTGAATTAACTACCCTTTACTCATAGAGTCTTGTTGAGGTATTTGAGATTAGGATGGTATGAGTTTGATGTTGTATGATGAAAGATTAGGTCAGCTTAGAGTCATTATGGTAATTGGTGTATGTGGTCATGGTCGAGTCATATTCTTCTTCATTTCTTTCTGTTGCAAGTCGCTAGCCCAAGTCGCTAGCCATTATTTTCCAAACCAAGTCGCTACGTCTTTTTCAAAAACAAGTTGCTACGACTTCTTCCAAACCAAGTCGCTACGACTTGTTAACGAACAAGTCGCTAGTGTTAAAAACCAAGTCGCTAGCCAGATTTTTGAGTCATGTCGCTATTATTTTTGATAACAAGTCGCTACATAATTTTTTCAGTACATAACTCGCTAACTTGTTCAAAAACAAGTCGCTAGGTCACCATAATCACACAACTCGCCACCAAAGTCGCTAAAAATGAGGTACAATGTATCTGGACACTAAGACAAGTCGCTAACTTGATAACCAAGTCGCTAGTATGATAAATGATTTTTCAGATGAGTTTTTCGACTCAGTTCCGACCACCTTCATAGTTACCCAGAAAACATCACAAAGGATGCACCTTTTGACCCAAAATGACCATAAAAATGACTAGATATTCAAATTTTGGACAAAGCATACACAACCAGAACATGGACAAAAATGACTTGGACACATGTTTTAAACAGTAAAGAGCAGTTTACCCAAAAAACGTATTCAAACCACAAAAACGTATCTAAACCCGTTTCAAATAATCAAATAAGAATCAAAACCACAAAAGTATCAAAATATGTTGAAAACAGTTTCGAAACCATAAAAAATCATCAAGACACAACAACCCTGGCTCTGATACCAATTGTAGGATCGTGTATTTTATTGTGTTGATGATTCGGGTGGTCTTGGATGATCAAAATACATGGTTAACATTTTAGAGAGAGAAAGTAGAGAGAGATGGTGTTCTTGCTAGAGGTTTACTCAAAGGAAATGTTAGATTGAATGAGAAGCACCACCCCTTCCATGGATGGAAGGGGTATTTATACTTACACAATACCCGACCTCCTATCGGCCTGTAGATCAGGGATACAGTGGGTAAAGACCCGTCCTTCCTCCACGGTGTTACACTACGCTAAACTACACTACTAAATAACTAATAAACTACTAAACAACTAAAATAACGACACGTCTACGAGCTAACTTATGCTAGATCATAATTGGGGTGACCGACACTTTAACATGGAATTTTCTAATTCCTAACATATAATTCACATGCCTTTATATGATCTGATTGATATGTTGGATTGATTGTTATTAGTCGATTGCTGTTTGGGTGTTGTCGACCACCATATATCTGTTTGTGTTGACTAACGTATGCAGATAAGATGGTGTATAAGAATATTTCCGCTCCGGATCCCACAAAAGCAGATGATTGGATGCCGAAAGGAAAGGGTAACTATATCTTGGGTCGACAAAAGAAGAAACGGAGCTTTATTGGATCTCTATGAAGAGTTGGCATGATAGATGCAACGTCAGAGGTCTCACTGCATCAGCAGATGGTTTTCTTCAAGCCTTACAACAACAACTGAAGAAACTTAACCACCTAACGTATCTTTGTGCATGACATGTAGTGGATGATACCATTTTCAAAATTTTTGAAAATATTGTTTTGAAAATGGAAAAATATTGTTTTGAAAATAAATTGGACTTAAATATTTTGGAAATCACCCGGACTTTAATTTTGTCAAATCTTAAGTCACTCAATCAACGACTACGGTCATCGATTGAGGGGGAGAGTGATTTCTATCTTAAATATTTTCAAATGATATTTCATCATAAAGTCCATTTGTACAATAATAAGTGGTGGTCTAAAGATTTAATGTTATGTCATGGTATGATTTTCTTTAAAACTCAAAGATCTTTCAAAATAAAAAAATTTCTGTTCTTGTTTGATTATGAAATTTTTTCTTGTACCTAAAAGGTCTCTTAAAACTATCATACCTGACACTAACAAACTTTAATGTCTATAATTGATCCTCATCAGTCAATTTCAAAAATTAAATCAAGCCACGTCTTTCCCCAAAATTTAAATGATTTAAATCAATTGGGATCACAAATCTCAAATGGTTTGAAATTTTTTATCGGGGGAGAGATCGTGATTTAAATCTCAAATCTGTTAAAATGATAATTGTTTCAAAAAAGCACTCCTGCCTCCATGTGTCAAACGATTTCATAAACATGATACACATGATTGAGGGGGAGCATTTAACCAAAAACCAGAAGAGAATTTTAAACCAGACATATTTTCTCCCATGTTTCTAAACCTATTTAAATCACTTAGGATCCAAAATCACAAATGATTTGATATTTGATCTGGGGAGAAAATGTGATTTAAATATGAAATCTGATAACAAGTGATCGTTTTGATTCAAAAGTGCAGGCTGCTCTCCCATATGTGCTAAACGCTTTCGAATCTCGAAGCACATATTGAAGGGGAGCATTTCAAAAGAAAATAAACTTTTAAGGTACAAAGATTTCTATGTTTCAACATAAAGTACCTTGATTGATTTTCTAATGGTTTCTTAATGGCAAATATGATTGTGGAAGTTCTTCAAAAACCTCCTTCCTCTATGTTTTAAATGATTTCAAATAACCAACGCACATATTGAGGGGTATAATTTACCAATAAAATGAAATGGCTTTTTCGATGGAAATTGTGATCAAGAATATATTTCAAAGAACTCTTGCCTCCATGTGCTAAATAATTTCAAAACGATATGCACATGTTTAGGGGGGGCATTTCTAAATGATCAAAACAATTAAGGTACAAAATACTTTGATATTATATCACAAGTACCTTGATTGATTTTCCAAATGATTGTTCAATTGGTTTCGAGAAGGAATGAACTGTACCAAAAGACCGACCATCTTAATTTGTGTATTAGAGTTATAAGGATGATAAGGTTAGGTATTAGTTCCCACGATCCAGCCAGAGCTGGAGGGATATACCCAGGTATAATCCACTAGATAGTATAGAAGTCCTTAGTTATGATGAAAAAAGGAGAAAAAAAAAAGAATATGGGAAGAGTGCCGACTGAGACAGAGCTAGGACTGGAACAAACCCAACAAGGTCCTAGTTATGAAGTCTCGGTAAGCGCTGAAGGGGTTGAAGAATGAAAAAGAAATGAATGTAAAAAGGGTGAAAATAAATAGCCCTCCAATAATTCAACCTTAGGGCAGAAACCGGGTTTAATTCATACGCTACTGGTTGTTACTAAGGTAACGCCAGTATTGAAGAAAAGATGTCATGGACCAGTGACGCACTGCACTACACTTCCCAAGCTACTCAAGTTCCTCTTAAAAGGGCTTGTTTTATTCTCACGGGAAACCTACATAATCTATCAACTTTCTTTTAGAGATTGTTGATATTGAAAAAGGAGACCCTCTCCCTAGTCTCCGGCATAAGAAACCAAATGTGCACAATTGAGTCTAGAGCCAAGAGATCATCCACAAAATCTGACTAGGACACAAAATTAATGAAGACTTGCTGTTTCACACAATGTGGAAAGTAAGATTATATATTAAGAGTCCTACGCATTGTCCTTGTGATATTGCCAGAACATCCGAGTGATATGTCAAATATTCACAATGAAGATGGAAATCCTTCTAGAGCCAACATCAAACAAGCTCTTGGTGGGTAACATGTGAGATCTTTCCAAAAGATCAAACTTGTGACAACTGGATAGAAACGATGGGGCGATTCATTCTTGAATCAACCTTGGTCCAGGAAATGAATTGACGAATACTTTTGGAAAAACCGTTCGATGTGCAAATCTCTTCTTTTCTCTAGCACGTCGAATGTGTATTCATTTTCAAATAAAAAAAGTATTTCTGATTGAAAATTGATCTTTCTTATAAAACCTTCGTCGTATTGTAAAACTCTTTCTTCAAGCAATACGCGATTGTTTTCAAATCAATTTTTCATCAATCAGTGAATCTCAATTCGCAGGTTCACTCACTTCGCGTTGTCTACTTTGGGACACTCCGGTTTGAGAACGGCTAGATCAAGCTGCGAAACCCTATCAAGGAGATTCTTCGGAATTCTACCTGATCACAGGCAGTATTTATATTGATCAACGGATTCAACTTAAGTGAACAAAGACACTTTCGTGTGTTTTATTGCTAACTGTTGTTTGCAGGAACATTTGGACGGTTGCAGCTGATCGATATTGAGAAGTCAATTCACAACCGCATGCTCACAACATTCATACTTAATTGAAGAAAATCATGACTATCAAAGACATACAATAAAGATGATTCCGCTACTCTGATGAAAAGATGTCATGATCCATAAAGTGTGAGCATGTCAGTCCAAAAGTCACAACATCACATGAAGGCAACACAACAAAGGGTGATCCAGAGATTTACTGCGGCTGATGATCTTAAAGAAAGCTCGAAGATCATCAAAATGTGGATCAGTTCAAAGACCTCCACTGAAAGTACAAAATAATCGGACTTTGAAGAGTCACTACTCAAGCACAAAGATTGCGGAATTGAAGAATTGAAGTCTACGAGCTCAGAACAAAAGACAAAATAGAATGCTAGGATTCAAAATGTAAATCATGGGGTGACCTCCCTTAGGGGGAGATTGTTAGGATTTAGAAAATCCAAAGTGAAGTGTCGATCACCCCAACTGTTTTCTAGCATATGTTAGCTCGTAGACACATCATTATTTACTACTTTATTAGTTAGTTATTAGTTTAGAGTAACACCGTGGAGGAAGGACGGGTCTTTACCCACTGTATACCTGATCCACAGTCTGACAGGAGGACGTTTAGGTTGTAACTATAAATACCCCTTCCATCCTTGGAATGGTGGAGTTTCTAATCTAACCTTTCATTTTTTTAACTTTCTCTCGCTAGAATCACCCTCTCTACTCTTTCTCTCTCTAAACATGGCTTACTTGATATTTCACCATCCTATACCACCCGAATCATCAAACAACATAATATGTATGATCCAACATTGAATCTGCTACACGCATTACTATTCACCAATAACAAATCCTTTTGGTGGATAAACTGTATACTTAGCTTTCAATGATCTACAACTAGACCCAAGCTAACACCTAACGGAGTTCTCACCATGAACCACGCACAAAGACCTCGCGAACTCTACACAATAATACAAACCCCAATGCTTGACTGCACTCAGTACAAGGCTTTACACCCTTGCTTCTATGCACTTGGAGTAAGATTTTGCACACTTGTTTATCTACAACCGGAGTAAGACTTGACATTTAGTTACAGTTTGAGATGAGAGTTTAAAGTATCGTTTATAAGAATATAAGTGATGAGGTATAGTTGTGTACAATTTTTAGGAGTCATTTAGCCTCGAATTTAGTACACTTTGTATCTTATATTGCCTTAAAACGCTTTTTTGAGTTTTATATGTACGCATTTTGGGCTCGATTGTGCCCAGAAAGTAAAGTTTTGATGAATTTAGTGACGGCTCAGTGGGTTGAGATGTGGAAAACTAGAAGGGGGGGGGGTTGAATAGATTTACCAATTAAAACTTAGTTTTAAAATATTTAGATCGACTTATGTCAATCCATTTGGATGTGTATGTTGGACATTGATAGATAGATATATAAATGTGTAATGAAAGATAAATAGTAAGAAGCACATAACCATGACACGAGTATTTATAGTGGTTCGGCTACAAGGACACCTTCCTTTCCCTACTTCACTCCCCGAGTCACCTACTCGAGAGTTCCTAATCACTACACGACACCAACTCCTTATGGCGGAGAAGCCTTCACAACGTCGCCTACTCTTTTTCTGGTACTAGGCTAACCACCGGGTTCTTTCACAAGCGAGAACCACACCTACCACAATGTCGCCTACCCTTTATCCGGTACTAGGCTAAGTACCGAGTTCCATTACGATGGAGGAACTACTATCCAACACTACACAACACCTAACCCCAAAGGAGACCAACTCCTTGTTACAACACCATCAAGGATATTAATATCCTTGGATACAACCTATCTTTATTTGTATATCGATGCACCTCATCGAGTATACAACCTTGACATTCTTCACTAATGTCACTTGACTTGACTTCTAGGCATCTTTCATTAATGCCCTTGACACGGACGTTTGACACCTTTCACTAATGCTTATGACATGTACGTTTAGCACCTTTCACTAATGCTTTCGTCTTGACTCTTTCGGCATCCTTCACTAATGCCTTGGACAATACACTTCTATTGAGGGAGAAAGAAGTATCAACAAGAGAACCTCAGTATTCTTGATGATGACGAAGCATGTCAACTCATGGACTTGAGCTTGCTTGACTTAGAAGTCGTGATCTCGCCTTTAAGAGGAACTTAGAGAATCACACAAAAACAAAAGACAAACTACATAGAAAGATCCTTAGGATATGTGGTTAGAAGGTTACAATACTTGGGGAAAATATGTGTGGGAGTGGCAACTCAAAAGGAAGAAATGGCTCACTATTTATAGAGGAAAAATAGCTACTGTTCCATGGATCCCACGTATCCCTCACTTGAGGGATCCGTCCAGTGTATTACTGGGGATCCGTGGGACGCTCCCTTTTGCCCATGGGTTTTGGGTCGTGGGTTATGGATCACGGGTATCCAAGTAGATACAATGTATCTACAAGAGGCAATGCATATAGTCCATGGGTCATGCGTTAAAACCATGGGTCATGGATAATATCCATATATGACTTAAGCATGATGTCATGCAATGGGTTATGGGTCATGCTCCATGGGTATGGGTCATGGACTTTGGGTTATACCCAACTACATTCAATGTATTTGGTCAATGGGTCAAATACTTAAGTTTCTACCCATTTATATTACCCATTATAATACATACTAGTTATGTATATATTTACCTAATATGTAAACACTAGTTGTTGTACATATGTATTACTAAATCATAAAATCACTTATACTTGTTTTAGTGTTTTATGTGAAAACGTAAGTGTGTTAGTAAACTATTGGCTCAAACCATTTACGTATTTTATGTGTTTCGTTAAAATGATTTTACGTTTGTTATCGACAAAACATTAGAAGATCGTAAAATATAAATAAATGTTTTTACGACTTATTTGTATTAACAATCTCCCCTTTTTTTGTTGATGACAAAGCATAAAATTATTTTAAGGAAAAACTAAAATTCGTAAAAGTTCAAATTGGAGTTTTTACTCTTTTCTCCCCCTTTTTGTCGAAATAAAAAGAGCGTCGAAAAGAAACTAACACATTGTTTTTTTTTTAAATGTGAAGAGAAAATATTGAGAGCAACTGACGGGAAGAGTTCTCGTCTTAACTCCCTCTTCACGAGTCCATCCCTTTGCGAGGGCGTCAAAAAAATGCTAAGCTAATGCATTGCAATAATGTTTGCAAATGGTTATGTCTTTGTGACGATAATGCTCCCCCTTGATGATTGCAACTTTACAAAGGGACATCATGAAATGTTATCTAAATAAGGATTATATTGCAAATGGTTTTGCAATGTATTGTTTGACACAAAGCTCCCCTAGCTTAGTGTGTCAAAGTCTTAATGTGTATTTTGAAAATCTACAAAACAAAGGTTAGAAAACAAGTATATAGTGCATAACTTCCTGCAAATAAGACTCAAGTTAGTAGAAAACTAGTCTTTTGTTGCACGGATCCCACGGTTCCCTCCTTGGAGGGATCCGTCAAGGCAAAATTCATGGATCCGGTTGTCTGACAACAGAATTCAGCAATGGTGATGTAACAAATAATGTTAACATCAAAGTGAGATATGTATTCAAGCAACAAACATAGAGTCAAAGCAATATGGCATATAAACTATCATTCAATAAAACATAAGAGATGATCTACAAATCTCTAAAAACTAAGAGAATGATTTAGCGATGTAATACATTTTCTACTAATACTAATGAGTGACCAAAACTTAAAAAGCAACAATGTGCTTGAGTCTAAGGATGAGTAGACTTGTTGATTTGGTCCAATCTTTTAAGAAGATGATTAAACATGAAATGGGATTCCTAAACGATCTAAGTTAAGTTTGAGACTAGGACACCATTTTAATCCTTAGGCTCATGGTTGTTTGGGTTTGTTGACCTCATCAAAACGTTCAAGGAGGTGATAAAACATGAAACGTTGCTCTTCACGTAGTTCATGTATCAACCCTTCAACTTGTTGACAATGATAGCAATCCTTGTCATGGTTTTGAAAAGGTGGTGGTAAAGATGGAGCGGCTTGATGTGGAGGTTCAAGTGAAGAAGGTTGGGGATCCTCAAATGAATGAGGGATTGGTGGAGGTACATTAAATGGTGGCTCAAAAAGGGTTGATGGTGGAGGTAGAGAAGTGTCAACTTCCATGTGGTCGGGTGGCTGACTTTGATGTCTCCTCATAATCCAAAATGGACCATTAGAGGGAAATGGAGAAATGGACATCGGTGCAAGTGTTGATTTAACACCTTGGTTTTGTTGTACAATCTTTTCTATTAAAGAGTGTGTTGGAGGATGAGATAGCCTAGGGGGTAAGTCCTCTAAGTTGTAGGAATGTGGAGATGATTGTGAGGTGGTAAATGATATGGCTCTAGGCACTAGGGGTGTAACCGAGCCGAGCTAAGCCCGAGCTTGACAAGGCTCGAACTCGGCTCGCAAAAAAAATCTAGGCTCAAGCTCGGCTCGATAGCTCGTCAAGCTTTATCCATCTAGGCTTGAGCTCGACTCAATTCAGTTTCGAGCAAAGCTCGAGCTTTTCTTGAAAAGCTCAAATATATGTATATGAATACATGATTACACATTTACACCCCTATTCCAACACCTGAACAAGTTGATTAAGGAGTTGAGCCTTGAGTTTTGAAAAGAAGAACGAATACAATACAGTACCTAATGAAGAAAACCATATAAAGAGAAAGTGATGGCCAAGAAAACCATATAAAGAGGAAGTGATGGCCAAGAAGTGTGCACTATGTAGATTGTAGAATACAAAATGTTTCGTAGGAATAATTAGGGTTTAAAGGGTATATAGTTAATTGTTTTTTTATAGAGTAAGTCCTTATAATTAGGTTAATATTCAAATTAACCCTTATTTACTTAAAGCTCGAAAAAGCTCGATAAAAGCTTGAGCCGAGCTATCAAAAGCTCGAGCTTGACTCATTATATGTTTCGAGCCAATATATTGGGCTTGAGCTCAGCTTGAGCTCGATAAAAGATTGACTCGATTGAGCCAAGCTCAAGCTCGAGTTGCTTGATAAAAGCTCGGCTTGTGTGCACCCCTACTAGGCACTAATGATGTTGGTTGGGTTGAGAATGGTATGTTTGGTTTAGTAGGAATTGTGGAGTTTGGTGATGATATTTTAGTGGGAACAATCCTCTTGGGGATTGGTTTGATTGGTTGAGTTGGTGGAGGAGAAATCCTAGCATTTGTGGATTTAACCGGAGATGATTCGGTTGAGGAAATTTCATGTACAACACGAGCAAGTTTCTTAGGTGGTTCTTGGGTGGATGAGTTAGCACTAGGAGCTTTCCTCATGATGAAATGACTAAGGAAAAGGTTCTTAAATGCTGAGAATTATGTTGTGGTTGATGACTAAGAGATTCTAACAAGATGACTTATAAAGGGAAGGATTTGGCAAGTGCATTCAAGACTTAAGCCATTAAGATCCTTTGGAATGTGATGTTTAGCATGCACAAGAGTCAACTTCAGAGTTGTACTGATCTAGGGACTTAATTAAGATGAGGTGGAGTGTTCAAGTTAGCAAGGTGAACTTGAAATGATTGTTTAAGCTAGCCTTGACATGAATCTGTCACCCGGATCCCACGGTTCCCTCCAATGAGGGATCCGTCTAGGCTGATCCTAGGGATCCGACTATCAGCAGCAAAGAAAAAAGAAAAATGATGTTTGTGAAGTCTAAAACCTATACATACTTGAGTGTTTTAGTCTTCCTATGTGTCTTAAATGAAAGAGTACTTAACTGATCAAGGGCAATGAGTGATGTAGCTAATGATTGCCTTTTATGGAAGGAAAATGAGACTTTATGATCACCAATGGGTGTTCAAGGATGACACTAGGAATTTTGATGGTGTCAAGTCATAATAAATGATCCTAGAGATCAAATGTAAACTTGAGATAAAATTTGAAAAATCCTTAAAAAATAAAAAAAATTGAAAAACTGGTTTTTGACCCATTTTGAGATAAGGATGACTAAGATCAATTTTCTAAAATTGATAAAGATATCCACCTAAGTATTTTGAGATGTGAGGAACAATGTGTGAGTATTGAAGCGGAAATATGGTGAGTTTTGATGAGTTGATAAATCAAAAACACTTTGAATTTGATCCTAAGTTAGCTATGGGTGAGTGTGAAGCTTTCTAAGCTTGAAGAAGACTTAGGTGGTTCTAAGGCCTTATGTTTAGCTAGTGTGAAGTGATCTAGTGAGCTGTTTTGATGTGTGGGATTCTGCATTGCTCATCTGTTATCACGGATCCCACGGTTCCCTCAAAGGAGGGATATGTCTAGTATAATCTTAGGGATCCGGCAACTGCAGATCAGAAACATCACAGAAAAAAATGTAGATTTTGCACCATACTATGTACACTAATTTCTATTAAACTCTACTCCAAAGAACAGCAACATAAGCATGATATCACATAAATCATATCATAGATAAGAGTAGTAATGACAATATCCAAAACAACACAAACTAGTGTGCCTAAAAAACATAAGCATTCATACATAAACCAAATGTCTAAAATCAAGCATAATCCTAATGCCTCTTTCGTCAATCCTTTCTTTTCCTCTTTCCCGACTTCATGACGTAGTTAGGTAGGTTTTGGAACATACCCTTTATTTGTTTGAATTCCGCGGTCTCGTTTGGAAGAGTTGGAAGTTGTTGATAGTAGGCAATGGGGTCCAAGTCGACGTTAGCTTCGGGGTTGACATTTACGTCTTCTTCTTCGTCCGAGGAGTCCGGGAGAGCCTTAGGTTTTCTTCCATTGACCATGAAACGTTTAGAGGGTTGTTTGGTAAGAGGTACCATGATGTGATCAGAAAGGAAATGATCATCATTGATTGGAGATGGTTGCATTGTACTAACATACTCACGGAGTCGTGTTAGGAGCATATCATACGAAAGTACCATGTTGGCAACTTTGAATACCCCGGCCATTCTCTTCACCATGTAATAGGCTAAATGGCCTTTACTGAATAAGGCAATAAATCATTTTCACAAGACATGCATTTGGATGGTCTTTGTTTCCGACCAAGCTAATGACATTTTCCCTAAGAATTTCTTCCCATTTTCTAAAAATGGGGTGCATTTTGAAGAGTTCCATTTGAAATGGATCACGGTGAATGAGCTCTTTGTTGCGGTTGAAACGAGATTGGTCGGCTCTAACCTTGAAGATAGTGTCTCGAAAAGTTGCGGGATCATCAAGAGGAGTATTGTAGATAGGCTTGGAATCAAGAGCAAAAGATTGAGTGGATATTGCCCAATCTTGAGAGTACATACAAATTCCTTCACAAGGAATGCGAAGGATTTGAGCAAATGTGTTGAGGGGTAGCGTGAAGTTTTGTTTATTGATGACAAAGACGATTGAAATGCTATCATCGGTGTTTCAAATGATCCTAACGCTTTTGTAGAATTCAAAGATGAAAACCGGACACATTTGTTCATCAATATCAAGAAAACAATCAAAGTTGATTGCCAAGAAGACTTCACGAATGTCGGTATTTTCAAGGAAACATTCCTTGACTACACGGCCTTTGTGGATAAGTCATTTTTCTAGTCTTTTGAAGACTTTGCGATCGGTTTTTGACAGACCCTCTTTTCGATGATATTGGGTGAGGTAGTGGACAGTATCATGGTGGTCTTGTTGGGTGGCTTTAGGCATGGTTGGTCCTAGAAAAACAAATGTTCCAATTAGGAAAAATTTGTTGAGATGGGTTTATGGTTTTGATTTGTATTAACAATGTTGTAAGCACAATGTAATCTTAGTTATGTGAAAAGCTTTTATAGTGATCAATTTTGGAAAACCTAATTTTATCAATTGATTAAGAAAAATTGAAAAACCATAAACCCTAGGATGAAGATGATGAATATTAGAACATGTTAGTGTAATTTGTAACATATTGGATTTCACAAACACATCAAAACATGATCACAAGTAGGCGTATAACTTAAGGTTTTTAGAGAGAGAAATAGTTAGAGGTTTGGGAACTTAGTGAGAGAAAATGAAAGTATTATTATGAGCTCCAACTCTCTAACCTGAGAGGTAGAGAGTATTTATAGTCTTACACAAATCGCCACCTACGTGCTGTGGATCAGGCATACAGTGGGTAAAGACCCGTCCGTCCTCCACGGTGTTACTTAACTAAATACTACTTAACTTATAATAACTACGACTACGAGCTTTCTAATGATTACATATACTTGAGGTGATCGACTCTTTAATAACTAGATTTACTAAATCCTAACAATCTCCCCCTAAGGGAGGTCACCTCAAAAATACATTGAATACAAACAGATATTACAATAAGATTGTTCTTGGATTCTTGTTAAATTTCTTTGCTTAGAAGCTCGTAGTCTTTGATTCTTCATTTTTGCATGTTTGGATAATCCAAGTGGAGGTCTTTAACTGATCCACGTGATAATGAGTTTTTGAGTCAGCATTGAGATCATCAGCTACCATAAATCTCTGACTCATCCTTTGTGGTGTTGGTATTGTGTGATGTAGTGACATTTTGGACCGACATGCTCACATTCTGGATCATGATTTCTTCTTATCAGAGTAGCAGAAGCTTTAGTTGATTCATGATATTTGCAGCAGCGTAGCAGAAGCATGGAGTGAAAATATCAGAGTCATTAATGCACTTATCATGATTTATTTAGAAATGAATGTGTAGAGTGAGCATGCGGCTATGGATTGACCGCTTCATTCTGATCAGCTGCAAACGTCGGGCGTACCTGCATACAACAGTTAGCAATAAAGCGCACGAAAGTGTCTTTGTTCACTTTCGTTGAATTGAGGTACACGGCCCATGGTTCCCCGTTGATCAGTACAAGTACTGCCTGTGATCAGGTATAATTCCGAATAATTTCCTTGACAGGGTTTCGCAGCTGCTCTAGCTGTTCTCAAACCGAAACGTCTCAAAGAAGACAACACGGAGTGAGTGAACCAGCGAATTGAGATTCACTGATTGATGAAAAGAGATTTGAAAAACAATCGTGTACCGCTCAATAGAAATTGTTTTTACAATACAACGAAAATCAATTATCAATCATAAACACCATTTATTTTGAAATATTAGTACACAGTCGATGTGCTAAAGAAAAGAGATTTTAAGCACAACGACCGGTTTTTCAAAGGTATCCGTCAATCCATAACCTGAACCAGGATTGATTCAAAAGATTGAATCGCCCCATTGTTTCTTTTCAGTTGTCACATGGTTGATCTATTGGATAGATCTCATATGCCACCCACCAGGAGTTTGTTTGATGTTGGCTCTAGAAGGCTTTCCATCTTCATTGTGAGTATGTTTGCATATCACTCAGATGTTCTGGCAATACCACAAGGATAATGCGTAGGACTCATAAGATATAATCTTTATTTTCACATTGTGTGAAACAGAGAGTCTTCATAGACAGTGTCCTAATGAGATTTATATGTTGATCTCGTGGCTCTAGACTCAATAGTGCACATTTTGTTCCTATGCCGGAGACTAGGGAGAGGGTCTCGTTCTTCAATATCAACAATCTCTAAGAGAAAGTCGATAGATTATGCGGGTTCCCCGTGAGAATGAAACAAGCCCTTTTAAGAGGAACTTGAGTAGCTTGGGAAGTTTAGTGCAGTGCGTCACTGGGTCCATGACGTCTTGTCTTCAATACCAGTGTTACCTTAGTAACCACCAGTAGCATATGAATTGAACCCGGTTTCTGCCCTAAGGTTGAATAAATGGAGGGCTATTTATTTTCACCCTTTTCTCATTCAATTCTATTTCATTCTTCAACCCCTTCAGTGCTTACCGAGACTTCATAACTAGAACCTTGTTGGGTTTATTCCAGTACTAGCTCTGTCTCAGTCCGCACTCTTCCCATACCTCACTTTTCTCCTTTTTTCATCATACCTAAGGACTTCTACACTATCTAGTGGATTGTCTCTGGGTAGATCCCTCCGGTTCTGGTGGATCATGGGAACAAATACCTAACCTTATCATCCTTACATCACTATACATAAAGTAAATTTGGTCGGTCTATTTGGTATTGTTCATCTGCCATTGGATCCAATTGAAAACCATTTGAAAATCAATCCAGATAATTATGATATATTATCAAAGCATTTTGTACCTGAATTGTTTTTGATATTTTTAGAAAAAGAGCTCCCCCTCAACATGTGCAACATGTATTTGAAATCGTTTTGGCACACGGAGGCAAGAGGAAGAATTAACTTCTTTGATTACCATTTTCTAAAAGATATCAACATCACTTCCCTGATCAAATCAAGTAGATAAAGCATATTGAGGAAGGATGAGG
The DNA here is from genome assembly GCA_019973895.1 of Chrysanthemum seticuspe. Classification (NCBI taxonomy): domain Eukaryota; kingdom Viridiplantae; phylum Streptophyta; class Magnoliopsida; order Asterales; family Asteraceae; genus Chrysanthemum; species Chrysanthemum seticuspe. The sequence goes on from BPTQ01000002.1 coordinate 46,381,998, forward strand.
TTTTCATAAGTTTGCTCCCCCTCAATATGTGCCTCGAGGTTTGAAAGAGTTTTGCACATATTAAAAGGAACCTGCACTTAGAAACAGCTCAATCATGTTTCAATTCTTTGTGGTTTAAAAAGATGCTCCCCCTCAACATGTGCATGGAAAATTTGAAATCGTTTGGCACATGTGGGGAGGAAATCTTGCTAAACACTTATGAAACCATTTATCGAATTATCAGTATAAATCCAATTTAAATCACAAATTCTCCCCCGATCACAATTTTCAAATCATATGAGATTTGTGATCTCTGTAGATTTACATTGATTTTGAAAGCTTTTGAGGGGAGATGTGACTTGCTTATGAAAGCATTTAACTGATAAGGATCAAATCTGAGACTTTAAACTCCAAAGATTAAACATGCATTAGTATCTTTTGAAAACAGTTGTATCACAAATAACCTTTTGATGAATTGAAATCATTCTCCCCCAATCAATGACATAAGTTGTTGATTGAGAGATAGCGATTTTGACAAATGTTAAGTCCAGATGATTTTCAAAAATTGAGTCCGAGTTATTTATCAAAGCAATTAGTTTTCATTAGATAGTAAGTAATTGTTTATAGAATCAGAGCATGAGTTTTGAAAAACAAGATAAAGCATGACTCTGTTCTTTCAAAGAAAAATGGGTTACTGCCTGAAATGACAATAAACCATTGTTTCACTTTCTCCCAAAAATAATTTTTGATTTTTTTTTTTAAACATTCGAACAACATTTAAAGACCCGTGTCATTCTTTGAATGACAACACAAAATCCGTAGATGATATCGAACAAGGAAAAAAGAAAGAAGAAAAAAAAAACATGACCAACTAACAATATTTTTGGGATTTTTCAAAATTTTCTAATTTTTATGGATTTTTGAAAGTTTTATATTTTTCTATTTGCTTTTTGTAGATTTTGAAATTTTGTATTTTGCTTTTTGAATAAATATTTACAAGAGATAGATGAAGAAAGACCTTTACTCCTCGTCTTCCTCTTGAAGACGTTTGAGTGTTTCCGATTGTAGACTCTTTAGACCAAGACGTGGAAGGATAAACTCAAAACGTTCTCCAGGAAGAGCTTTGGTAAAGATGTCTGCTAATTGGTATTCAGTCCTCACAAAATAAAGTTCCACCACACCGTGTTTTACTTGCTCCCTGATGAAATGATGTCGAATGTCGATGTGCTTTGCTCTTGAGTGTTGTACGTTGTTGCATGAGAGAGCAATGACACTTTTATTACCACAGTACAGAGGGATTTTGTTGAATTCAAAGCCATAGTCAGATAATTGGGATCTCATCCATAGGATTTGAGCACAACAAGATGACATGGCTATGTATTCAGCCTCTGTAGAGGAAATAGAAGTACTCATTTGTTTCTTTGAAGACCAGCTCACAAGCTTATCACCCAAAAACTGAGCACCTCCAGACGTACTTCGACGTGTATCTTGACATCCTGCATGATCAGCATCTGCATAGGCTGTTAGTGACATACCGGTGTCCTTCGGGTACCAAAGTCCCATATTGATGGTTCTTTGGAGATACCGAAAGACCCGTTTAACCACTTCAAGGTGCTTTTTGGTAGGCTTAGCCTGATATCTAGCACACATGCAAATAGCGAACAGAATGTCTGGTCTACTGGTTGTGAGGTACATCAGGGATCCAATCATACTACGATATTTCATTTGGTCTACCATGATCCCTGAGTGGTCCTCATCCAGTTTAGTACGCTCTATCATGGGAGTGTCAACAGAGTCACAAGAATCAAATCCAAATTTCTTTAAAATCTCATTTGCATATTTAGATTGATTTATAAAAATGCCTCCGGGACTTTGTGAAATTTGTAATCCCAAGAAAAATGACATTTGTCCCATCATAGACATTTGAAATTTGGAACCCATTTCATTTGAAAAATGGTCACATTCATTGGGGTCAGTTGAGGCAAAAATAATATCATCAACATAGATTTGAACGTGAATTAAATGTTTGCCTGACTTTCTGGTGAACAATGTCGGATCAACTGCTCCTTTGCTGAATCCAGAAGATAGAAGAAACTTTGATAGCGTATCATACCATGCCCTTGGAGCTTGCTTCAAGCCGTAGAGAGCTTTCTTCAAGCGATAGACGTGATTAAGATGCTCTGGATTCACAAAGCCTTCAGGTTGGCTGACATATACGACTTCTTTAAGATCTCCGTTAAGAAAAGCCGTCTTTACATCCATCTGATAGACTACCATGTTCTTACTTGCAGCATTAGCCAAGAAGATTCTGATTACCTCGATATAAGCAACTGGAGCAAATGATTCTTCAAAGTCAATACCCTCCTCTTGACGATATGCTTTTGCAACCAATCGAGCCTTATTCTTTAAAACATCACCATGCTCATCAAGTTTTACTTTGAAGATCCACTTTAGAGCAATGATCATAGCACAATCTGGAGCAGGTACTAATTCCCATACATCTAGTCGATCAAACTCATGAATTTCTTCTTGCATGGCATTGAACTAGCTGTCTTCATTCATGGCGGTTTTAACATCTTTTGGTTCGACCTTAGAGAGTACGGAGTTGAAGAAGCACCATAAGGCATCGGTTGTAAGTTGTTTCCGCGTGGATACTGGACGAGAGGGGTTTCCAATGATGTTGTCCAATGGATGATCATGTGTCCATTTTCTAAGGTGTTCATGTGGTTGTTGTTGAGGAACTGAAGTAGCAGAGTCGATATCTCCTGAAGAAGATGGTTCTGATGATGATTCAGGAGCAAATATGTTTTCAAAGGGGGCATCTTCAGGAGTAGCAAAGGGATTATCTCCATCATTGATGCCAGAAACAATTCCATGATGTACACTTGATGATTGATGATTTGTTGATGAGACAGAGTGATCAGCAGCAGGCGCTTCTTGACTTAATGACATTGAAACTGAAGGGTTAACTTCATTGACAGGGATAGAAGCAGCCTCTGTTGATGGAATTGACATATCATTAGCACTTGGCTCATAGTGTTTATCAAACATTGGATCAAATAATTTCTTCAAATCATCTTCAGAAGGAGGTACATAAGGAGTTGCTGGTGAGGGATTTGAAACAAGGGTAGAACTGATAGGACTACTTGATGAAGGTTGAAATGCGGGTCCAGAACTGGATTGTCCTGGAGCCATTTTCCCGGAAAGCTCATCGAACGTGATGTGAATAGTTTCTATGATATCTCGAGTTCTTTTGTTGTAGTTTCGGTAACCCTTCTTGTTTGATGCATAACCTACAAAAACTCCAATGTCCGCCTTAGCTTTTAATTTACCTAAATCTTGACCGTCATTTGTTGGATAGCACAAAGCACCAAACACACGAAGGTAGGATAAATCAGGTTTTCGTTTATGCACAAGTTCATATGGAGTTTTTCCATGAGAGATGTGTATAAGGGAACGATTTTGGGTGTAGTAAGCAGTGGCAATGGCTTCAGCCCATAGAAACATTGGAACCTTTGAATAAATTAGCATTGTTCTTGCGGCTTCCACAAGAGTTCGATTTCGTCTTTCAACTACACCGTTCTGTTGAGGAGTTCGTAGAACATTTCTTTGATGACTGATTCCAACACTTTCATAAAACTGAATTAAGTCTTTGTTAACAAACTCTGTTCGAACAATTCTAACAGTATTGTTGAGTCGAACCTGAAGCTGTTTGATAAGTTTGATGATGACATTTGGAGTTTCATCCTTTGTCCTCAAAAACTTTACCCAAGTAAATCGAGAGTAGTCATCAACAACTACTAGAATGTATTTCTTCCCATTTATCGTTTGCACTCTCATTGGTCCGCACAGATCCATTTGAAGGGTATGAAGAACTTCCATTACTGAGTTTGTGGGTTTTGGTTTGTGGGCATATTTCGTGCTTTTTCCCAATTGGCAAGCTGAACAAAGATGATCTTTTTCATATTTTAGTCTGGGTAAGCCTCTGACAAGATCCTTTCTGGAAAGGTTATTAATGGTGCTGAAGTTTAAGTGATTGAGACGACGATGCCATAACCATGACTTTGTTTTAGAAGCCTTTGACAACAAGCAGATTGGAGAGGACTTCATCATGTCTTCGATAGAGATGGTGTATAGATTTAAACCACGAGTTCCTCTTAACAATTCCACACCATCAAGTTCTCTAACGAAACAAGTGTGTTTTCTAAAAGCCACTTCTAGATCGGAATCACAGAATTGACCAACAGAGAACAAGTTATGACCAAGACCTTCCACATAATATACCCTGGAGATTACACTTTTACCAACAACATAATCTCCATAACCCATAATTGCTCCAAAATGGTCGTTCCTGAATCTAACAATCCTGATGAATTTACTCACGAAGTTCATGAGCCGCGAGCGATCTCCAGTCATATGCTTGGAACAGCCTGAGTCCAGGTACCACATAACGATTTGAACTATCTGCAGTTGAACACAGACAAGAATGGATAACTGGATAATTGGGATCCCCATGCAAGAATGGGTTCCATTTGGTTAGTAACAGTGATTGGAACACCCACATCAGAAGTAGAAACAATAGAATCATCAGAAATAGATGCAGTGCTAGTGTCTGTATTTGACCTATTCAAAGTGTGTTCACTTCTTAAGGGAATAGTTCTACCAGTAGGCATCCATTTTCTAGTGGGCATTGACTTAGCAAATTTAGGGCACAACTCATTGATCTTACGGCCAGTAGGTATCCATTGATAACCTATATTACTAAATTTCCTTCCTGTGGGTTTCCACTGTTTTCTAACTTTCTTTCGCCTTTGCCTTTTAGCCTTCTTAGCTTGATTTTTAACATTAACAACTTTAACTGGGCATTTAACAGCATTAGACAAATCATTCACACCACATTCATGATTAGTAACAGAAAACAAGCAGTCATCATTACATGGTTTGCGAATAGTAGCAGAATTCGAATTAATTACAGTACACTTATAGCTAATACAAGAATCAACACGATTAGTTTTATTCAACTCAAACTTAATATTCCTAGGGTGATCTTCTACTCTCTTCCAATGCACATTCTTAGCTTGCGAGGTCCTATCTTGCTTGGTATTACCTGGAGGCTTTGACCCGCTTGCTTTTATGTCACTGATTACTCTTGTAGAGGGAATTATGGGAACATTAGTTGGTTGATCTACTTTTTGCATTCCTGAACTAGACGTGCATGGATCTGAACTACTTGAACTCACATTAGAGTTCACTTTCTTAATACTGGGCATAAAATGGTTTGTATGCTTGGCACTAGGCATAGAAAAAGGCATCACAGCTTTACCTTTCGCACCTAAGGATTTAGGACATGTTGCTATTAAACATTCTAGCAGCTCCTGAGATCGTTTGGCTTGAATGCAAGTAAACCTAATTTCTCTATCAAGAGGCTTATTTATGAAATCCTTTTCCACAATCTCACGGAGACATTCTAGACTATCCTTAAGGTGAGCAAAATAGTTATGAAACACAAGTTCATTATTCCTAAGATGAGGATGAATGTATTTAACAGTCACAGTATATTTGCAGTCTGAGGATGACTTTGATGCAACATTCTCATTAAAAACAAGTGGCAGTTTCCCTTTTTCCTGTCTCCTCAGATTCTCAATTTTCTTTTGTAAAGACATTATTTTTTCATTGTTCTTGTCACGAGTGACTTTAATTGAATCATATAACTCTTTAAAGTGTCGTTTAACTTTTTCATTTTCTTCTAGAAAACCCTCATTTTCCTTTTGTAAAACATTAACCAAGTTTTGAAGATGAAAAGTTTGAGAATACTGAGAATCTAAAGGAGGAGGCATTTGGGAGCCAGTCACATTGTTCTTTTCACCCTTTAATTGTGAAATTTGGGCTTTCAACTTTCTGATCGTGTTACAATGAGCTTGAATCTGTTCGTCATGTTTGTTTATCTGAAAAACTGCATCAAACTCTGGAACATCTGAGCATGTCTTGATATTTGAGGTTTTGACATTTTCTTTAAGATGTTGATATTTTAGTTGCAAATCAAAATGTTCAACTTCTAGTTTAGAAAGATGTTTTACCAAATTATCGTGATCATCCTGATCAATTTTCTCATTTAGTTATGAGTTTTTGTTTTCAAGCTCCATGACACGATCATGGGAAACTTTCAATGCAATAGATAATTCATGAAATCGAGAAGCAGTAATAGAGTGCTTAATAACAGTATAAAACACATCTTGAGCAACACAACTCGAAATCAAATTCTCATTTAAGATATGCAAGTTCTTCCTTTCAACTTCATTATATTTGAGTTCCAGTTCATAATCATTGACCTCAACTATCATTGCATCAAATTCTTTTTTCATTTCTTTAATATCTGAATTTATTCCTTTTTTGAGACTCTCAAATTGACCTTTTAATTGTTTAAAGAAAGGCATGACCTCAGTTAAATAACATTCTTTAGTTTGCTCAAAACCCCTTTCCCCCTCAGTTATCTATGCAGGTGTGATTCTCTTCTTACATGTCTTCTCAAAATCAACGAATAGTTGATAAACAACATACAGGCTGATTAAGGTTTTGCTATTAGTGGCAATCGATCTAGGAACTAGATGCATTGGTGTATTTGGAGGATACACAGTAGTTGCAGGCATTTTCCTAAGGGGAGTGTTTTTTGCAACAAGATTTTTAGCTTTTTGCATATCCATATCCTTTTTCCAGAACAATTGTTCAGGGGTTAATAGAGTCTGAGGCTTAAACTTGTTTAAGGAGATCCAATTTTCCTTAGTGTAATCATGGGGTTTTATCGTTATGTTTTCCTTTTTACACACAGGATCGTTAAGCTTCTTATCCATTTTCTCCCTAGAGGCATCATTTAATTTTCTATCCTCTTCTGTGCTTCCAACACATGATGGTGTTTGCCTAGGCTTAAGAATCTCATTACCATCATACAGTACCTTATGAGCAGCTCTAGCCTTTTTAACTACCTCGGGATTAGGTTCCTCAACAAGGGGAATGCTATACTTATCACTTAAAACTCTATGCTTAGTGATCAAGTGAGCAGTCTGAATGGTATTCCCTTGTACGTACAACTTATTTTCAAGTTTGTTTTTCAAAGTTTTTAGATTAGAAAAATCATTCAAAAGTTTTGATTCCTTAGCATTAAATTCTTGTTTAAGCACTTTAACATTATCTTGAAGTTCTTGCTTTTGCTTAACAGTTTTAGAAAGCTTTTCTTGTAAGGAATTTAACTCTTGTTTTAACACTTCTTCTCTAAAATTACTTTTTCTAATAATTGTACGCATTTGGTCATCTATTTCCTGCTCACGGGTAGTTAACTCAAACTTAGCACGCTGTTCATAAATAGCAACTTGTTCTTTATAGGCATTCAATTCAGAAATAACAGAACCATCAGGGGCACATGCAGTGTATTCATCAAAAACATAGTTATCATTGACTGCAGAGGATGCATCACTTGGTACAATCTCACTTTCACTTTGCTTCACATATTGATCATATGGGAAAATATTGCTATTACCTTCATTATCAATATCTGATTCAAAAGTTTCAAGAGATTGTACTTCATTATGCATCTTTTGCTCATCAACTTTATCATATAGTTTTAATACCTCTGAAATGATTGAGTCTTTGGATGGACCAGCCTGTTGTGGTGATGAGACCTTTGGAGAGACCATAGGTGAGATGCTAGCCATGAAGATTGTTTGAGCAGTAGGTTCATCATCGACATCAGAGTCAAATGCATCACAATCAGCTACTTGAAAGGCATTTTGATGACTGTGACCTATTTCCTGAATTGGCTGTTCATCAACATCAGCATCATAGGTTTTGGCATTTCCCTCAGCAAGAAACAACAACTCCTCTTCATCCAAAGCTGCTCCATTATCCTGAGCTTGCACAAGCAACATCTTGTCTCTGAAGTATTCTGCATTCTGTGGACGTTTTGGAGATGTGCAGTTCCTAGCAATATGTCCCTCACCACCACCGTTGTAGCATTTGATTGGATTTGCTTGTCCCTGATTGGCATTTCTCCCATGATTCTGATTTGCCACATATCCTCTACCAACTCCACCTCTTCCCTCTTCATACTGCCTTTCTTGAAATGGCTGCACCATAACCTTCCCATCTCTGACAGTAGCTTGATTGTGTGGATTGGATGCTGCTCTGAGGTTATTGTTGGTGTGTGGGAGAGAGTTCATGTTTTGACTAACCATGAGAGACAGTTGATTGATGAAGTTTTTCATGAGTGTGTTTGAGTTGGGAGGCTTATATGCTGGATCAGGGATGAGCTTGTAATTACCATTACCCATGGGTTTGACTTGAGAAGCTTTGGTGGTAATTCCAACATTGGTGTAAAAAGCTGTAGAGTCATTTGACGAGCTAGTTTCTCCCTGCTTAGATTTGAACTGTTCAAGAATCCTTCGTTCAAACATAGCATGTCTCTCTTTCTGAAGAAGGAAGGCATATAGTTGCTCATAGTTGGTGTTCTTCAATCCTTTAGTTAGCTTCACAGAGGTGACAAACTTGTGTCATTCGGGATTCATGTTGTTCACAAACTTTGAGTTCAGTTGAATATTTGGCATAGTCATTTTGATATTCCTCATATCATTCACAAGCTTGTGGAATCTCACATAATATTCATAGATACTCTCTTCCGGTTTCATCTTGAAGTGTTCAAATTCATCATACAGCTGTGATTCTCTGTATTCCTTAGTTAATTCAGAACCCGAGAGAAGCATCTTGACATTATCCCAAACTGCCTTGGCTTCAGTGTTGTGATTGATCAGCATCGAATCTCTTTTTCTCCTTATCACTGAGCTCATCATACGTCTTTGGTCTGTCCAACCCAAAGATCATGGTTCCATCTGCAGCAGTATCAATTATGTCTCTTGTAGTCTCAATCTAATAAGGTCCTTCATCAATTGACTTGAGAATGTTGACTCCATTTTCCTTTCCCAGACAGTACAATCTGATTCGTTGATCCCAAGAGTCGTAGTCAGTTCTGTCAAGCATGGGTGGACGAGTATCTGAACCAGCTGCTTGAACATCCTCAGCAACAGTGGAGATGATTGTAGGTACGTTGGTAGACATGTTTACAGATTTCATGGGATTTTATAACTCTATGATTAAACCGGGAAATAGATTCTTTAACGGGATTTTACTAAATCAAGAGAAAACCGTATTAGAAACAAAAGTTCAACCAAGTCGCTAAGAATCTTTGAACCAAGTTGCTAAGCACCAAGTCACTAAGTAGCAACTCGCTAAGCCTCAAGTTGCTATGAATCAAGTCGCTAAGCCCAAGTCGCTAAGACCCAAGTCGCTGGACACAAATCGCTAAAGCACCAAATCGCTAAACAGTCAAGTCGCTAAAGAGCAACTCGCTAAGTATCCAAGTCGCTAATGTCAAGTCGGTGAGAACAATAAGCACAAGTCGCTAGAAATAATGAAAGCAAGTCGCTAACCCCACCAAGTCGCTAGCCATAGTGGAGAATCCACTAACTTGTACTGTTTGTCGGCTTGTCTCAATAGACAAGTCGCTAAGCTCAAGTCGCTACGACTAACACTACAACTCGCTATAAATTACTGAAGCAAGTCGCTACGAAGAAATTCACAACGAGACTCAAGTCGCTACCTTGAAAAACTTCAAAAACACACTTTTCAATCCAAAACAAGCCCAACCACAGTGATTCAAGCTTTCCAAATCAAAACCCAAGCACTTACAATGATTCTAAACACAAAAGTACACTCAAAATTCAAACTTTAACACAAGAGATGATCCAAATGATGCAAAAACCACTAAACTTTTTCAAACTCAAAAACCATCTAAAACCACTAGAAATCCAAGGATATGTAAGAGAGATGATCAAACCATGGCTCTTGATACCATTTGTAACATATTGGATTTCACAAACACATCAAAACATGATCACAAGTAGGCGTATAACTTAAGGTTTTTAGAGAGAGAAATAGTTAGAGGTTTGGGAACTTAGTGAGAGAAAATGAAAGTATTATTATGAGCTCCAACTCTCTACCCTGGGAGGTAGAGAGTATTTATAGTCTTACACAAATCGCCACCTACGGGCTGTGGATCAGGCATACAGTGGGTAAAGACCCATCCGTCCTCCATGGTGTTACTTAACTAAATACTAATTAACTTATAATAACTACGACTACGAGCATTCTAACGATTACATATACTTGAGGTGACTGACTCTTTAATAACTGGATTTACTAAATCCTAACATAATTACTTACAATGATGTTCTAGAGATGGATGCTTGAGGATATGGAGTCCTATGGAGATGAAAACTGCTCTTGGGTCGTTTTTGTGTTTTGTGAGGAGAGGGAAAATGAGCAGAATTGATTTTGAAAGGCGTATAGCTGGTTTCTATCACACGGTTCCCCCGGATCCCTTTTATTAGGGATCCGGCTAGTACAACTAGAGGGATCCGGCTACTGTGGACAGAAAAAGGGTGTTTGACATTATTTTTGTAATAAGTTATAAACTAGCTTATGGAACAAAAATAGTTTTGAGGTTTCTAATAAAAAAATCGTTTGGTCAACGGGATTTGATAGGTTAAATACCAATGATCCATTTGTGATGACGGCGTCAGTTTGACGAGATCAAGCGGAATATTATTCCCGATGATGAGTAATTCGGGAAAGTGGCGAAAAGAGACTAGCAATTATTAACGTCTAAATAAAAGATGGTTTAACGTATTCATGTAGATGTAAGCAAGCTAATGAAAAGTAAACATACATTTATGCTCTTGGTATGGTTTATGGAGACCATAAGACTGAAAATACTTCATGGCCTTTTAGAGTAATCAGTTGTACTTAGAATAAGTAGATTGTGATTACTCTTAGGTTCTTCCTTGAAATTTGACTTCATTATTCTTTGAAAAGAAATGAAGACTTTGGAGAGATCCTAGCATGAATATTTCTTGAAAAGAAAATGTTAGAATAATCTACCAATATCCAACATAGAAGAAAAGAAAATTGTTTTAAAAGATTTCCTTCTTTGTAGTTTTCAAACATAGACGGATCGTATCAAGTTTTTAAAGTACAACATACTCTAAGAAACTTGGTAACGAAGCTCTGATGCCAATTGTGGAAAACTAGAAGGGGGGCTGAATAGTTTTACCAATTAGAACTTCGTTTTAAAATATTTAGATCGACTTATGTCAATCCATTTGGATGTGTATGTTGGACATTGATAGATAGATATATAAATGTGTAATGAAAGATAAAGAGTAAGAAGCACATAACCATGACACGAGTATTTATAGTGGTTCGGCTACAAGGACACCTTCCTTGCCTTACTCCACTCCCCGAGTCACCTACTCGATAGTTCGTAATCACTACACGACATCAACTCCTTATGGCGGAGAAGCCTTCACAACGTCGCCTACTCTTTTTCCGGTACTAGGCTAACCACCAGGTCCTTTCACAAAGGAGAACCACACCTACCACAACGTCGCCTACCCTTTATCCGGTACTAGGCTAAGTACCGAGTTCCATTACGATGGAGGAACTACTACCCAACACTATACAACACCTAACCCCAAAGGAGACCAACTCCTTATTACAACACCATCAAGGATATCAATATCCTTGGATACAACCTATCTCTATTTTTATATCGATGCACCTCATCGAGTATACCCTTGACATTCTTCACTAATGTCACTTGACTTAACTTCTAGGCATCTTTCACTAATGCCCTTGACACAGACATTTGGCACCTTTCACTAATGCCTTCGTCTTGACTCCTTTAGCATTCTTCACTAATGCTTACGACATGGACGTTTAGCACCTTTCACTAATGCTTTCGTCTTGACTCTTTCGGCATCCTTCACTAATTCCTTGGATACTAGACTTCTATTGAGGGAGAAAGAAGTATCAACAAGAGAACCTCAGTATTCTTGATGATGACGAAGCATGGCAACTCATGGACTTAAGCTTGCTCGACTTCAAGAGGTGGTGATCTCGCCTTTAAGAGGAACCTAGAGAATCACACAAAAATAAAAGACAAAATACATAGAAAGATCCTTAGGATCTGTGGTTAGAAGGTTACAATACTTGGGGAAAGTATGTGTGGGAGTGGCAACCCAAAAGGAAGAAATGGCTCACTATTTATAGAGGAAAAACAACTACTGTTTCACGGATCCGACAAATCCCTCACTTGAGGGATCCGTCCAGTGTATTACTGGGGATCCGTGGGACGCTCCCTTTTGCCCATGGGTTTTGGGTCATGGGTCATGGGTTATGGATCATGGGTATCCAAGTAGATACAATGTATCTACAAGATGCAATGCATCTAGTCCATGGGTCATGGGTTAAAACCATGGGTCATGGATAATATCCATATATGACTTAAGCATGATGTCATGCAATGGGTTATGGGTCATGCTCCATGGGTATGGGTCATGGACATTGGGTTATACCCAACTACATTCAATGTATTTGGTCAATGGGTCAAATACTTAAGTTTCTACCCATTTATATTACCCATTATAATACATACTGGTTATGTATATATTTACCCAATATGTAAACACTAGTTGTTGTACATATGTATTACTAAATCATAAAATCACTTATACTTGTTTTAGTGTTTTATGTGAAAACGTACGTGTGTTAGTAAACTATTGGCTAAAACCATTTACGTATTTTATGTGTTTCGTTAAAATGATTTTACGTTTGTTATCGACAAAACATTAGAAGATCGTAAAATATAAATAAACGTTTTTACGGCTTATTTGTATTAACACGAAAACATCACAATTAAGTCAGTGGAAAATAACTCTAAGATCGACGGCGAGGTGACGGCGTCACAAACCCAACTTGACGTCATCACAACATGTTTCCATATATATTTTCATATTTTTTTCATTATTGTGTGTGGAACTTACGAGGAACTTTTGTACCCGAACCCTAGTCAATTTTTTACTATCTTTTAGGTCTTTTTGGTTGAAAAATTCCTCGTGTAGTAAAGAGACAAGTTATTTATTCAATCAATCAATGATGTTTACCCTTTATTATTTGATTACGTGTGCTTATTTCTCTATTGCTATGCTAGGCTAAACGTGTTAGTATTTACTTAGGATTGTATGAATCTAGTTGTTAATTGCTTGATCTATTGTCTCTTATTAGTAGATGTGTGCGTCAGGAGTTAGAAAACTGGTTAGAGAATCCGTCCTATAGCTTGAATGCCCAATGAAAACGACTATTAGAAACCTATTTCTTAGGGATTTAATTAGATTGGATATTTATTACGTGCTTTATTTATTGTGTGTTTTGGGTGTTCTTAGGTGCTACTCACTTAGGGTACTGTATAGGCGTGGAAATAACCAAACCACAATAGATAATTAGGAATATTCCACATTAATACTAAACAAGCACGTGACAACTCAATAGATTAAGCAAAACCCAACTAGAGAGTAGTGCACCCTAGGTAAATATTTTTTCCCCGCATAAGAGTTCTCACTAATTTACTTTGTTGTCATTTAATTTGGGCATTTAAGGTTATGTTAGTGCAAATATTACGATATTTAATCTATACAGTCTCGTTTGTTTTGATTGATGAAAAACATGTAACTTGTAATACATAACGTAAAATGTACAAGTTACTTGTAATTACATTTGTCTCAACATACATTCAACACCTCTCGATGTCTCAAGTCCTCGTATGTTACAACACAGGTTCGTACATGTTTGTTATGTGGCATTATGATCAAACCCATTAACAAATCATATAGAATGTTTAAAATACGTTTAGAGTCACTAAGTATTTTAATAGGTTAACCATTCTATTTAGAACCTCATTTTACATTTTGCATTCACAAGTATTTCAAAAGGTAACTAGACATTTTATTAACTAGTTACATAATACATTTTATAAGTTTACTTTGATAAAAATTTTAATCTAAAATGGAAATACATGTTACATCATGGCATGCATCATCTTTGAAATCCTTGGAAGATCTCTTGAATATATTGGTTAGATTGACACTCAATATATCAAATGTGATCTTGGTAAGATATGGTAAAATCTTGAAAAGATTTGAAGAAAGATTTTTTAGATTTCTTGTCAGGCACCCACGACACCAAAATGCATAAAGGGCGGAACCCTTTAATTGGTACCGTGGTCCGTGGACGCTCCTGTCCACTTTTGGCTATAAATAGAAGCCCATTGTTTTCCCATTTCTTAACCACTTGAAAACACATCTTCTCCACCTTCTTGCATACATTTAGATCTATCATTAACAATGTAGTAACATACATTAAACACCCTAATGATCATGATCATAATGCTTCTAACATTCATCTTTGTTGTAAGCATACTCTACATTGATCAACCAAGGAAAGCTTGGAGATCTAGCCATCCCCACTCACCATAAGCTGAAGATCTATCACAACAAGTTTAGGGAACTTGTGATCTTCATCATGAAGGCTTCCTATCAATGGAAGATCATTTAGAAGTAGTTATTTATATCCATTAGACATTTGTGTCATGGATCATTAGTGTAGAACATCATTGCATCCTCACAACACTTTCACCAAATTAGATTAGATGGTTTATGTGTTTGTACCATAAAACACAAGGTTTGTTATGTTGGGCCATAAAACATATTGGGAGTGGTTGTACCCTTGTAAAAGAACTCGACATCTAGCTTAGTGTCAGAAATATTGTATAGGCGACGTTAGGTTGGTTCTACCTCGAACTAGAACCCGGTATTTAGCTTTGTACCGGAAAAAGTGTAAGCGACGATATTGTAAGGTTTTCTCTGCCGAGAAGGGAGCTTGTTGATTTAGTGAAGTAACTCCCGAGTTGGGTACTCGGGAAGTGGAGTAGGGCGGAAAGGAGATCCGTGACCGAACCACTATAAATCATCGTGTTCGGTTTGCACTTTCCTTTCTTTATCTCTTTACTTTTATAGTTGCACTATACTATTGCTTGTGATGTGGTTTGATGTTAATGCTTGTGTGACAACATGGTTTACTATGCTTTACATTGGTCACAAACAATAATTGGAACTTTCATATTATAACAAGCTTCATAAGCGATTTGATACTAAAGATCTAAAGTTTTTAAACGGTAACGTATTCACCCCCCTCTACGTTTCCACAATTGGTATCAGAGCCACGTAGCTCGTATTTTCAAAACAAATGGTTTTTAAAAATAGAGTACGATCCATGTATCAAATTACCATTGAAACGAAAAATAATATGAAAAATGCTTTGTTTGTTATACTTAGAAATTTTGTTGTTAAATGTAACTTTGTATACAAGCTTGAAGGTTTTCTTGAAAAGTAAAATAAAAAAAAAGTTTGTTGAAAGAACTAGTAAGTATTGTATTGTGTGCTCATAGAAAATTTAGGAAGAAATATGATTTTAAAAGAGTGTTTGGGATAACTATAAATCTAGTTGAAAAATCACCTCCGTAAATGTTTAAGATAAGTTACATAAGTAGATATGTTGTTAAATATGTGTATTATATGTTTACTATGAAATCTAGTAAGTCGCATACGTTTTCTCTATGTCAAATACTAGTTTGGTGAATCTGTCTCAGAGGACCACGGCACCAAATCTTATAAAGGGCGGATCCCTTTATTTGGTTCCGTGGAATCCATCTGTACAGTATGCAGTTTTTTGGGCAACTTCAAAAAATCATAACTAATTAACCGTAAGTCCGTACGAGTCAAGCCACCTATCATTTTAAAGGGAATTGAGTCTACTTTCACTTAAAAATACTTTCATGGCCTGAGTCTAATTTTAAATAAGTAAAATAGACCAAATACTATAGTATGTCTAAAATGTTAAGTTTCGCTTTAACATAAAAACTCAAATTTTTGAATCAAACAATTTAAGTTGGTATTCTTAGAACTTTGATACAACTTCTTTTGAAACTAATTAATTTGGTAATATGTTTAAAGGAAACTAATCAAGCTTGGTATACATCGTCATATTTAAACGCTAAATGACAAAAAGTGTTTTTCATTTTATGCTATGCTAAATGACTACTTGTTTATGTTGTTTGCATATATGGTGTTTGCTTATTTTTAAATTGTTATTTACACTTGTTTGTTTGCATATTTAAGTGTCAATCTTGCCATGTTATTTATTCGCTTGTTTGACAACTTCTTGTTTATGCTCAATAGGTCTTTGCTAGATTTTGTGCTATAAGTTAGAAAATGGTTTTACCATCACTTGTAGAATTAGATAACTTTCTTTGCATAGGTTATACTAAAATCTCACATAACTTATGAAATGTCATAACTCACTTAGAAATGAGTACTAAGTAAATTAGTCAAGTACTTTGAAAAATAAAGGTTTTAAGGAGTGTTTGGTACAAGACGAAAACAATGATGTATAATACTATTTGGTTGCTTTTATTTCGTAGGGTGATAAACTAACTCAAAACATTGATGTATGCTAACTGGTTCATGCAGGGGGATAGCACACGGGTGTTATCAAATTTTACCCATTTTCACTTATATGTGAAAATTGTTAGCCCTTGTTCAAAATCAATGCTCCACTATGTTTGTGTATGCATTATTGACTATTCCTAACTAGAAATAGTTAATGCCATATGTTTTGAGAAAAATTTCAGGTTTCGAAAAAGTCTTCGACACCTATAAAATGGGTCTGTAAAGATTTCTGGTCTCCACGGACCAGACGGCACCATTAATTTGGTTCCGTCTGTTATGGATTTTGGTACCGCCATACCTGTACAGGCGGACCAGGCGGCACCAATTTAAGGGTTCCGGCTGTGTAAAGAAATGGTGCCGTGAATCCTACAGGTAAGTTATTGAGTTTTACTAAATCCCGCAATCTAATTTACCAAACTTCGTTTCTAGGATAGTTGTTAATGCATATCTTTCATACCTCACTCAACACATCCTCAATGGATTAACTTAGGATGTTTGACATGATTTTAGACACTTCCATCTCATTAGAAACTACCATCTTTGTATGGATTAACATCAAATCCATGAATCCTTAGTTCCATAAATCGACAAATTCAAGATGATCATTTTCACACCTTCACTGTTACTTTTCCTCAAGCTTAGCATTTCTTAAAGTAAAGTCAAAATGACTAAATCCTTAACCTCAAATAAGCCACTTAAGAAAACCACTAGGATTAGCATTCGATCTTGTTGCTTCATTAACTTGAGCTCTTCATCCTCAGACTCATTACCTCTCAACATCTCATCACCCATTCAAGATGTGAACTTTCTAAACTTGAGTACTCCAACTCCACCACCAAAATCACCCACCATCATCCAAAACAACTTCACTACCAAAGTCTCCAAAGCTTGTACCTATCAAACTTTGTGCAACACCACCAACATCTCCTCACCCGTTTGCGGATGACTTAGATGACTTACCGAGACTAATAAACCTGGACTCATTATTTGCAAAGATATCATACACAAGTCTAACATATGACTATAGATATTGTTTTGTATCTACATGTATTGCCTCACCTGGTTAACATGAAAATAATGTGTCATCCTTCAAGACGATAAGTATTTACATCGAGTCATAACTCACACATATGTTAAATACATATTATCAAGTCTTGTTATCCTTGAGTTCAATCTAAGCTTTATAATCTCAACAAATTAGGATTGACAACTTAAGTATTTCATCCGAAATATTCAAGTATATGCGACTTACGATTGTAGTCATTAAAAGTCATATCCGAAAAATCAACACCCAAGTATTTTAACAACACATGTTGAAACACTTATCCAAAACAAACAACCCACGGTGCCACTTATCCCTCTTTGACACCTACTATCCCTCTTCCATCTTTTGGCACCATTAACCGTATTGCTCATGAACTTCCAAGAGTATACTTTAAATCAAACGTGGCCTTTCAAGGTGAACCTATACCTCAGCCCCTAAGCTTCATAAACATAACCAAAACTTCAAGCACTTCACCCACTAGTTGTAGCAACCAATGAACCATAAGAATTAGTATCCGTATTTTTTGTATTCAACATCTATGGACAAATATTCAACCTAAGTACTCCCATAGCACAACAAACCCCTACATCACCACATCCTTATTTAGACACTAGAAGACCTACCACCTAGATCAACCAATCCACCATCCTTACCATCATTTGAATTCGTTGGGTGTATTGCTCAAAAAGCCCTTGTGTCCAACACTTGTACTGAATCAAATGCACGTTTGAACAAACTCAAACATCCTTTCCAACATATAAGGACTTAGATAATTCATTATGGCTAGAACCTCAACTATCAAATAAGCATGGTGCTCTTGGTAATTATTGTCAATTTCCACTAGGTATAAGTAGTACTACCTTCACAAATAATCAAAGTATTAGTAATACTTTGTCGTTAAACTTATGCATAAATTTCGTTAAACTTCAAATCAACATTTTAACAACATATGTTCAAATGAAATCTCAAAGCCAACATCATACACCCCAAGCAACAATGACTCTTGAGGAGTATACATAAGAAACTCGAGTGAATTCCTCTTGTCATAATCTAGTGAATATAATCTTGAGACCAAGTTTATTTAGATGGGACTATCTGATTCAAACACTTTGGCTTCATATCTTCATTTAGGAAAACATGATGTTTTGAAGAACATTATGACTAAGATTCATGCGTTAAGCTTTCATTTTGTTAAAAGGATATTGTATATCCTATGCATCACTCTTGTGACATAAATAGTTGTGTTACAAGAGATTTCATTACACCTCATTGGCTAAATGATCTTGAAACAAACATCTACAAGTTCTGTGAACTAGCATATCCAATTCATCTTGTCATACTTGTTTTCATAAGCATGATAATTTTATCCCATGGGATAATCTCATTTGTTGAAAGATAGTATGTGTATCTATTTCCTTTCAAGCGTACATCATAACCTAACCTTGCTCAAACCGAGTGCACATCCAAGGTTAAAACTACACATCTTTAGAGCATACACAAGATCTATTGAAGTTGGTAACCTCACTTAGATTCTTGTTAAATAATATTCCAAAGAGCTTTCTTGAGAACGTTCTTAGTTTAACATATTCCATTCTCTAGTCTTAGATGATCAATTCACATTTAAAGTATAAGATGTCATCCATTAGATCATACAATTAGCTGTGTAATTTGAACAACTTTAGATTCTAAACACAAGATTAAAACACATTGTTTATCAAGCACACCATTGTTAAAATTCATGTGTATAACATGACGTCTTCATCACCTTAGTTATATTACATATTAGTTAAGTCACATTAAGCCAAGTATTGGTAAACTATCATCTTTTATGCACTTTAATATGCAAAAGTAGGAGTTCCCATCTTTCTAACATGAGAATGACTACTTGAGAACCTATTGCACTAGAAACTCAATTTGACCTAACGGTTGAATTGCTTCCTGGAGAGAAGTTGGGTATGTGGAATCACCCGTAAAAATGGTCGTGTTTAGCCTTAATTGAGCACCGCTAGTAATAGTCTCATATTCATTCTCCAACTTGAAAAATATGTATTCCTATACTTGCCTAAAGTAAGTGAAAAAACATTGATAGTTTGCTTCGCTTTAGGAATACTAATCAAACAAGTAGTATATATGACTTTTCTTTTAAAAACAACTTGCATTACACTTACATGTGTTGATTACATGTTCTTGTTTAATACGATAAGTTGATTTGAAATTATCTTAGTGTTTGATAAACAAGTCAAATGTGTAAACCTTAGTACGGTTTTATTTGTATAGTGCTTTGTATTCTTGTTTCATGCTACTAAACGTTTCAAACCTAAACTTTATTTGCATGATACTTACTTTTGAATTATCTTTAGCATAATTAACATGTTGCTTATGAACTCATACTATGTCATTTTGATACGTGATAATTTTGATATGATATATCTGTGTTTGAAAGCTATTAGTTGGCATTCATTATATCTATGTGTAGTACGATCTAAATGATACATGCTCCAAATTGTTATGTCTTAAACATGGCTTGCATGACTCTTTCATCTTGTTTCTTTTGCTTCTTGTCACACTATTTGTTTGCTACGTGTGCACATATAATCTGTCAAAGTGCTTTTGGTATGACAAACTTTTAGAAGCTTTTTATCTTACAAATTAATCACATAGATTATTGTATATCCAAGTATGCTTAAGTGGCTAAGTCTAACGACAAAACAATCTCATAATGAAATGTCTTGAATAAAATCGTATTCTTGCATAATATGATTGTTTTGATGCTATCTTGTGCGGTAATTTCTTGTCTACTAAGTGCAATGTGTTGTTTTTGCTTATATAATATGTTATCACTTGATTTCTTTCATGTTAACATCTTTTGTCACTAACAAATTTGTTTTGTAGGTTGACAACAAATTATTTGTTATCTCACTTGGTTCTAACTTTTATATGCTCATTTTGTATAATCTCGTTTATTGCTACGTAGATTAGTACTATGCTTTATGGGACCCCTACACTTGCATATAGTTTAAAAGCATATAGAATTAAGTTCTAGAGGGTTGGCTTTGCATTTTTGTCTTTCAACCGACCTCTTTCCAAATCTCATTTTTGCTTCCGCTTTCCAAAAATCACCTCCATCATTATTTAGTTATGACAATACTCTAATCCTCTTTACTTCCTATTAGGAAACCACATGCCTCATCATACGATCATCTCGTATTAATCGAGAAGAGGTACGTGACTTTAAGGATGAAGTTCATTGTATGCTAACCATCATCCAGAAAAACATTACTAAGTTCATCTCTTTCGTTAACCCGAATAACCTCCTAAACACTTTGTTGTCATTCCTTATTTGATACATTACACATTATGTTGGATGTCCACCAATTAAGGGGGAGAGAAATCCATTCATATAATTGTCTTTTGTCAAATTTTACGTCTCTTAGACTCTAAAATACCAACACATAGGCAAACACCACTTAGCTAAAACCGGTTCACGAAACCACAACTAGTTCAACCTTTTTTAACCTTATATCACAAGTTTGCACCAATACCTCATCAAGTGAAAAACACATCATATGTTTTACAAACTTCTTCATCTCCACAATTAACGAATCTAGGATTTTCCTTAAAACTAGCACCTTAC